>JAJEJO010004742.1:125472-343408 GCA_020662805.1 Glaucomys volans
GAGAGAAATTAGGAAAACTACCCCATTCACAATAACCTCAAAAAAAATAAAATACTTGGAAATCAATCTAACAAAAGAAGTGAAAGACCTCTACAATGAGAACTACAGAACACTAAAGAAATAAGTTTAAGAGATTCTGAGAAGATGGAAAGATCTCCCATGTTTTTGGATAGGCAGAATTAATATTGTCAAAATGGCCATACTTCCAAACGCGCTCTACAAATTCAATGCAATTCCAATTGAAATCCCAATGACGGACCTCATAGAAATAGAGCAAGCAATCATGAAATTCATTTGAAGGAATAAGAGACCCAGAATAGCTAAAGCAATCCTTAGCAAGAAGAGGGAAGGAGGGGGTATCACAATACCTGACCTTCAACTATACTACAGAGCAATAATAACGAAAACAGCATGGTATTTGCACCAAAATAGACAGGTAGATCAATGGTACAGAATAGAGGACACAGAGACAAACCCATATGAATACAGGTATCTCATACTTGACAAAGGAGCCAAAAACATACAATGGAGAAAAGACTGCCTCTTCAACAAATGGTGCTGGGAAAATTGGAAATCCATATGCAGCAAAATGAAACTAAACCCATATCTCTCACCCTGTACAAAACTCAACTCAAAATGGATCAATGACTTAGAAATTAGACCAGACACCCTGCACCTAATAGAAGAGAAAATAGGTCCAAATCTTCATCACGTTGGCCTAGGATCAGACTTCCTTAACATGACTTTGAAAGCGCAAGAAATCAAAGCACGAATCAATGATTGGGATAGAGTCAAACTAAAAAGCTTTTTCTCAGCAAAGGAAACAATCAGCAATGTGAAGAGAGAGCCTTCAGAGTGGGAGAAAATCTTTGCCACACACACTTCAGATAGAGCACTAATCTCCAGAATCTACAAAGTGCTCAAAAATCTTTACACCAAGAATACTAATAACCCAATCAATAAATGGGCCAAGGAAAGGAACAGACAGTTTACAGAGGAAGATCTACAAGCAATCAACAGATTTATGAAAAAATGTTCAACATCCCTCGTCATAAGAGAAATGCAAATCAAAACCACCTTAATATTTCATCTTACCCCAATTAGAATGTCTTTTATTAAGAATACAGGCAACAACAGGTGTTGGTGAGGATGTGGGAAAAAGGGTACACTCATACATTGCTGGTGGGAGTGCAAATTGGTGCAGCCACTCTGGAAAGCAGTGTGGAGTTTCCTTAGAAACTTGGAATGGATCCACCATTTGACCCAGCTATCCCACTCCTTGGCCTATACCCAAAGGACATAAAATCAGATTACTACAGTGATGCAGCAAAATCAATGTTCATAGCTGCTCAATATACAATAGCTAGATTGTGGAACCAACCTAGATGTCCTTCATTAGATGAATGGATAAAGAAACTGTGGTATATATACACAATGGAATATTACTCAGCCCTAAAGAGGAATAAAATTATGGCATTTGTAGGTAAATGGATGATGATGGAGACTATTATGCTAAGTGAGATTAGCCAATCCCCAAAATCCAAAGGCCGAATGGTCTCTCTGATAAGTGAATGATGATGCATAATGTGGGGTGGAAGGATGGCATGAATGGAGGAAGGATAGATAGCATAGAGGGAAGGGGGGCTGGGGTCAGGGGGTGGTCAGAATAATAACAGTATGTGTGACAGACATCAATGCCCTGTGTACATGTATGAATGCACAGATGGGGTGACTCTACTTTGTGTACAAACAGAAAAACAATTGCTGTACTCCATTTGTGTTCAATGAATCAAAAAATTAAATAAAAATTAAATAAATAAATAAACAGAAGGATGAGTTTAAAAAAGTTTGCATATTTGTAGTAGCAATGCTAAAAAATGTTAAGGTTGATAGATATCACTGCATTATTTCACTATTTTAATAATCTCTGAATATATTTGTGAAAAGCAAATTACATGAATAAATTATATATTTATTTTGATTTTACAAGTGAAATAACATTAATTCCTTTGAAAATGTGTGATACCTCTGACGATAATTAATGGTACCTTAATAATATTAAAATTAGAACCAGTATCACTAACAGAATTATCATTATTGCTCTTTTCCCTCTGGACTCTTTGTTAAATGATTGGGCCAGGCAACAAACAAATAACAATAGTTACTCTGCATTAATATTTATAACGGGTTGTAATTCCATCAATTATAACCTGTAATTCCAGTGATTTATGAAGTTGAGGTGAGAGGATTACAAGTTTGAGGACAGCTTTGGCAACTTAGCAAGATCCTGTCTCACAGTAAAAACTAAAAAGGGCTAGGATGTAAATCAGTGTTAGAGGGTCTCAAGGTTCTATCCATAATATCACAAAAAGGTCTCAAATATTGCAAGTTTTAATTAAAAGATAACATGCATAGAATTGAAAATATTACAAGTATAGCTTAGTGGTAGAGCACTTGCCTAGTGCACAATAGGCCTAGTCTTTGATACCAACACTGCCAAAAGAAGAGGAAGGAGAAGGAGAAGGAAATGGAGAAGGAGGAGGAGAAGAAGAAGAAAGAGAAGAATGGACAGGGAATGGCAGGGAGGGGGAGGAGAGGGAGAAGGAGGAAATATTACAAAGAAAACATCTTTCCTGCACTGTCTTCAAGGTTTCCCAGTCATTCTATCACCGCAAAGTCAATGAATAGATTTTGTGGGTGTCCTTCAAGGATATAATATGATGCAATGGCTAGGTGCAGTTGCAGATGCCTCTAATCCTAGCAACTCAGGAAGCTGAGACAGGATGATCACAAGTCCAAGGTCAGCCTCAACAATTTAGCAAGACCTTAAGAAACTTATCCAGATCATGTTTCAAAAAAAAAAAAAAAAAGAGCTGGGGATATAGCTCAGTGGTAAAGCATCACTGGGTTAAATCCCCAGTTAAAAACAAAACAAAACAAAAACAACGAATATTGTATGATATGGATATATATAAATGTAAATGTTCATGTTGTCTTCATACAAACATGCAAATGTATATGTACAAATTTGAACACACTAGGTGTATTCTAGTATATTGTGCATACATATGCATTCATAGTATGCACATCTATATTATACATAGCATACATACACCATATTATAAATAATATACATATGCATAATATGCATATATATGTATATATAAACACATATACACAGGCACCGTTTAATATGATCCCTCATGCCCACTTCCTCTTGTATACATAAAATTGTAATGTGTTTCTATCTGTATGGAAAAAACTGAAATTCATGTGAATTGATGCATTTTGTTATGCTATTAGTGAGTTTCTCAGAATTAATGATATTCTTTCTTTTTCTTTTTTTGGAACCGGGGATTGAACTCAAGGGCACTCAGCCACTGAGCCACATCCCCAGCCCTATTTTGTATTTTATTTAGAGACAGGTCTCACTGAGTTGCTTAGGGTCTCGCTAAGTTGCTGAGGCTGGCTTTGAACTTGCGATCCTCCTGACTCAGCCTCCCGAGTTGCTTGGATTACAGCCGTGTGCCATCACACCTGATAATGATGTTCTTAATGTATGAAAAGTAGGCTCAACACTCCAACATATTGGCAGAGAAACTAGCTTAACACGACTCCAGAAAAAAAAATCAATAAGTGGGATGGCATCAAATTAAAAAGTTTATTCACAGTAAAGGATACCATTAAGAGTACGAAGAGAAAGTCTACAGAATGGGAGAAAATCTTAACCAACTGCTCCTCAAATAGGGCATTAATATTCAGAATATACAAAGAAGTCAGCAAAGTTAACACCAAAAAACTGAGCAAACAAAAAACAAAATAGCCCAGTCAATAAATCAGCAAAAGAACTGAACAGACATTTCTTAAAAGAAAAAATATGGTCAACAAATACATGAAAAAATATTCGACATTTCTTGCAACTGGAAAAATGGAAATCAAAACTACATTGTGATTTCATCTCACTCCACTCAGAATGGCAATTATCAAGAATACAAGTAACAATGAATATTCACAAGGATATGGAGAAAAAAGGTCATTCCTACATTTTTGGTGAGAATACAAAATAGTGCAACCATTCTGGAAAGCAGTATGGTGTTTCCTCAAAACTCTAGGAATGGAACCACCATATGATCCAGCTATCCCACTCCCTGGTATATATTCAAAGGCTTTAAAATCAGCATGCTACAGTAATACTCCCACATCAATGTTTATAGCAGCTCAATTCATAATAGGCAAGCTATAAAACCAATAAATAAATGGATAAAGAAAATGTGGTATATATACATAATGAAATATTACTCAGCTATAAAGAAGAATGGCTTTGACATTCACAGGTATATGGATAAAACTGGAGACTATCATGCAGTTATGGTTTGGATGTGCTGTGTCTCCCAAAAGCTCATGTGTGAGACAGGGCAAGAAGGTTCAAAGGAGAAATCATTGGGTTGTAAAAGTGATTTAATCCCCTAATAGGGAATAACTGAGTGGTGTTTGAAGTGGTAAGGTATGGCTGGAGGAGGTGGGAATTGGGATCTGGCTTTGGGGTACATATTTGTATATGGCAAGTGGATTCTCTCTCTCTGCTTTCTAATCATGGTATGAGCTGCTTCCCTCTGCCACACTCTTTTGCCATAATGTTCTTCCTCATGTCAAGCCCCCAGGAATGGAGGCTGGCCTTCTTTGAACTAAGACCTCTGAAACTGAGAGCCCTCTAATAAACTTTTCATCCTAAAAATTGTGAAAGCTAATCCAAAATAAGGGGAGATGAAATAAAACAAGAAATAAAAATACAAAGGACAAAATAAGACAGAATGAATTTCATTACAATAGAGGAGAGATCAGTAGAGTAGATGAAGGAGACTAAGGAGGAAGAAAAGGGAATTGAAAAGGGAAGAAGAGTGGAATGAAATTGATAAACTCATATTTGCATGCAAGTATGTGGCATGGTGATTCCCAGCATCAAGTGTATCTACAGGACACTAATTAAAAGAAAAAGTAAACTGTAAATGGATTGAAGAGGACTGGGGGAATAGAGGGATGGGAGTGTGAGTGGGGTGAGGAATGCTGGGGACTGAATTGAAGTGGGTTGGTTTCCTTGCTTTTAGGATCATATCAAGGTGTATCCTGGTGTTTTATCATAACTGAAATGATAAAAAAAAATCATTCACTGAAAGAACAAAAATTTACACAATTTAAGTCAATTATTTTCTGAACATATACACATGGGTGTGCTTTGCTTTTAAACATAAACATCCCCAAAGGGTCCATATGTTAAAGGCTGAGTCCCCTGTTTCACACTAATAGAAATGGTGAAAATTTAAGATGTTGTGTCTAGTCTTCCAGTTATTGGAGGCCTCTCCTTTTATTTCTCTGCCATGAGATGGTTTTGCTCCACTGTGAACTTCTATGAGCTGCGTGGGAACAGTCCCAAAGCAACAGGACCAACCTACTGATACCACCATTTATGTGTGATGAGTTCTACTTCCTCAAATGTTGAAGTTTGAACATTAGAGAAGCACGCCAACGCAAGCATATTAAGCAGATTTTATTTAAAGGTACTAATACAGATTTCTCCTGGGAGGGAGAAGGGGCCATGGCTGATGTTCTAGAGTTCTAAGAAGTGAGCACACCCTGCATCTTTTATAGATTAGAATCACCTTTGTTCTCCTGTTCTCTCCTCCCTTATCTCTCCTCTTTCTGCCTATGTGACTAGGCCCAGGAATTGCTGGTGACATAGCAAAGAAAGTGAGAAGCAGATGGCAGGGGGAACGGCCACAGGGAGGATTAAGGCAGGTAGGGGCCCAGGGGGCATTAATTAGCAATTCCCTGCCTGCAGCTTTTTGGGAGGGGTAGTTAGGCAGGTAACCTTGGTGACCAAAAGGGCTTTGGAGACACTGACATTCCAGTCTCCCAGGGATGGTCTCCAACTTCTAGATGCAGAGGGCTTTTGTGGCCTCCATTTCCTCGATTTGACCTGATTCCCTATTTCTACACTAACTGCCTGTCAATTCTGGCTTCACTACCATGAACTGAAACTTCCAAAACTGTGATCCAAAATAGACCATTTCTTTCCTTAAGTAGATTATCTCAAATATTTTGTTACAGTAACAGAAAGCTGTATATCAGAGACTGTGTTGACAAAAGAGGAAACTACCTTTGTTGTCACCAATTTAAGTTGATATAGCATTTATTATTCAATAACTAAATTATCCTGTTGTCTTTTGCTGTGAATTTAAATCTTCTAGAGATAAAGCTTTTTTTGTCATTGTTTCAATTTTTTTGAAACAAAAATCGTACATTTTAGGGAGTATTATGATATTTTGATATATGCATACATTATATAATGTTCCAATCAAGGTAAGCATATCTATCTCTTCAAACCTTCATCTGTTGTGAAAACATTCACTTAGAAAAACTGTTATCAAAAAGATCAAAGATAATAAATGCTGAAAATTATGTGGAGAAAAGCGAGCCTTTGCACACTTTTGGTTGGAATTAAAATTAATATAGCTATTTTGGAAAACAGTATGGAGGTTCTTTAAAAAATTAAAATTAGAATTATCATATAATCCAGCCATCCCACTACTGGTTATATATCCAAAGAAAGTGCAGTAAGTCTAAGAGACAGCTGCATTCCTATGTTTATTGCAGTAGTATACACTATAGGTAAGAATTGGAAACAATATAAGTGTCCATCACCTGATGAATAGATAAAGAAAATGTGATACATATATATACAAATAGAATACTATTCAACCATGAATAAGAATTAAATCCTGTCATTTACAACAACAAGAATGGGACTGGAGATCATTATGTTAAGTGACATAAGGCAGTGATCAAAAGAAAAGCATCACATGATTTCATTATTGTTAATAAAATGCTTAAAATTAGCTATCTTCTTCATAACATACACCAGCTCATAGGGCAAAGTCTGTATGTGAATAATATATTAAGATGATCTAGTAATGGTATATGAAAACAAAGAAGTATTTCAATGTATTCAATGAGAGAATAGTTTGAATTTGTTCATACCATTTGTAAAATTCTGAATTATTATTTCAGCTACTGTAAAGTTATGACACTGAATTGGTCTTCTTTTCTTAATTTTGAGAGATGTGGAAAATTTAGGTCAAAATTAAATCTCAGGAATCCATTAAAGCAGTGATTTTGTGAAAATTCTCAATAATTTTTGTCCTGTTCCATTATTACACCCTAGATACCAAGATAACTTTTCATGAATGATGTAGGTGTATTTCCAATTTCTAATAGTTTTAATCACCATTAATAATTTGAGCAGGTTCTGTATCTAGAATTCTTCTCAGACTGATCAATTAGTCCACTAATGACAATTCAGACCCAAGCCGTTACAATGTTATTACATATAGATAGATCAACCAACAAATTTACTCTTGGATTTAATGATAAATTATTTTATTTTCTGTTCTCTTATCACATTGGTGCAAACAAAATTCACATGGGTTTACCAAGATACTTTCAAAATATGCAAATTAATATTCAAATTATGCAAAGTGTATTATCCAAACTCTCATGGATCCAGTAGCTCATTTTTTTTGTCTTCTACAGAATAAAATTTCAATTTTGAATATTACTTGGATAGGACTATCATATAATTCTTTCATGAATTGAATAGAACTACATGTTTGATATTAAAACAATGAGTTTTCTGATATAAGTAAGATTTTTATAAAATTATGATAGATTTTTTAGTAGATTTAAATATTTAAATACCCATATTTGTTGCTTACACATTTTCTTTCTTTCATGGCATTCATTTATATTTTTCTTTTCATTTCCTGTCAAATTAATATTTTTTATATAAGATGTTATTGAAAATCTGAACTGGCAGATGCTGAATCTGGCTTGTCCTATTCAGTTTTTGCACTCAAATTTATTAGCTTAATTTAAAATCAAGAACAAAATATACAACTACTAGTCTAGTCATGTATTAACATGAATTCATAATTAATATGTAAAAAAATTAAACAAAACTATTTAAGTAGTGAGTTTGAATTTTAAATTTTCAATTTTATGCAGATTGAAGTTTTTGTTTTACCAAAATGCTTGGGACCAAACATATTTCAGATTTTTAATTTTTCCTGATTTTGAAATATTTGTGTATGCATACATAAGGAGACAACTGGAAATGGGACTCCCATCTGAAAACAAAATTCATTTACGTTGCATATATATCTAATACTGATAGCATGAAGGTAACTATAAACAATATATTTTAATAGTTTTGTACATGAAATAAACTTTGTGTACATTGAAGCTTCATAAAGTAAGTATCTATATTTCAGCCACCCATAGGTACAATCTGTAGGTTTTTGGCTTCACAATCATTCTCAACTGTGAATTTGTTAACAATAATCAATCATTTTCTTATACTTAGTCACATATAAATACTTAACTGTAAAAATATCACATACCATAAATGCAATGAAAAATAATGTGTTCTTGGTTACTAAGCAGCAGAGTAGCATCAGCAGAACATCTGTATCACCTGCTAAATAACAGCAATGACAAATAGCCATAGGTTTTCATTCCTCACCTATGATGATGTGGTTTGAATAGAAGGTTACCATACACAATATTGTATTTCTTTTGGTGAGGAAAAACAATGAAAGTAGTTGATGGACCAGAAAGTAGGTCTTGAAAGGCTGACAAGGCTTCCTGCTACATGAATTTTTAAAATGTTTTCATCTAGAGTAATCTATCTTATTTTTTATAAACTGCCATTATACACTGTTTTTATACACTGTCATTATTGTTTGTTCTATTGTGAATTCACACTGCCCTGGTCCTTCAATAAGTTATCACACATTTTCAACATGTCATCCATAGGTGATTTTACTACAGTATTAACAATGTCATTTTCATTGTCACTGTTATTGCAGTCACCTTGAATCAGAACCAATTTAGGTATTTCATAAACAGTCAATGAAATCACAACAGGAGCCTTATTGACAATGTTAAATTTTTTCAGTATCCACTTCTTCAATTATCTGCTCTTTCAAATGATACGTGTTCACTTACATGCTGACAGATCCATTCTTTCAATACAAGAACATGATACTCAGTTTTATATTTATATACTATTTTCTATTTTTAAATAGCTTTGAGTCATCACATTCAAGAAAGGACTTTAACAATGTTATCTATTTCTCAAGGTCATGTATGGTAGTCATTCCGACACCACATTCTTCTGCAAGATGTCTCATACCCTGCTGCCAAGTATTTCCAACAGCCTGGCTTTGCAAGCTAATGATAAGCTCATGTACTTCCTGTTTTTGTTATGTTACTAATAGAACTATTTAAAGGCCTTTTTGATATTTTCAGAAATATTTTTGTAACCCAATATTGAGTAAGCAAAAAGACGCAGTGAAAAAGACATGGTGGGAGATCTTGAGAAACTTGCCTTTTGCACATGTAGCCTACACTTCCATTTTATTGCCTTTCATAGTTATGTTTGCTTGGGGGAATCTGGGAATGTGCAGAAAAGACATATGATGCCTGAATCATGCATAAAGTGTCTTGTCCCCTTGGGATTGTTAAGGAAATTGTGTGTTGTTCTCCTACATTTCAACTGCAATATGTCACGTAAGGTGAGATGTAAAATTATGTTGGGGATTAAAATATTCTGGATTTTGGAGCATTTTTGATTTCATATTATTGGTTTAGGAATGTCCAACCTGTATTGGAAACATGACTCACAGTAGGATGAATGACTATTACGCATTGATAACATGCCTTATGTATGGAAGAATTTTTAATAAATTTTCTGCTGATTAACAATATATTAGTTTCAAAAAATGTTAATGAAATAGAAGTACCCTTCATAACACTGCAAATGAGAAGAATCAGGGCAAACCAAAAAAAAGAAAAAGAAAGAAAGAAATAGAGAAAGAGAATCTCTCAATGGGAGAAAGAGTGGGAGAACTCTGAGAAAGGAAGTTACTGGAAATCAAAACAGTATGGAGAAGCAGAAAAGCAATTCAAAGAAAAGTATTGTGTCAGGAGCCCTCTTCAAACAAAGATAAGATGGCATGTCCAGGGCCTATGTGTGCATAGGCGACTACATTCAACATGGTGCAGACAGCTCTGGAGTATGTACATGCAACTACAGTAACCATGAAAGCTTGAATTCCCTAGACAAAGAGAAGGTGACATGGCATGCTCTGGATCCATGCACAAATCTTCTGTTACTTGTGCGCATGAGCAACACTGTTGCCCCCACCCCCAACCCTGTATGCCTGCACAGCTCTGCCAAAGCTTCCTTATAAATTTATAGTATATAAAATACCATGAAAATGTATTTCCATATAAGGTAGACAAAGGGGATAGTATATAGTAGGGAGGGGAAAGGGAAGGGGACTCACATGAGGTCATATAAGGCAAAGTCCTGATGCCCTAGGATTTGGCTTTTGGTTGTGAGTCTGTGGAATTCTGTCAGCATAAAATAAGCACTGCTTCCTGTTGCATGCCCCAGTGTGCTTTGTGTGTATACAAATCCCACAACAGTATAAAGCAATTACCATCTTTAGCTATGGCTCCACAGCTGGGTGAAGAGAACACAATACTATAAGCAAAAGTTTGTTTTCTCCTTTTCAGCAGTGTTTGGGATGAAGCCTGGCACTACAGGCACTTCACTACTGGATACTTTACTACTCACTTGCAGCCCAGTCCAGTTAAGAAAACTCCAACCTCAGCTCAGTCCAAATTGAATCTTGGTGGGTACATCAATTTAAAGCATAGAGGAGACAAAAATGTCCAGGCTCTAGGAAGCATGCCTGGGGAGGGTACTGAATTCCCACTTCTGGATATTCATCCCATTATGAATAGCAGAGATAAATAATAGAACTGCTAGGGAAACTATGAGGTATCTTATCATAGATTATTGCAATACCCTCTCAGAACACACATTGCCAACAAGACCAAAAGGACTTAAAATTAGCATACTTCAGTAATATAGCCACATCAATGTTTATAGCAGCTCAATTCACAATAGCTAGACTGTGGAACCAACCTACATGCCCTTCAACAGATGAATGGATAAAGATGCTGTGGTATATATACAAAATTGAATACTACTCAGCCATAAAGAATAATAATATTATGGCATTTGCAGAAAAATGGATGGAATAGATTATCATGCTAAGTGAAATAAGCCAAGCCCAAAAAAACAAAGGCCAAATGTTGCCCCTGATAAGTGGATGATGATAAAGAATAGGGTTGGGGGGATGGGAGGAGTGAGAGAAGAATGGAGGAACTTTAGATTACGAAGAGGGAAATGAGAGGGGGAGGGGGAGGGGTTTGAAAAATGGTGCAATAAGACAGACATCATTACCCTTTGTACATGTATGATTACATGAATGGTATGAATGTACATCATGCACAACCATAGAAATAAAAATTTGTACCCCGTTTGTGTACAATGAACCAAAATGAAGTCTGTAAAAATTTAAAAAATAAATTTAAAAAAAGACTGAAGGAATGACCACAGAATGTACACCACATATACTATACAGTCTAATACAACTGTATGAACTATCAGAGGAACTCAACTCTTACAAGACCTGCAGACAAATCAAAACTCTCATGATGTGATAAAGAGTCTTTCCTGAATGCTCATGGTATGAAACTAAGAAAGCAGATAGGGGACTTCTTATCAAGGTGGGTGAACAAAAAAAAGGGAAAATTTACTGGAATTTAATACTGGATATTCAAAGCAGATCAGGGACTCAGGAGGTTGGATATAATAAAATAATGAAAAAACTACAGTGCCACAGGTGCTGCTGTGGGTTGAGGCAACAGCCAAAGCAGTCCTTTTGTGAGCAAAGTGGAGGGATGATGGAATTAAAGTAACCCACATTTTGAGACATTTCTGGGTATGGAGAGTATCGAGATCAAAGAACACTGCCTGACTAAACTGAAAGAAATGCTACACAATATCCTTGTGTGGGAAAGAAGAAAAATCTCTCCCACATATGTGCAGAGGACAGAAGAAGGAACCATTGTGCAGTTGGGGTTCACGGGTCAGCAGCCGGGGAAGCCAATTCCTGGCAAACCCAAGTTTGGCCCAAAATACAGACCTGGCAAACATACACAGCATGACATAAAGTTTGCCTAAGGGACAAGGAGAAATCAAAAGTTGAGAGAGGATTTAAATAGGGACAAGGTTTTGTGGAAACCCACTGGCTCCCCCCCCCCCCGCCCTCAATCTGACTGCTTGCAGGACCAGTTGGGAGAGATGCTCCTGTCCAGGGATTCAAAGGGCCAGGGTAGGAGAGATTGAGTTAAGAGACTGTTTTAATCAGTTTTTTTTTCATTGCTCTTACTTAAAGACCCAATCAGAACAATTGTAGAGGAGGAAGAGTTTATTTGAAAGCTCACAGTTTCAGAGGTCTTAGTCCATAGACACCCAGATACATTCCTCAGGGCTCAAAGTGAGGCAGAACAACAGGTATAAGAGTATGTTGGAGGGAAGCAGCTCACATGATGATCAGGAAGCAGAGAGATCTCCACTTGTGAAATACATATACCCCAAAGTCATGCCCCCAGGGACCAACACCTCCAGCCACACACTGCCTGCCTCGTTATCACTCAGTTGATCCCACCAAGGGATTAATTCTCTGATTGGTTTAAGGCTATCACAACCCAATCATTTTCCTTCTGGACCCTCTCACATTGTCTCACACAATGAGCTTTTGGGGGACAACTCACATCTAAACCATAAAAGACCCTGAACCCAAGACCAGGAAATGTGGGTTCCTGAGGTGATGTTGTGGACTAAGAATTGGCTCCTCCATCACATAAGTGGAACCCAGGAGACATCCCTTGGGTGCATTCTTCCAGTGTAAACTGGCAATTGCTTGGTCCTGGAGGAGTGCTGAATTAAAATCTCTAGAATAATTGGCATTCAGCAAACAGCCTGATGTCTACAAAAGCCTAAACCACATCTCCAGGAGTTCTTCCCACAGCATTAACTCTATCACTCCAGCAACCCCACTCTAAGGGTGGAGCAAGCATCACACTCCAGATGACCCCACCTAACACAGCTGAGAATGGAAGCTGAGAATCTTTTGAATTCCAATGGAAAAAATTATTTAAATTTTCATCAAAATAATTTTTTTCTTTTTTCTTTTCTGTTTAATTGTGACCTTAATGGTTCATGGACATTTTTTAAATATTTGTATTTTTTCTCATTTCTAGCATTTTTGAAGGCACTTATTTTTTATGGGTTAATATTTTGTGGGCTAGGATGGTTGATTAGTATATTGTTTTGTTTTGCATTCTTTTATTTCAACATTTATTTTTTAAAATTTTTACTTTACATATATTTTTACTCTCACTTAACTGTTTCTCTTCATTCTCTTTCTCACTTTTCTTCTGCTAACAGCCAATATTGACTATTCTCTTTCACTCTTCCTTTAATTTTTTCTTCTACCTCCTTTCCTCTTCCCTCTAACTCATCACATTCTACATCACTTCTATTCTCTCCCTGTCCACCATTCAAAACTGTGAAACCTTTTGCACACTTACTGTGTTTATTGTAGGCAAAAATTGATCATATCATTTCTGCTTATTCTGACAATTAACATTGGGACATCTTATCAGGAATCATTTGTTTTAATGCTGTGTATTGTTTGCATTTGTGGCTGTTATTTGTCTCTCCCTAAATGATGAGGTAATGGAAATGTTCAGGTACACTACAAAAACACAGGGTAGAAATTCTATTGCCTCAGATCTATATTGATAGATTGGCAGACACACAAACCACATGAAGAGCAAGGGAACAAATCACTGCAAACAAGCCAAGATACTTCTATAACAGAATCTATCCATCCCACCTTGAAAGAAATGACAAAGAAGTTTAGAATGTCCATAGTTAAACTGATCTGTAAGGTAAAGGATGATGTAAGGGGTGAAATCACATAGAAAATACAAGAAGTGAAAGAACAATAAAAAGAGATTCTGAGAAAATTCAAGCAAAAATCCTTGAAATGAAGGAATCAATAAACCAAATTTAAAAGTCAATGGAAAGTATCACCAACAGATTAGACCATTTGGAATTCAAAGTTTCAGGCAATGAACACAAAATATATAATCTTGAAAATAAAGTTGATAATGGAGAAAAGATGTTAAGAGGCCATGAATGGAATTTAAAAGTAATGTGGGATAACATGAAAAGACCAAATTTAAGATTTGTCAGGATAGATGAAGGAATGCACAATTTATTCAATGAAATAATATCCAAAAATTTACCAAACCTATAGAATGAAATAGAAATTCAAATACAGGAGGCATTCAAGAACCCAAATATACAAAAATGCAACAGACCCATACCAAGGCACATTATTATGAAAATGTCTAACATGAAGAATAAGGATAGAATTTTAAAGGCTGCTAGCGAAAATGGCAGGTCACCTTTAGATAGAATACTATCTGAATCTCAGCTGATTTCTCAACCCAGACATTCAAAGCTAAGAGATATTGAAATAATATATACAAAGTTCAACCTGAAAATGGAAGCCAGCCAATAATTCTATACCCAGCAAAAGAAAGCTTCAGAATTGAAAATATAAAAATCTTTCATGATAAATGAAAGTTAAAATAATTCACAACTAGAAAGCCAGCCCTACAAAACATACTCAATAAGTTATATCACTAAGAAGAAATGAAAAATAGAAGTGAAAATAAGAAAAGGCAGGAAATACACTAGAAGACTAGTCAATCAAAACAGAAAATAATTCAAATGAAAAACCAAAAATAAAGTAACGGAAAAAAATCATTTCTCAAATATAACATTGAATGTAAATGGCCTAAACTCATCAATCAAAAGACATAGACTGGCAAATTTGATTAAAAATTAAGACTCCAAAATAGGCTATCTCCAAGAGACTGACCTCATAGGCAAAGACATCCACAGACTAAAGGTGAAAGAATTGGAAAAAACATATCATTCACATGGATCTTGTAATAATCAGGGGTTTCTATACCCATATCAGATAAAGTAAACCTCAAGCCACAGTTAATCAAATGGACCAAGAAGGGCATTTTATACTCCTTAGGGGAATTATACACCAACAATCATAAATATTTATTCCCCAAACAATGGAGCATATTGTACACCAGACAAACCCTACTCAGTTTCAAGAATCAAATAAACCACAACACAATAATATTGGGTGATTTTAACACACCTGTCTCACCACTGAATAGATCGTCTAAACAAAAACTAAGTAATCTATAGAACTAAAAAAACAATAATTTAGACTTAACAGACATATATAGAATATTTCATTCATCAATTACTGAATGTCCTTTCTTCTCAGCAGCAGACAGATCTTTTTCTAAAATAGACCATATCTTGGGCCAACATGCAAGTCTTAGCAAATATAAAAAATAGAGATAATACCTTGTATTCTATCAGATTATATTGGAATGAAATTAGAAATCAGGGTAAAATAAAAATGAAGCTACTCTAACCCCTGGAGACTAAATAATACACTATAGAATGACCAATGGATAACAGAAGAAATACAGGATGAAAAAAAGTACTTAGAGGTAAATGAGAATAGCAACACCACACCAAAATCTCTGGGACACTGTGAAGGCAGTTCTAAGACTAAATTTCACTACATAGAACTCATTCATTAAAAGGATAGTAAGTCACCAAATAAATAACCTAACATTACATCTCAAAGTCCTCACAAGAGAAGAATAGATCAACACCAAAAGCAGTAGAAGACAGGAAATAATTAAAACCAGAGCTGAAATCAGTGAAATTTAAACAAAAAATTTTAAAATATTGAAGAAACAAAAAGTGGGTTTTCTGAAAAAATAAATAAAATTGAGAACTCCAGAACAAACCTTTTCTCTGAAACAGAAAAGGTACAGAATAAATTTCCTACAAACTTTCAGGGGAAGTATAAGCAAAGGGACTCAACAGTTACCCATGGTCTATACCAGGACTCAAGCTATTGTGGGAATGTTACTGCCTCTTTGGAATATATATTCTTTTCACACTTGGGGACAGGATTATTTCAAATACTCAGATTTAAGTGGAAAACTTTCAGTCATTGAATCCTGTCTGAATTTTTTTTCAGTGGGAAATTTTGGAAGATAAATGTCATGTGTTTTAATGATAGTAGTGACTACATTTTGTACTTTTATTAAACATAAAGTGCTTACCATGAATCATCTATATTTTGAGAGCTGTACATTTATGGTCTCATTCAATCTATGCATCAACCTGATAAAGTAGGTAGGACAGAAATAATGTTTTGTGTTTAACAATTCCCATTTCATATTCTCCATCTGAGCACAAAGAAAACAATACCACCCATCTCCCTGAATTTGACTTGGCCATGCATGTAACTTGTTCTTATCAGTAAGATATGAGCAGAGTTGATAGTTACTTTTAGGTTGGATTAGAAAAAAAAAGCAAAATACCCTCTATTTTTACTAAATTTTTCATTCACTCATTTCTTTGGTCAGCCTTGATTACTGAATCATTAAAGAGTGATGTCCAGGATAGTCATTCATTCATGCATGCAACAGGCTTTCAATGAGCTTCTGCTTTAAGAAACCTATGTGGGAAGTTGGAGGTATTTGTTATTGCAGCATCATCTAGTCTATCTTAGTTATTAAGTTATGAACTATTATTACTCCTACCTTATAGATGAAGAAGGCACAGAGTTTTTAACTTGCCCAAATTCATTCCAGTTTAAGTCTGATACAAGAGCCCACCATTTTAGTTTCAGCATGATTGTTCCTCTAAAAGTTAATATGATATTAATAGGTTTTAAATCTTTTGTAGAGAATGGAGTAGTAAAGTTAAATAACTTCCCTTCTTTTATTTAAATAAACATTAGCAGTCAATGAGGTATATGGGCGTGTGGGGTGTGTGTGTGACTTCTAGCAATAATTGACAAATACAAATTTATTCTCATAAAGGATACTAGAATAATTTGGCAAGTTCTAGAGAAGTAAATATTTTATGCCAACACCAAAAATTTAAAATGCTAAAGATTCCATTATTGACTTTTCCTAAGAGGGCCATTCATTATCCTGGGAGCTTGGGATAGGTATTTGAACAATGCAGACAAAAATCTAAGACCTCATATTACTCGTCTTCTAGCCAAGGGAGGAAAGGATGGGCCGATAGTGGCAAAGCTGTCAGGTTGTAATAGAAAAGGTACAGCTTAAAGATAATGAGTATCCTCAGAAACTCTGAGTGCCACTCTGAGGAATTAGCATGTAAATCAGCAGCCATGAGACTCCTAAAGAGAGGTATAACACACGCAGATCTGTGGACTGATTCCAGTAAACAATGGAATTCAGGAACATTAGAACAATTGGTAATGGAAAGTAACCAGAATTGTCATTGTCAAAAGGCTTTTCTGAGCCTTTTTCTTTCGATGCTTGAAGGGGGTGGTGACGACTGCCATGATGGTGATATTGACTGGTAAGGTGCTGAGTAGGGCAGAATCCCCATCAGTGTTCCACTTGCTCAGCTGTTCTTGACAAGCCATGTGCCCTTTGCCATGTTCCTCAATCCAGAGGAATGGCATCATATTGCCCATCATTTTCCAGAGATGGCATCTTTTTATATTTTGCATAAAGATTCCTTATACACCTGTGGTAGCCCTCCTTAAGTGGCAGCACTAGGATCTAGCTCTAGTTTTATTTACCTACAAATGCTCTGTAACTTTGCCACTGTTCATTACATTTACTATTTGCCACAATTCTTACAACACTCTTTGCTACTATTTACAACTATTACAATAGCTACCCTCCCAGCTACTACTACTAGGAAGGAGGAAAGGGAAAGAATTAGCATCTGATGTTCCTGAGTGCTTTCTGTGTGTAGCCCTGTGTTCAATGACTGACACATGATTTCATTTAAACTTCATGATCTCCCTGGGAGAGAGGTACTATGACTTCTTGTCCACTGACAATAGGAATTAAAGCATTTTTCAGACTCCAAATTTGAGGACTTAACCACCATACTAGTATCTCCCCCAGAAACGTAAGGATGAAACAGCTCAGAAAATGAAACAGTCGTGTTATTACAATTCAAATAAGACAAAAAGCAACAGCAAATATTTAAAGCAACAACCTTGAAGAAGGGAGAGCATTAATCTCATGCTTTGTCTTGCTAGGTGCTCAATATTTATGTAACTTTATTTGTACATGTAAGTATCTTGAATTCTTGAGGGAAAGAAAAATAAGGTCTTTTGGACACAGCAATGAAAAAGCTGACTAAAACACGAGGTCCCTACATCTTACCTGCTACAAATGTTGACTTAAAATGAATCAAAGAACTGAAACCTGAAACTTTAAAATTATTGGAAGAAAATATAGGGGGAAATACTTCAAGATATTGGCACAGACAACAATTTCTGGCATAGAAAACCAATAGCTCAGGAAATAAAAGCAAGAACTGACAAATGACATTACATTCAATGAAACATCTTCTCCAAAGCAAAGGAAACTCTTTTTTAAATGAAATGAAGAGTCACCCTAAAGAATGGGTGAAAACTTTAGCCAGTTATTCATCTGATAGATTATTGATATCCAGAATAAAGAACAAAAAACCTTTAACATCAAAATAAGCAATCCAATCAAGAAATGGGCAATATATCTGAACAGAAACCTCTCAAAAGAAGAAATACAAATGGTCAAATAATATGTGAATGTTCAACATTTTTAGCCAGCCATGAAATGAGAATCAAAACTTGAGATACAAGCTCACCTCAGTTGAATAACTATTATCAAAACAAAGCAAATCAAACAATAAAAAATAAATAATGCTGGTGAGTATGAGGGAAAAAAGAATCCTTATTCTCTGTGGGTGGGAATGCAAACTAGTATAGCCACCATGGAAAAAGTACAGGAATTCACTAAAAAATTAAAAACAGAACTTCTGCATCATCTAACTATACCTCTCTTGGGTATACACCCACATGTATATAGTTAGCATACAAAGGAGATACCTGAATTTCCATATTAAGTGGCACTACTCACAATACCCAAGCTATGGAGTCAACCTAGGTGTCCACCAATAATTGAATGGATAAAGAAAAAAATTACATATATATATATACGTATATATGTATGTATATATCTTGCACATATAATGGAGTATTGTTCAGCCTTAAAGAAGAATGAAATTCTCTTGTTTGTGGGGAAATGGATGGAATTGGTCATCATCCTTTTAAGTGATACAAGAAAGACACAGAAAGATAAGTACTTCATTTTATCTTTTATATGTGAAAACAAACAAAAACATGACCAGAAATTAAAAGAGGAACTGTAAAGAATGGGAAAGGGAACCAGGAACATAGAAAGGGATGGTAATTAGGAGGATGAATATGAACAAAACATGATATGTATGAAAATGTCACAGTCAGACCCATTAATTTGTATAATGCAAAGTGTGTTCATAGTTATAATTTGAAAAGAACATACTTTATTCCAGAGAGAATAGTGGTTACCAGAATCTGGGAATGGGAGGTTGTGAGTGTGTGTGTGTGTGTGTGTGTGTGTGTCCAGGTGTATGGTAGTATTGATCAAAGAATATGAAGTTTTAGTTAGATGGGAGAAACAAATTCTGCAGATCCATTGCACAGTATGTGCACTATTGTGAAAGTCACCACAAAAGTACTTTAAGCATGAGAGTTGATGGATATGTTAGTTAGATTTATTTACTTATTGTACAATGTATATGTATATCAATATATCAGGTTTTACACCATAAATATATATGACAATTTAATTAGTAAATTACAATTAATTTTAAAATAATGAATAAATAAACTTATTCTAAAATAAAGTGATTATTCAGAAACTGATTTGGGAATATGAAAAGAAACTGAAAGATGGGAGGATAAAAATAAAAGAGGAATAATAAAAAACTTAAAAACTAAGAAATTTTGAAAAAAAATAAAGAAATGAAGAATCAAAGAAAATAAACCTGTTCCCAAATTTGATAGCTGAGAGAGATTTTATTTTTGATTTTGTTTTATTAGTTTAGTGTTATGATTGAGCTGAGAGAGTTTTTAAAACCTAGGGTCAGAGACGTGCAGTAAGGTACTGGCCAAATTGGAAGTAAAGCATTTTTCAAGATAATCAAATTATTCTCTATGTAGATGTTCAGAGTTGACCAAGTAGAATTCCATGAGTTTGGGATGTACGCATAGAACACAGAGCCTTGGATGGATGAAGTAACAGTTATTGGGGCCTGATGGAGGCACTAATCACTCAATTCTACTTTGCACATTTTTGAGGTTGGGTTTTATTTTCTTCTCTTTTTCCTGCTTCTCTGTTTTTGATTTCAGGTTTTCATCCTCCCTGTGCCACTAGAAGGTGACTTTTTTGTATAGTGCAATGCAGTAGGAGACATTTACTACAGTCTCGCTGAGATATTTACTATTGATCTAGCTGAGCAGTATATCCAGGCAAGGTTATATGTAGGTAGAGCTAACCCAGAAGGAACATTTTTAAAGAAGATATATTTACACTGGTAATATGCCAACATACTTTCATACTAAGACAAATGTTTTTTACCTTAGAAAGAAAAGAAATTCTTACATGCTACAACTCAGATGAACCTTGAGGATATTATGCTAAGTGAAATAAGCCAGACACAAAATGACAAATATTGCATAATTGCACTTATGCCAGTTAAATTCATTGAGTCAGAAAGTAGAATGCTGCCTATGAAAGATCAGAAGAGGAAGCAATTTGGGAGGCAGAGTTTAGTGGGTACAAATTTTCAGTTAGGGAAAATGTGCAATTTCCAGAGACAGATCTGGTGATGCTGTTATACAATGTAAATGTACTTAATGCCACTGGACTGCACACTTAGAAATGGATAGGTGAAAAATTTTATATTTTCTAATATTTTTCACAATAAAAGTTCAAATAAAAAATTATCTTTTTTTTTTGCTACTTGGCATTTATTTGTCTGAATAAGATCATCTTTATTTAATGCCTAAACTTATTTTGCCATTTATTTAATCACTGGCTCAAGTCTACTACTGTAGTCTGTAATTGTTAGTGGAAAATGTTCTGATTTCTTATACAAAAACAGTCTCTAAGGGCTCAAATGGCTGTAACATGCATACATTCTTTTTTACCTATTTTTTTCTATTTTTTCCAAATATGTTTGTGTATGTGGTTTTTTATTTTCATTTTGTTTTCCTTTTTTTTCATTAATAGAGACACATTTCTTCATTGGATGGCCTTTCTTAGACAATCTTGGAGTGGCTATATAACATTCCTATCTTCCTTCTTTCTTCAGTATGATCTAGATAACAACCACTTTATAGGCAACTATCTTAGAAGGTGCTAGGAGCCCCAGGAGCACCCTGTAACTTCTGTTTTATTTGGATAAATAAGATTGTTTGTTATGCCTAAGATTATCTTAACTATTTTGCTGTCAAACACCCTATTCTTTAGACATGAATGTGAAGGCATATTAGTTTGTGCCTGCAACTGCATTTCTCTGTGTTTGTGTGTATTGATATATGCACATTTACCTAAAAAGATCGTGCAATATGAGGCATCATTTTTACAAAAGGGTCCAGAAAGTCTCCACTCTTTGCAAACATTTTTCCAGTCTTCTTTCAAATAATAGGATTTTTCCAACAAGGATTGAAATAAATAAATATCTTGAGCTAGTACCTCTTAAAAGGGAGTTCGAGAATAGGAGAAAATGAGTTGATATGTTATTTGGAGAATACTATCTGTCAAACAAAATCTGATTTGGTTGTATAAGGTATATTTTCTTTGTATCTGAGAGAAGACAAGTTGAATTTGAAACCAACGATAAATTAGAGTAATGAAAGATGAGTGGAAAAATGGGTGAAGTTTTCTAATTTTGTTCTGAGATCAACTGTCCAATGATGCAAATTTATTTGCTCATTTTTAGTTTTTCTTTCAACAATAATTGTATGTATTATATATGTGCATAGTACAATGTGATATTTTAATGTTTATATTGTAGAATTATTAAATCAAGCTAACAATTTCTTTGCATCACATTTTCATTGTTTTATTGTGGTGTAAATATTTAAAATCTATCATTTTTATAATTTTGAAATATGCAATGTATTATTATTTATTATAGTCAGCATTCTGTGTAATTAATTATTAAACCTATTCCTCCTGTCCAATTAAAACTTTGTACCTTTTGACTAACCTCTCCTCATTCCCCATTTACTCCCATTGCCTACCTAGACTCTGTTAATTACCATACTATTTTCTACTTCTATGAGTTTGATTCTATCACTTTCTACATGTTAGTAAGATCTCATGTTTTTTTTTTTTTCTTTGCCTGGCTTATTTCACTTAGGATAATGTCCTACATGTTCATGCATGTTGTCTCTAATTTTCATTATGAATCACATGTGACCTTACAGGTGTCAGTAAACATTTTCTATGGTTGGCCAGAGAGTAAACACATTTGAATTTGTAGACCATATAGTCTTTGTCATAACAGAATTTTGCAGTGAAATGTAAGAACACCATATACAATGTGTGAGCACATGACTACATTCCAACAAAGCTGTTTATAACTACAGGCAATAAGTTGGATTTAGCCCATAGCCAATAATTTATGAGGAAAAATGGATTACTTAATACATTGTAAGTACATTTCTACGTTGGGAAAATATTGCTATAGTTTATACTAAGATTATACAATTTAAGACTAATAATTTTAGTACTGGGCTCTATCATTATCATTTTGAAATATTATCATATATGAATATGCCACAATGAACACCACCATTTATAATTTATATGTACTAATAATTTCTTAAATATTAAAAAATAAAAATAGGAAAAAAGAAATTTCATAAAATATAAACCATTACTGGAATTATTGGTACCATTAGATATCCCTTTCAATGTTGATGAAACTTAATTCAATGTGTAAAAAACTACACAACCTAATTTTATGAAACAATTATATGTATTAACAAGTGCACAGATTGCATCAGTTATGTCCAAAGAGGTAGGTTTTACTCTTTTATTCTGTAAACCTCTATCTTAAATTGAAAGGTTGATTTACATATGGAAGACTTACTTGAATACAAATGATGAAGTAATATATATAATATATAATATATACATACATGTATATACATACAAATCAATAATATGTACACAAATCTTTTAAATATCTTAGATAATAAGGATTCAAAATTACATGTTAATCACATTTTATTTTCTGATTCCATAGCATTCAGTAAGTCTGGGAGCAAAGAAGGCAAAATAAAATCTGTCTTTATTGCTGTTGTAGTGAATATGTAAAGAACACTGTCAAAGTGTGTGTGTGGAATTGGGAATCTGGTAAAGGGAGGAGGTAGTGAACAGGGACCATTTTGCCATACAAAGACCTCTAATGTATTGAAAAACTATCTGTTGTTGAAAAGCATGATACTAGAAGGACATTTTTCTTGAGGACATTATAAAGCAATCTATCAAGGAGCAGGGAATTATATGGCAATGATCAATAATGCATAAGCAGAGAAATGGACCAGGTAATGTAATAGATCTTTTCATACTGTAAAGTATTTGGCTCTCTCTCTTTATTTATTTATTTATTTATTTATTTATTTATTTATTTATTCATAGACATTATAGGGGCAGTTCATTTCTATTTCATCATAAAAAAGAGACATGGGGACAAGTATATAAAGGAGCAAAAACACATTCCTGACTAGAGAGAACATATCTAAAACTGATAATGGTCTCCACATGACACAGAATCAAAACAACTGAATAGTCATTTTGTAAGGCATATGGGGAATATTAAGGACAGAGAGGAGCAAATATGGCATATTAGTCTTTAAGTATTTTTGTCAAATGAACTCCTTAACTTTCTTCACTTACCACTCTGCTTCTAGAGTAAATATAATGATATCTATAGTCCTGATCAGAACTTCTGTGTAAATTATGATCAATTTGAGAATATTTTCATGATGTAAATTTCACCTATTCCCCTTTTACTTCTCATCTGTGCAACAGCAGAATGTGTTGAATTTTAACTTTTAAAAGACTTCATAAGGCACATAGGCAATTCTTTAAAATGAAATAGTGTAATAAAAATTTTTATTCTCTCTAGAGCTGTTATAAAGACATTTTGAAATTGCCTGTGATTTGTCTCTGCCCTAAGATCACATTTCATGCTTTTACTACAGGTGCTCTTCACCAGCAGAGTTTGAGAAGCATCCTTTTTCCTTTCTTTTTAATGTGTCACTTATTAAATGATGTAGAGAAGAACAGGGATTTTGTAATACAGGTCCTAAAGGGTAAAATAAAAGTGATAAAAAGTTTTGCAAATAGAATTACATTCTGCTATATGTGCAAAATATGCAATATCTTTATACTAAGTGAATTTTTAAGTTTGGGTTTATTTTTATCCTTTTACAAAAGTATAAACAATACAATTTCTGACATATGTTCACACAAATCACAATCTGTATGTCAAATGTTTGGCCTAACATGCAAGTGTATTGTAGACAGAAGATCGACTATGACTGTCTATTAATATGTAATTTGATATGTAAGATTTTATCAAATAATTGTATGTATTGTACATTCTATTGCATACTAATATCTATCTGATATTTTAGCAAATGTGCAAAGCATTAGACATTATCTTGTTTTCCATCTTATTCTTTTTAATAACTGAGTCCATATATACTATAAACTTCTCTTTGGCTAAAAATGTTCAGACACATAAAACTCAACAAGTGGAAAGACATCTGATATAAAAGAAAGGTACTGAAAAGTTTAAATGTAGCTTTAAATCAGACTTCTCCATATAGGTTTTTTTTCCTTATGAAAGTAACAAGAGTGTACGCATCTCCTGCTGTCTTGTTGGAAATCCACTTTTGCCCATCTTCCTATTAATTGGTAGGAAACTCCAAATGGGAATTTTATCTCATTAATCATGTCATATCACAGGGATTAGGATAAAAAATTCCTTTATGCTTCACAGCAGACTTCTACTGCCTAGTAAGACAAGCGAACAAATATAATATGGATAGAATATCTTCACACTAATTAAATGTCATCTGCTATAAAATTATACACAAAATTGCTTAAATTATGCTATAACCAGTTTCCACTCTCTGTATAATGGATAATATTAGAAAATTCCAGTCTTTCAATTTACTATTATTTTCTCCTATACCAGAACTGTGATTATTAAAACTCCAAATTAAAAAATCAAGTCAGTCCATATATTTTACATATCATATTATATTGTTCATAGCATATAATGAATAAAATAAATTTCTGAAATGATATTACTCTTTTTTGTTCAATGATTCTTTTGATATTTGATTAATTTATTAATTTATTCACTAATGATGGCACAAGATAATTTCTACTTAAGATACAATGTTCCTATGTAAGATGTGATGTACATATAGAAAATTAATTCTTGGTAATGTGAGCCTGAGGTGCCTGGTGTTCTCTGAGTTCCTGGATAACATTTATTACATGTATTTGATATTCGTTTGATGGTTTGATATTGTTTTATTTTATTTTATTTTGTTTTATTTTTCTTTGCATAAATTTTCGTATAAGAAGTGCAATATTCATAAATTTAGAAGGGGTAAACCAAACTCAAGTGTACTGAAGTTAGTTAGAATACTATATTTTTATATTGATTACTGGTATGTAGCATGTTTTTCATATGAAGTTCAATAATATACAGACTATAGTCCAACTTTAGATAATAGAAGGAATATATATCAACTCACTGTTAATTATCTTGGTTATTAGAGGTCACCAGGATTGTGGACAGAGCTCCTGAGAGTCTTCCACTAGTGTCTCACAGATATTGCATCTATCAGTCTTAGTTAATGGTTATGCAATTGCCTCACTAATGTCTTCTTTTCATCCTCCACTCTCAATGTCCTATTCAATCAGACTGTGGCAAGGAATAACTGAATATTCTTCCTATAATCAACTGCTAATGTTATCACACAAGTCCAAAGATAATAAATGTAAGTGCAGAGTTATGTACAAAATAGCGTAAGTATAATTCAAGCCCTCTTAATTAACACTTTCTGGCCACTAGTGCACAGTAAACATTTTTCAACATCTTAGCTATACAATGCATTAAACTGTATGTGCGCCAATTAGTAACTGCTCTGTAAGGAAAAATTACAGGTTAATTGATAATAAATTGGTCTAGAAAAGCTCACAGTGGTTGATAAAACTTGGCATACCTTCAAAAATAATGTAAATATACTATATTTACATTTCCCAGAACTAAATACCTGTACATGAGCAGGCTTATTCATGGCTGCCGGCACACACACATACACACATTCATTGTGGTATGCAAAATTCTATGATGACCCCCAAGTTTTGTACCTTTTTGTTGTATGCAGCCTGTATAATCACATTTCCTCAAGTGTGAGAGGAAACTGTGAATGTAATGGAGTACCACTCCCATGACTGAGTTAAATTATGTGGAAAAGTGTTTTGACAGTGATATTAAGGTATCTAATAAGTTGATTTTGAATTAGTCAGAAAGGAAATTGCTGTGGATGGGACTGAACTCATCAGGCAAGTCCATAAAGATAGAAGGAGAAGCAAATGATCTCCTGCAGGTCTTGAAAAAGAAAATTACCACACAGTTGAGAGGATCAAATGGCATGGTACAAAATGCTGTCCCTAATAGTTAAGGGCCTCAGTGCTACCACCATAAGAAGCAAAAATTGTTACTAACCCTGGAAGAGGAATTCAAACCTCAGATGATATCATAGCCTCTGCCAATAAGTTGAGTACAGGCTAGTGAGATCCTATGCACAGAGCCAAGCTAACTTGTGGTCTAGGCACCTTATCCACAGAAGATGATTTTGTGTTGTATTAAGGTATTAAGGTGTTAGATTGTAGTAACTGGTTATATAGCAATACAAAATCAATACAAACACAAACACACATGTGTATAAATACACACACACAAACATATGTCTTTATATATGTATATATGTATATCTATATATGAAGAAATTGGTATTTAATTACATATGAACATGTGGGGTTCCATAAAATATGAGACTCACAGAAGAGTCAGAATATTGAAGCTTATGTAACATCCTGAAATATAGAAATGTGTAAGGACTCAGAGTTTCTGTGGGTGGTGGTGATACAAGTTATGGGAGGGTAAGATGAGAAAATTTGTGATGAATAAAATTTGTCTTGTTATGCAGAGACTTGTTAAAAAGTCTCCGTTTCCTCAGAGCAGCCCTCAGAATAGGTGAACAGGGATTGTAAACCTCCACTCTCCTTTCCTGATATCTGAGTCAATTTTCCCTGAATGATAAGATTCCTGGAAGGGGATTCATGAGAAATAAGTTCCTTTATGAGGATAATATTTAGACAGAGAATGTGAACTCAAGAAAATCCTTTACCTACATTGCTGTTTCCCAAATATTCTCAGCATGGAGTAATTCAAATGCCAAAAGGCGGTATTTCAAGGTAGTATTCCTGTAACTTCTGAACCAGAGGTTCCCATGGCCCCTTTCTCATGTTCAATGGTTTTAGTAGAAGGATTGCTTATACTTTTAGAGTCTATTATATAATAATGGATATGACCAAAGATGAATGGCCAGATAAGGAGGTACATAGGTAAACTCCAGAAGTCTTCAGTGCATGAGCTTCTATATCATCAGGTGCAGAGGTTACTTAGGCCTGTAATCCCAGTGGCTCAGGAGGCTGAGATAGGAGGATCACAAGTGCAAAGCCAGTCTCAGTAATTTAGGGATGCCCTAAGGAACTTAGCAGGATCCTGTCTCAAAATAAAAAAAAAAAAAATGAAATAGAAATGGAGGGAATTCTCCCAAAAATTTTCAACAAAACCAGTATCTCTCTGATAACAAATCCACATAAAGATACATTAGGGAAAGGAAATTTGAGAAAATACCTTTGATGAACACAGATGCAAAAGTCCTCAATAAAATAGTTGGATACTAAATTCACCAACTCATTAAAAATATGTACACAATGATCAAGTTGGTTTCATTTCAGGGATACAGGGTTGGTTCAATTAGCAAATTGATAAACATACTACATAAATAGAACCTAGGACATAAGTCAAATGATCATTCAGTAAATGCAGAAAAAGCCTTTTACAAAATTCAATATATTTTCATGATAAAATCAATGAAGAATCTATAGATTGAAAGAACTTACCTCAACATAATAAAGGTGATATGTGACAAACATAAAAGCCAACATCATATTGAATAGGAATAAACTCAAAGCCTTTCCTCTTAATTCAGGAACAAGAAAGAAAGTTCACTCTTACAATTCCAATTCTAAATAGTACTTGAAATTTTATACACAGCAATTAAGCAAGAGAAAGAAAAAGTGATCAAAATTGGAAAACAAGAAGTCAAATCAGCCATGTTTGCAATTGGTATGATCCTATATTTAGAAGACTCTAAAAGGACCCCCAGAAGATTTCCATAACTGATTAATGAATTCAGCAAAGTAACAGGATAAAAAATCAACATTAAAATTCAACAGATTTTCTGGCTGGTCATAGTGGGGCATGCCTAGGAATAAACCTAACTGAGAAGGTAAAGGACCTCTGCAAGGAAAATTACAGGACACTGAAAAGTTACTGAAGAAGACATGAGAAAATGGAAAGAACTCCCATGATAATGCATATGGGAGGGTAATACTGGTAAAATGACCATAATACTGAAAGTCATCTACAGGTTCAATCCAATCCCGAAATACTAATGATATTCTTCACAGAACTAGGATCATAAAATTCGTAGAGAACAAATGACTCAGAATAACCCAAACAATTCTGAGCAAAAGAGCAATGCTGTAGGCAACACAATACCCAATTTAAATTATACGTCAGAGCTACAGTAAAAAAAAACTATCATGGTACTGGCATAAAAGCAGGAGACACATAGACAAATGGAGTAGAATAGAAGTCAGAGAGACAAACCCACATACCTACAGTCACCTGATTATTGACAATGTAACCAGAAACATACTCTGGATAAAAAAGGCAGCCTCTTTAATAAATGGTACAGGTAAAACAATGTACATATGAAAAAGCATGTAATTAGATTCCTATATTTCACCCTGCACAAAAATCAACTCAAAATCAATCAAAAATCTAGACCAAAACATTTGAAACTTCTAGAAAGAAACACGAAGGAAAAACTTTATAATATAGGCACAGACAATGACTTCCTAAATAGAACTCCTATACCTCAGGCTATAATAATGATAATCAATAAAAGCACTGGCATCAAATTTTAAAGTTTCTGCATATCAAAGGAAATAATAACATAGAGAGACACCAAGTGAATGGGAAAAAATTCTTATCCAGGTACTCTTCTGCCAGCAGATTAATATTCAGAATATACAAAGAATTCACAAACCTGAAAACCAAAAATACAAATAATCTGTTGAATGAATTGTCAAATGAAATGAGCAGACACTTCTCAAAAGAAATGCAAATGGCCAAGATTATGAAAAAATATTCAGCCCTCAGGTAAATGCAAAACAAAACTACACTGATATTTCCTTTCACTACAGTTAGAATAGCAATCATCAATAATGCAAATAATAGTAAATGCTGATAAAGATGTGAGGACAAGAAGTACTTATTTGGGGTTGGTGAGATTGTAAATTAGTACAACCAATATGGAAATCAGTATGAAGATTCCTCAAAATACTAAGAATAAAATCACTATAAGATCCAATTATACCAATCCTCAGTATTTTTTCAAAAGAATTTAAGTCTGCATACTATAGTGATACACAAATTTTCATGTTTATAGCTGCACAAGTCACAGAATCCAAATTATGGTACCAGCCTAGATGCCTGGCAATAGAAAAAATGGATAAAGAAAATATGGCACATATACACAATAGATTTTTATTTAGCCATAAAGAAGAAAAAACATGGCATATACTGGTAAACAGATGGAACTTGGGAGCATTATGTTAAGCAAAATAACTCAGACTCAAAAACTCAAACTTCAATGTTTTCTCTGATATGTTTAAAATACAGAGAAAACAGTAAAAAAAAGATGTATTTAATAAAATTCTAAGGGTGATAAGTTGTGTAGAAGAACTGGTTCAGAGAGAGGGAGGAAGACAGGAAAAGAGGAGTTACTGAAGATTGAAACTGACCAAAGTATGTTATGTACATGTACAAATGTGTCATTATCAATCCCACTAATATATATAATTACAAAGCACCAATACAAATTCATTGCAAAAAACTACACTCCAAACAGAATGGCAATCATGAAGTTCATAATTAACAATTAATGTCATCAAGTATATGGAGAAAAAGAAACTCTATTATACTGTTGTGGGAATAGAGATCAGTACAACCACTATGAAAATCATTGCATAGGCTCAAAAAATACTAAAAATAGGACTACTGTATGATCCAGTGATACTCCTGTGTATTTAACCAACAAAATTAACATCATCATACTTTAGAGACACATCATAATCCTGTCTATTGCAGCATATTCATAGTAGCCATGTTATCCTAGGTATTCATTCAGAAAGTAAAAGGAAACCAAAATGTGATATAAATACACAATGGAGATATATTCAGTCATAAAGAAATACAAAATTATATCATTTTCAGGAAATGGAGAGGATTGGAAAGCACCATGCAAAAAAGAATAAGCCAGACTCAGAAAGGCAAGTGTTGCAAATTTTCTCTCACATGTGGAAACTAAAGGAAGGGAAAAAATGATGACAATGAAATTATGAATGTAAAAAGGAGACTACTAGTGTATACAAAGAGGATGGGAGCAGAAGAAATGGGAGAGTAAGGGGAGGTTATATAGAATTAATTTTATCAAACTATATCATAAATATATGAATATGCTACAATAAAATTCATGATTCAGCAATAATTAATATGCCCTCAAATAATTATAATTTTTACAAAGGAATTAATGAAAACAATAACATTCACAGAGATGCAAAAAATATCTAGTAAAAAATTTAACCAAAGATGTGAAAGATTTCTACAATTCAATTTAAATTACATAACTCTAATGAAACCAATTGCACTAGATAAAGGAAAATGCAAAAATCTCCTGTGTTCCTGGATTAAAATTAACCTTGCTAAAATATGCATGGTACCCAAAATGATTTACATATTCAATTCAATTCACATCAAAATTCTTCACAGAAATAGGAAACAGTTTTACAATTCATGTGTAAGCCCAAAAGACCGAGAACAGTCAAAGCAAAAGGAACAAATCTGGAGACATCACAAAACCTGATTTCAAGATATACTACAGACTCACAGTAACCAAATCAGCATGGTACTGGCATAAAAATCATATTGGCATACTGGTATAAATATATATATATATATGAATGGAACTGAATCAACATCTAATAAATAAATAAATTCATTTACAGTTCACTCATTCCTAGCCAAAATTCCCAAAGTATACATTGGAGAAAGTATTCCCTCCTTAATAAATGTGGCTGGGAAATTGGATATTCAGAAGCAAAACAAAAAAAAAATGAAAACTGACCTATATCTCTCCCCCTATACAAAAATCAACTCAATATGGATCAAATACCTAAATGGAAGACCAGAAAGTAGGAAGCTTCTAGAAGAAATCATGATGAAAATACTTTAAAACCTCAGTATAGGGAATGCTTTTGGGAGGTCAAGACCATGTAAGCAAGGAAAACAAAAGCAAACATAGACAAATGAGATTATATCAAACTAAGAAACTTCTCAGAAGCAAATAAATCAATGAAGATAGAGAAGACCCAACCTACAGAACTGGGGGAAATATTTACAAGCTATTCATCTGACATTTTTTAATATCCAGAATATATAAGGAACAGCAAATAAAATCCTCAACAACAAATAATGAATGATCTATTTTAAAAATGGACCACATCAATGTTCATAGGTGCTCAATTCACAATAGCTAGATTGTGGAACCAACCTAGATGACCTTCAATAGATGAGTAGATAAAGAAACTGTGGTCTACGTACATAATGGAATATTATTCAGCCATAAAGAAGAACAAAATTATGGCATTTGCAGGTAAATGGATGATGTTGGAGACTGTTATGCTAAGTGAGATCAGCCAATCCCAAAAATCCAAAGGCCGAATGGTTCTCTCTGATAAGTGAATGATGATGCATAATGCAGGGTGGAAGGGTGGCAATAATGGAGGAAGGATAGATAGCATAGAGGGAAAGGAGGAGTGGGGTCGGGGTGGGGGGGTAATAATAACAGAATGTGTGACAGACATCATTGCCTGTGTACATGTATGAATGCACAAATGGTGTGACTCTACTTTGTGTACAACCAGATAAACAATAGCTGTACTCCATTTGTGTCAATGAATCAAAATTAAATGAATTAAAAAAATGGACAAGTGGTCTTAATAGACATTTCTCAAAGGAATAAGTACAGATGGTCATTTAGTATTTGAAAAAGTGCTTAATCTCATTAGCCCTCAGGGAAATGCAAACCACAATCTCATTCCAGTCAAAATATTGCATGTTATCTCTTGTTTCTTGAAGTTAAAATAGTGTATATGGAAATAGAATATTCATCAGTAGAATCAAATGGAGGTAGAGGGAGGCTGAGCAAGGGTACCAGGACACTTTAAGATAGAAGCAATAAAAATCTAATGTTTTGAATCAGATTAGTTTGACTATTGTTCACAATAAGCTGTTACATATTTTATGAACTAGAAGAGAGGAGCTTGAAGCCTTCAAACATTAAGAAATGATTAGGAGATAGTAATGCTTATTACCCTTATTTGATCAGTACACATTGTACACATTTGTTAAAATACCACATGGTGTCCCATAAGTATGTACAATTATTACATCTTATTTTAAAATATTTTTAATTTAAATTTTAAAATACCCTTTTAGCCAAAATTGGGCTGCCCCCATTGGTGCATGCTTTAGTTGCAAGGAAAACTACAAATGGTAATCACTACCATTTCCCATTTTGTTAAAAGGAGGTAACCTTTATTAGCATAGAACAGGGATGGGAGCATGGTTATTTTGTGGGTATCTATCTGTGGCAACCACAAATATGGAAGTCATAAACTATCGTTTATGTTAAAATGTGATCTATGATCAAGGAATTTAAGAAAATGATGACTCAAAAATCAATAGTGTGTTTTCCTGCAAGATTTATAAGTGAATCTATTATGCACTATAAATAGTAACACGCAAAGAGGGATATATTCTGTGTAGCAGGTCAAACATTTGACCAAGGAAGTGCTATTCTTTTGGAGCTACTTTTAATATCATTAACAACAACAACAACAACAACAAAAAAGCAAAACAAAAATAAATACTAATGTACTGCAAATAACAATTTGGGAAAGGTTCCTTTAAGCATATGAAGAGCATGCTTTACGTATTTGTTTGTAAACAACTTTACATACAAATTAGGTTGGATTGCATGAATCTAACTTTCAAATATCCTGCATGTTTATGTATAATGAATTATGTCTTTAAGCTGCCCTTCACCTATAGGATTCAGTCTTTAATATATCATTTTAAAGCCAAAGATTTTGACCAGGTTGTGAAGACTTGCTCTCTTTATAAAGTGGAGTGATTTAAATATTTTATCAACATATGCTTTTATTTTTAATATAAGAATCACTTGAGAGGAAAGGATTTTCCCAGTGCATTATCCCCACTTCTCTAGTTTTGTATGTACACACAGAGGCCTTATGTCACTATGTGTTCCCTTTTAGCACTTCATGCATGCAAATCACTTCCAGTATATAACTGTTGTAATGGGAGTACATTATGTCTTGATTATATAGGAACTAATACAGATCAAGAACGGCAATGAATCCTTACAACTTTTATGTTGTCTCATAATCCATTTTGAACATAGATGTGAATTTCCCATACTGTAAAAAGAACTTATTGTTTGAATTCTTGTGCCCTCCAAAACATATGATGCAATGTTACTTGTAATTGTAACAGTCTTGAGAAGTAACTAAGAGGTGATTAAGTCATGAGGGATAAATTTACATTTTTATCATGAGAGTTATTTAATTAACTCAAGAATGGTCTTGTTAAGCAAGTTTGTTCCTGTTTGCTCTCTCACATTTTATTATCTTTCTGCCTTCCACCATAGGGTTATGCAAAATGAAGGTCCTTACCACATGCTAGCACCATAATTTTAGATTTCCCAGCTTCCATAACTCAGGCTAAATAAATAACTGTTCCTTAGAATTTACCTAGTCGCAGGTATTCTGCTACAGCGGCAGAAAATGAACTGAGGCAGATTTAGTTATCTTTGACTCATTTTCTCATTATAAACCTCCTCCCTGTTTCTTATTGTGTTTTATTACCATAACTGGCTCACACAATCACCTCCTGGTGATTACCTTCCTATGGGTCAGCCAGATGCAATATACTATAATTCATATGGGATCACAAGAGACCTTGTCTTGCCCCACTGATCCCAAAACACTACATGGACTGTGCAGATATGCCACAGGAACCATATCTCAGTCATAATGAATCCATGGAACACATGCACACTTGCTCTAAACATACCAGTTAGAATTCCCCATGAAAAACCTATCTAGGAAACACCCTGGACACCAATAAGGGTTTTGGGTCCCCTATTTTCTCTCTCTTGTTCCCCATTTACTGGTTGAGTGTGCATGTCCTAGAATTCTCACTTCTCTCTGTTGGTTCCATGAGGCATACTGCTTTCTTCTCTCTGGGATCTGCAAGTGATACACTGCTTGTTATTTCATTGTTTATTGAGTTGCTTCCTCTGTATTTTACATGACCAATATACCTGAACTTTATTTCTTTCCCAGTCAGAGATTTTCTAGGCAATGTATTACCTTGGCAGAAATAAACTGAGTACATATAAGACAAGAACCACAAATTCATCTTTCATTATAAAAAGTATCTTGTAACAGGAACACTTGTTTATAGGTCAGATGCTTAGGCTTTAGGCAAATGCTGAGCATGAAAACAAACCCAGTGACAGGCACATTTCAAATATCAATGGCTAAATTCCTCAGAGCTCCATCAGGGTAGGAACAGAATTCATAGCCATTCTCTTAAAACAGATCTCAAGATAAACCTTGAATAAAATATAACAAGAACCATTGGCCAGTAATTTATATCTTGCTCAGAATGACTATAACATTTACAATTTTAAAAATATATATATATTTAACCCATTAAGTTCCATCATCCCAGTTGTGAGATACCTATAAAAACTTAAGCTGAGCAACAGATATACCACTTATTGTAACTTTTGAAACAAATATTATGTTTTTAGATTTCTTGTTTTTTGAGAAAATAATAGGTGAATGACTACAGTATATGAAAATATATGTAGATGATATACAAACTCTAGATTATGATTTCCAACCTATTTAATGCTGTTCTGCCAATTTCATTGAAATATTTGCAGAATTGAAAACTTCCAGACTTAATGGGTTAAGTAATAAATATCACTATGGACAAGTTATGGTGAGTTATTCAAATAAATAGAGCACATTGATAGTTAAAGTAGAATTCAAATGTTAGTTGGAAAAATGAGATAAATTGTACCACATTTAAATATAAAATTATCACTTTTTGAAAGAATATACATATACATGCCTTTTCTCCATTTCCTATTTGTAATTAATAGGCCTTTATTTAAAGTTCCTTTTTCATTTAACCACTTTTGTGATAATTAGCAAAGCAAAAGTAATTAAAAATATTGCACTATGATTGAACAGGTGAGATGAGATTTTCTTACAGTGAGGACACCATGGCAGATGAGAGAGACACAAACATCCTTGGAAGAAGGCCAACTTATTAATGGAATTTGACCATGCAAAACTTGTTGAAATCCCAGTATGAAATCAAATGTCACATTGTAATATCTTTACTGAAACCTCTACCATACCATTTTTAAATAGTATTTCCTTGTTTCCTTCTAACTCTCATTCACAAAAACACATTTGTATGTTTGTGTTGAACAACTCTACATAGTATTCATGTGGTATATAACACACGTACCTCTAATTCAAATCTACTTTCATGTGCTGCTCAACTATATGAGATTGCATTTGCAATCAGGAAAACAAGAATTAATTCAAATATGAATGGAAAGAACTCCACACCGTATATTAACAAAAGACTATTTTGCAGAGAGTTGATGCCAATCACACATTATTTTAATCACTAAACCATAAGTAATATTAAAATTAAAAATAAAAGTTCCATGGTAAGACATGAGTACTAGGAGTGTCAAAGAAGTGAGAGAGTAGGCATTGGCAATATGAATTAATGAACATGTGAAGGAGCAGGATGAGAAGAGTGAACATGTACTGCAGGTACTAGACAAGATCTGGTGAAAATTTTGATCATAAACAAGCACCTAGGTAAAGAAATAATGGAATTAAGATTTCTAAACCACATTATATGCTTGAAATTCATTCTCACTATTGTTGCTGCCTCTGTTATATAATTCCTCAAAGTCTTTTCATTGTCCCTGATCACCTATATCTGATCTTCCCCTCATCTTTATTGTCATATTCAGCCAGTAGGTCCACCTAACCAACACAATCATCAGTGCCCCACTCAGACTTCATCTTCAAATAAGTTTCATCTTTTATTCATGGAACTGCTACTCTGATCCTCTTCTGAGTCATCATTCTTCATCTCTCATTATTTGTTTTGCTCCTGACAATTTCTTCCAGTTTCTCCAGTAAAGAATTTATCTTTGATTTTTTTATTAGTGTATTATAGTTATAAATAATATTGGGGTTTTTTGACATAATTATATAAGCATGGAATTTGCTCCAATTCAGTCCTCAATACTTCCTCTTTCCCTCCCCTCCTCCTTCCTCCTGTTCGCTTTCCTCTATGTTATTTATGTACAGTGCTTTCTTTTTTTGGTTTTTAAAATTTATTTTGATTCATTGTACACAAATGGGGTACAGCTATTGTTTCTCTGGTTGTACACAAAGTAGAGTCACACCATTTGTGTCATCATACATGTACATAGGGTAATGATGTTTGTGTCATTCTGTTATTATTCTTACCCCAAAACCCAATCCCACCCCTCTTTTTCCTCTATGCAATCCATCCTTCCTCCATTCTTGCCTTCCTCTCACCCCACATTATGTATCATCATTCACTTATCAGAGAGATCATTTGACCTTTGGTTTTTGGGGATTGGCTAATTTCACTCAGCATGACATTCTCCAACTTCATCCATTTACTAGAAATGCCATCATTTTACTCTTCGTTATGAATTTCATGATTGCTGGCTCTATTTATATGAGGTCTGTCATTTGGATTTCAATTGCTATTGCATTGCATTTGTATAGCCCTTTTGGTAGTATGGCCATTTTGACAATACTACTTCTGCCTATCGAAGAACATGGGAGATCTTTCCATCTTCTAAGAGTTTCTTTAATTTCTTACTTTAGTGTTCTGTAGTTCTCATTGTAGAGGTCTTTCACTTCTTTCATTAGATTGATTCCCAAGTATTTTAATTTATTTTTTTGATGCTATTGTGAATGGGGTAATTTTCCTAGTTTCTCTCTCAGAGGATGTGTCACTTATGAAAAAAAAGGTATTAGATTTATGATTAATTTAATATCCTCCTACTTTACTGAATTCATTTGTGAGTTCCAGAAGTTTTCTCGTGGAATTTTCCAGCTCCTCTAAATATAGAATCATGTCATCAGCAAATAGGGATAGTTTGAGCTCCTCTTATCCTATTTGTATCCCTCTAATTTCTTTGGTCTGTTTAATTGCTCTGGCTAGAGTTTCAAGGACGATATTGAATACAAGTGATGAAAGAGGGCATCCCTTCCTCTTTCCAGTTTTCAGAGGGAATGCTTTCAGTTTTTCTCCATTTAGAATGATGTTGGCTGTAGGCTTAGCATAGATAGCCTTTACAATGTTAACGAAAGTTCCTACTATCCCTAATTTTTCTAGTGTTTTGAACATGAAGGAGTGCTATATTTTCCCAAATGATTTTTCTGCATCTATTGAAATAATCATGTGGTTCTTAACTTTAAGTCTGTTGATGTGGTGAATTACATTTATTTATTTCTGGATGTTGAACCAACCTTGCATCCCTGGGATGAAACCCACTTGATCATGGAGCACTATCTTTTTAATATGCTTTTATATGCAATAAGCTAAAATTTTGTTAAGAATTTTTGCACCTATTTTCATTATGGATATGGGTCTGAAATTTTCTTTCCTTGATGTGTCCTTCCCTGGTTTTGATATCAGGGTGATATTAGCTTCATAGAATAAGTTTGGAAGGGTTCCCTCCGCCTCTATTTCATGGAATACTTTGAGGAGTATTGGAATGAGATCTTCTTTGAAGGTCTTGTAGAACCTTCAAAACCTGTGAATCCATCTGGTCCTGGATTTTTCTTTGTTGGTAAGCTTTTGATGGCTTATTCTATTTCATTGCTTGAAATTGATCTATTTAAGTTGTGTATGTCCTCCAGATTCAGTTTGGGTGGCTCATATGCCTCTAGGAACCTGTTCATGTCTTTGAGATTTTCTGTTTTGTTGGAGTATAAATTTGCAAAGTACCTTCTAATTATTTTTTTGCATTTCAATTGTGTCTGTTGTGACATTTCCATTTTCATCACAAATTTTAGTAATATGAGTTTTCTCTCTCCTTCTCTTCATTAGAGTGGTTAAGTATTTATCAATTTTGTTTATTTTTTCAAAGAACAAACTTTGTGTTCTGTCAATTTTTTGAATTGTTTCTTTTGTTTCAATTTCACTGACTTCAGCTCTGATTTTAAATATTTCCCGTCTTCTACTACTTTTGGTGATGATCTGTTTCTCTTTTTCGAGGGCTTTGAGCTGTAATGTAAGGTCATTTATTTGTTCACGTTTCATTCTTTTATTGAATGCCCTCCATGCAATGAATTTTCCTCTTAGCAGCTGCTTTCATAGTATCCCAGAGATTTTGATATGTTGTATCTTTGTTCTCGATCTCTAAGAATTTTTTCATTTCCCCCCTAATGTCTTCTGTTATCCATGAATCATTCAACAGCATATTATTTGATCTCCAGGTGTTGGAGCAGTTTGTTTTTTATTTTATCATTGATTTCTAATTTCATTCCATTACAATCTGATAGAATATAAGGTAGAATCTCTATGTTTTTGTATTTCTTAAGAGTAGCTTTGTGGTATAACATATGGTCTATTTTAGAGAAGGATCCATGAGCTGCTGAGAAGAAAGTGTATTTGCTTATTGATTGATGGAATATTCTATATATGTTTGTTAAGTCTAAGTTAGCTATTGTGTTATTGAGTTCTATGGTTTCTTTATTTGGTTTTTGCTTGGAAGATCTGTCCAATGGTAAGAGGGGTGTGTTAGTGTCACTCAGTCTTATTGTGTTTTGGTCTATTTGGTTCCTGGAATTGAGAAGGATTTGATTGACGTACATGGATGCACCACTGTTTGGGGCATAAATATTTATGATTGTTAAGTCTTGCTGATTTATGCTTCCCTTAAGCAGTATAAAATGTCCTTCATTATCCCATCTAATTTTGACTTGAAGTCCACTTTATCTGATATGAGGATGGAAACCCCTGCTTTATTACTGAGTCCATGTGCATGGTATGTTTTTCTCCATCCTTTCAATTTTAGTCTAAGGGTATCTTTTTCTATGAGATGCATCTCTTGGAGGCAGCATACAGTTGGGTCTTTCCTTTTTTGTAATTCCTTCTTTTTCAAAAATTTTTAATTTTAGTTCATTGTACACAAATGGAGTACAACTATCATTTTTCTGGTTGTACACAAAGTAGAATCATACAATTTGCCTATTCATACATATACAGAGGGTAAAGATATTTTTCTCATTCTATCTTTCCTTCCCCACCTCCTCCTGACCCCTCATTTTCCTGTATACAATCCATCCCTTCTCCATTCTTCCCATACCTCCCCCCAACCCCAATATGTGTCATCAAACACTTATAAGAGAAATCATTCGGCCTTTGGTTTTTTGGGATTGGCTTATTTCACGTAGCATGATCTTCTGCAATTCCATCCATTTACCTGAAAATGTCATAATTTTATTATTCTTTATGACTGAATAATATTCCATTGTGTATATATACCACAGTTCCTTTATTCATTCATCTATTGAAGGACATCTAGTTGGTTCCACAATCTAGCTATTGTGAATTGAGCAGCTATGAACATTGACGTTTGCTGATTTTAAGTCCTTTGGGTATAGGTCAAGGTGGGATAGCTGGGTCAAGTGGTGGATCCATTCCAAGTTTTCTGAGGAATCTCGACACCACTTTCCAGAGTGGCTGTATTAATTTGCAACCACACCAGCAATGTGTGAGTGTACTCTTCTCCCCACATCCTCACCAACACCTGTTGTTGCTTGTATTCTTGATAATAGACATTCTAATTGGAGTGAGATGTTATCTTAAGGTAGTTTTCATTTGCATTTCTCTTATTACTAGAGATGTTGAACATTATTTCATGTATTTGTTGATTGTTTGTAGATCATCTTCTCTGAAGTGTCTGCTCATTTCCTTAACCCATTTATTGATTGGGTTATTTGTATTCTTGGGAAAAGTGTTTTGAGTTATTTATATATTCTGGAGATTAGTGCTCTATCTGATGTGTGTGTGGCAAAGATTTTCTCCCACTCTGTAGGCTCTCTCTTCACATTACTGATTGTTTCCTTTGCTGAAAAAAAGCTTTTTAGTTTGAATCTATCCCAATTAATGATTCTTGCTTTTATTTCTTGTGCTTTGGGGGTCATGTTAAGGAAGTCTGGTCCTAGACTGATATGATGAAGATTTGGACCTACTTTTTCTTCTACTATGTGCAGGGTCTCTGGTCTAATTCCTAGGTCCTTGATTCATTTTGAATTCAGTTTTGCGCAGGTTAAGAGAGAGGGGTTTATTTTCAATTTGCTCCATATGGATTTCTAGTTTTCCTAGCACCATTTGTTGAAGAGGTTATCTTTTCTCCATTGTATGTTTTTGGCTCCTTTATCAAGTATGAGATAACTGTATTTATGTGGGTTTGTCTCTTTGTCCTCTATTCTGTACCATTGGTTTACCTGCCTATTTTGTTGCTAATACCTTGCTGCTTTTGTTATTATTGCTTTGTAGTATATTTGAAGGTCTGGTATTGTGATACCACCTGCTTCCTTCTTCCTGCTAAGGATTACTTTAGTTGTTCTGCATCTTGTATTCCTCCAAATGAATTTCATAATTGCTTTCTCTATTTCTTAGAGGTCTGTCATTGTGATTTTATTAGGAATTACACTGAATTTGTACAGCACTTTTGGTAATATGGCCATTTTGATAATATTAATTCTGCCTATCCAAGAACATGGAAGATATTTCCATTTTCTAAGGTTTCATTTAATTTCTTTCTTTAGTGTTCTGTAGTTCTTTTTGTAGAGGTCTTTCACCTCTTTTGTTAATTTGACTACCAGTTATTTTATTTTTTTGATGCTATTGTGAATGGAGTAGTTTTCCTAATTTATCTTTCAGAAGATTCATCACTTATGAATAAAAATGCATTAGATTTATGAGTGTTGATTTTATATCCTGCTACATTACTGAATTCATATATGCATTCTAGAAGTTTTCTGGTGGAATTTCTTGGCTTCTCTAAATATAAAATCATATCATCTGCAAATAGTGGTAGTTTAAGTTCTTCTTTTCCTATTCGAATCCCTTTTATTTCTTTAGTGTGTCTAATTGTTCTGGCTAGAATTTCAAGGATGATGTTGAATAGAAGCAGCGAAAGAGGGCATCTCTGAGTTTTTCCAGTTTCTAGAGGGAATGCTTTCAGTTTTTCTCCCTTTAGAATGATGTAGGGTGTGGGCTTAGCATAGAAAGGCTTTTCAATTTTGAGGTATATTCCTACTATCCCTATTTTTTCTAGTGTTTTGAGTATGAAGGGGTGCTGTATTTTCTCAAATGATTTTTCTTCATCTATTGAAATAATCATGTGGTTCTTAACTTTACATCTGTTGATGTGGTGAATTACATTTATTTATTTCTGGATGTTGACCCAACCTTGCATCCCTAGGATGAAACCCACTTGATCATGGTGCACTATCTTTTTAATATGTTTTCATATGCAATTTGCAAAATTTTGTTAAGGATTTTTGCATATATGTTCATTAGCAATATTGGTCTGAAATTTTCTTTCCTTGATGTGTCTTTGTCTCATTTTGGTATCAGGGTGATATTACCTTCATTGAATGAGTCTGAAAGTGTTCCCTCCTCTTCTACCTCATGGAATACTTTGAGGAGTATTGGATAGAGTTCTTCTTTGAAGGTCTTGTAGAACTCACCTGAAAATCCATCTGGCCCTGGGCTTTTCTTGGTAGGTAGACTGTTGATGACTTCTTCTATTTCATTGCTTGAAATTGGTCTATTTAAATTGTGTATGTCCTCCAGATTCAGTTTGGGTGGCTCATATGTCTCTAGAAACCTATCGATGTCTTCGAGATTTTCTATTTTGTTGGACTATAGATTTTCAAAATAATTTCTAATTACGTTTTGTATTTCGATTGTGTCCATCATGATACTTCCTTTTTTATCTCAAATTTTAGTAATTTGAGTTTTCTCTCTCCTTCTCTTTGCTAGTGTGGCTAAGGGTTTATAAATTTTGTTCGTTTTTTCAAAGAACCAGCTTGTTGTTTTGTCAATTTATTGAATTGTTTGTTTTGTTTCAATTTCATTGATTTCAGCTCTGATTTTAATTATTTCCTGTCTTCTACTACTTTTCGTGCTAATCTGTTCTTCTTTTTCTAGGGCTTTGAGCTGTAATGTGAGGTCATTTATTTGCTCACTTTTCATTCTTTTGTTGAATGTGCTCCATGCAATGAATTTTCCTCTTAGCACTGCTTTCATAGTTTCCCAGAGATTTTGATATGTTGTATCATTGTTCTCATTTACCTCTATGAATTTTTTTATTTGCACCCTGATGTCTTCTGTTATCCATACATCATTCAATAGTGCATTATTTAACTCTAGGTGTTGGAATAGTTTCTGATTTTTATTTTATCATTGATTTCTAATTTTGTTCCATTATGATCTGACAGAATGCAAGGTATTATCTCTATCGTTTTGTATTGATAAGAGTAGCTTTGTGGCACAGCATATGGTCTATTTTAGAGAAGGATCCATGAGCTGCTGATAAGGAAGTGTATTCACTTTTTGCTGGATGGAATACTCTATATATGTCTGTTAAGTCTAAATTATTGATTGTGTTATTGAGTTCTATGGTTTCTTTATTCAATTTTTGTTTGGAAGATCTGCCTAATGGTGAGAGAGGTGTGTTAAAGTCACTCAGTATTATTGGGTTTGGTCTATTTGGTTCCTGGAATTGAGAAGTATTTGTTTAACATATATGGATGCACTATTGTTTGGGGTATAAATATTTATGATCATTATGACTTGTTGATTTATGCTTCCCTTAAACAGTATGAAATGGCCTTCTTTATCCCTTCCGACTAAGTTTGGCTTGAAGTCTGCTTTATCTGAAATAAGAATGGAAACCCCTGCTTTTTTCTGAGTCCATGTGCGTGGTATGTTTTTCCCCATCCTTTCACCTCAGTCTGTGGGTTTCCTTTTCTATGAGATGAGTCTCTTGAAGGCAGCATATTGTTGGGTCTTTCTTTTTAATTCAATCTGCCAGTCTATGTATTTTGATAGCTGAGTTTAGGCCGTTAACATTCAGGGTTACTATTGAGGTATGATTTGTATTCCCAGTCATTTTGGCTTGTTTTGGTTTTTAACTTCACTTGGTTTCTCCTTCATTTGGCTATTCCTTTTGGGTAGTTCCTCCCTATGCTTATTTATATTGTTGTTTTTCATTTCTTCCTCATGGAATATTTTGTTTAGAATGTTCTGTAGTGCTGGCTTTCTATTTGTGAATTATGTTAACTTTTCTTTATCATGGAAGGATTTTATTTCATCATCAAATTGGATAGCAAATTTTGCTGGGTATAAAATTCATGGTTGGCATCCATTTACTTTCAGAGCCTGAAATATGTTGTTCCAGGCTCTTGCTTTTATTGTCTGGACTGAGAAATCTGCTGATATCCATATTGGTTCTCCCTGGGTGCAATCTGTTGCTTTTCTCACCAGTCTTTAAAATTCTATCTTTATTTTGTATGTTAGGTATTTTCATTATAACATGCCTTGGTGTCGATCTGTTGTAATTTTGTGCATTTGGTGTCCTATAAGCCTCTTGTATTTGATTTTTCATCTCATTTGTCAGATTTGGGAAATTTTCTGATATTATTTCATTGAATAGATTATTCATTCGTTTGGTTTGTATCTCCGTGCCTTCCCCAATCCCAATAATTCTTAAATTTGGTCTTTTCATGATGTCTCATATTTCTTGGAGGTTCTGTTCATGATTCCTTACCATCTTTTCTGTTTGGTCGACTTTTTTTTCAAGATTAAATATTTTTTCTTCATTTTCTGAGGTTCTGTCTTCCATGTGATCTAACCTGTTTCCTATGTTTTCTATTGAGTTTTTAATTTGGTTTATTGTTTATTTCATATCAAGGATTTTGTTTGTTTTTTTTTCCAGAATTTCTTTCTCTTTATTGAAATGATTTTTTTGCTTCCTGCAATTGCTCTTTTAGCTGATTATTCATTGCCTGCATTTGCTCTCTCATCACATCATTCACTTCTCAAATCATTTTAATTATATATATATTCTGAACTCCCTTTCTGACATTCCTTCTATCATGTTGCCTTTGGGTTCTATTAATATAGCATCTAGGTTTTTTTGGACACTTTATTCCCTTGTTTTCTCATGGTGCTCATGTCTCTTCCCCTCTAGTAGTGTGAATCACAGGTATTGCAGTTTCCCTTTAAAGACTTATCATATCCCTGCAGATTTTCAATATCTCACCTTGAAGAGATTAATATTAGCAACACACCTTATAATATGCGTCCTTAATCCATTTCTACCTTGTTTACTTATTAACTGTTGTCATAATATACAGAGATGAGTTCACATTATTATCTATAGCAAAAGCAATAGGCTTGCAATAGGGAACACAATTTCAAATGGTGGAAAAGAAGGATGAGGAGGGGTGTAGAATATAATGGTAATGAGATAGGAAGTGAGTCTATAGAGGTACTATGTCATAGGAATAGTGAAAGCAGGATTAAAAGAAATAGGTTGTCAGCATGAGAAAAGAGAGAGGCTCCAAGGAAACAGATAAAGTAGAAGAGAGTGATAAGAATATTAATAAAAGAAAAAAGTGGGAATATAGCAGGTATAATAGGAATAATTGTAGTACTATTTAAAAAAAATAGTTCTGCAGTAAAATTGTATTGTACTGTTCAAGCCTCCTATTTTTCAGTAGTCTGTTGCCTGAGAGGTGCTTGATAATGTGGTGCTTGGGCCTACAGGTAAGGTCGAACAAAGTGGAAGGTGGAGCAGCTGGTCCTTTGGGTTCCTCCCGGCTGGTTCTGCCCAACTGGAGCAGCTGGGTCTTTCTTTTTAAGCCAATCTGCCAGTCTATGTCTTTTGATTGATGAGTTCAGGCCATTAACATCCAGGGTTATTATTGAGATATGACTTGTATTCCCAGTCATTTTGGCTTATTTTTGGTTTTCAACTTGACTTGGTTTCTCCTTTATTTGGCTATTCCTTTAGGGTAGTTCCTCCCTGTGCTGATTTATATTGTTGTTTTTCATTTCTCCCTCATGGAATATTTTGTTTAGAATGTTCTGTAGTGATGACTATCTATTTGTAAATTCTCTTAGCTTTTGTTTATCATGGAAGGATTTTATTTCATCTTCAAATCTTAAGGTAAATTTTGCTGGGTATAAGATTCTTGGTTGACATTCATTTTCTTTCAGAGCTTGGAATATGTTGTTCCAGACCCTTCCTGCTTTTAGGTCTGTGTTGAGAAATCTGCTGATAACCATACTGGATTCCCCCTGAATATAATCTGATTTTTTTCTCTCACAGCCTTTAAAATTCTATCTTTATTTTGTATGTTAGCTACTTTTATTATAATGTTCCTTGGTGTTGATCTGTTGTAGTTTTGTCCATTTGGTGTCCTGTAAGCCTCTTGTATTTGATTTTTCATTTCATTCTTCAGATGTGGGAAATTTTCTGATAATATTTCATTGAATAGATTATTCATTCCTTTGGTTTGTATCTCTGCACCTTCCTCAATTCCAATAACTCTTTAATTTGGTCTTTTCATGATATCTCATAATTCTTGTAGGATTTGTTTATGAATTCTTACCATCTTCTATGTTCAGTCAACTTTGTTCTGAAGATTAAATATTTTGTCTTTAATGTCTGAAGTTCTGTCTTCCGGGTGATCTAGCCTGTTGGTTATGCTGTCTCTTGAGTTTTTAATTTTGTTTATTGTTTCTTTCATTTCAAGGATTTCTGCTAGTTTATTTGTTTTCAGAATCTCTATCTCTTTGTTGAAATGATCTTCTGCTTCCTGCATCTGTTCTTTGAACTGCTGATTGGGGCAATTATTCATTGCCTGCATTTGCTCTCTCACCACATCATTTCCTTCTCTGATCATTTTAATTATGTACACTCTGAACTCCCCTTCTTACATGTCTTCTGCCCTGCTATCATTGGATTCTGTTGATGTAGCGTCTATGTTTGTTTGAGACACATTCTTCCCCTGTTTTCTCATGTTGCTTGTGTATCATCCCCTCTGTCAGTGATAATCTGAGTTATTGGAGCTTCCCCCCTATGACTTGTGGTGTCCCTGCAGATTTCCAATACCTCACCTCCTAGTCTTCGGTAACACTAGACCATGGGCTGGGGCCAGGCTAGGGTACATCTGGGCCTCTGAGCTGGGTCTCCTGAGTGGAAGACTCAAGTGTCTGCTGTGCCCATTTACCTCAGTCTGAAGTCTCTCACTTGGGTGCTGGGCTGGTTGCCCCCATGTGGAAGTCCCACGGGAGCCCTCAGGGCCGATGTGTCAGGTGCAGAAATCTCGGGCATCTGCCCTGGGCTGAGCCTGATGTCTGTCTCTGCAGTGCTTTGTTTTTAAAAAATAGTGCATTATAGATTTACATAAACAGGAAATTCACTGTGGTATATGTATGTAGATAGGATAGTTTGGTCAGATTTCAGAATCTGCTTTTTGTTTTACTGCATTCACATGTTCTTAATGGCTTAGAGGTAATATCCTTTCAACTTTCCACATGAAAATATTCCTGCTGTTCATTCTTAGTCTTGAAGACATTCTTGCCATTTCCTGAGGTGTTTACTGATACATGGTGACTCATGGGCATTACAGCCTGAGCAGGAAGAGGAACATGGATTGAGTAAAACTGTCCAAACAATCATAACAATCGTTTGAAAGTTGTCCAGGTCAAAAGAGGAGTCAAACATGTCTGCTGAAGGTTTCTTCACACCTCTTTTACCTGTGTTCAATTTGGTTATGTTGTTAGGTTAACATCTGAAACATAGCACTGATTCTACCATTTTCTCCAATTATAGAAGCCTGAATTTTTATCTCATTAACATACTAAATGAAAACAATGTCCTTATAAGGAGAGCAATTCACAATTTTGCCCTATTTCCAGCACATTTCTTCCAAATTAGACTTCTTGATAAAAGTTTTGCAATTCCCTATTAATATACAAGAGCTCATGGAGAGAGTATCTGACTTTTGATCATGATGATGGTCATTATGCTTGATGATATGATAACTCACACAGACAAAATATGTGTTTGATGACTTAGAAAAATCTAACAGTAGGGAGGAAGAACAGGAGATTTGATTCTGAATCTCCTGTTCCTATATTAAGCATTGAGAATTCACTGCTGCTTGAGGTCAGCAATGAGGTCACAACCTCCCAGTCTTTGTCATTTAATCATCTATCTTTCATTTCTGCTTTTCTAAAACTTTTAAAATTTTATTAACATGTAGAAATTATACATGGTGATGGAGTTAGTGGGATATTTCCATACATGCATACAGTATGCATATAGTGTGCACTAACAGACCAAATTGAGATTTCTTTATCTACCCTCCTTCTTCTCACAACCTCTACTAATCACTACTCTATATTCAATCTACTTTTTTTCTTTTAAATACCACCTATTTAAGAGAACATGCATTAATTTTCTTTTACCGTCCAACTTCTTCCCCTGACTATGCTTTTTTGTATAAAACAAAATATAATCAATGGGAATGAATTTGATGTTCATATTTTTGGTTAATAGTTTCTACTGGGATTTGAACCAAGGGGCACTTTACCACTGAGCTACATTCCCTGCCTTTATCTATTTCTTTTTCTTTATTTAAATTTTGAGACAGGGTCTTGCTCTAAGTTGCTTAGGGCCTCACCAAGTTGCTGAGGCTGGCCTTGAACTTGCAATAATCTTGCCTCAGTCTCCCAAGTCACTGGAATTACAGACATGCACCACCACACACAGCTTGGTTAATAATTTTAATTAATAATATAAAAGGAATTATTCTTTTAGATTTAGTATTACTTTTGTATTATTCATTGTTTTTGGTCATTATATTTCAATATTAATTAATTTTCAAAAATCCACTTGTATAAAGTCTTGTCAAAAGTTTGAAAACACATTAGAGATGAAATCATTTTAAAATATATGTTTCAATGGAAAATTCATCATTGCATATCCTATTCTCCCTGATTGAAGACATGACTAGAGGTGCAAAAATTAACTTCAGATATTTCAGATATAGAAATATTCAGAATATGTTTGACATGGGATTTTTGAGGGCATGACATAGTTGAGGGAGGAAATTTTAATTAAATACATCATGATTGTAATGATTTATTTTGTCAGTGAGCTCATTTATATAAATTTCTCATTTTATTTATAGATTTCCCATATACTTCAATGCTGTTAAACTATGTAATCATATGGAAAACATTAACATTCACTGTTCTCTTCTATAACTTGGGCCAATAACAAATCCTTACTGGTGTAGTATAAAAGTTAATTGATGCAAATAAGAACAATAAATTTGTTGAACACTTACTCTGTTTCAGGAACTGGGCTAAGTACTGCAGTTGATGCTACCCTTAATTCTTTATGAATATGCAAAAAAATCAAGTCTAAATCCTTAGTCTGAGTGACTGAATAAATGCTATTTTAATATGCTAATAGTGTCTAATAAAAAGTATCTTTATTCAATATATAATCATGTGATCAAGATCAGCAATAATAATCACATGTGCCTTTACTACTCATAAGTCATTGGTCACCTGTTGATGAATTTATTTATGAATATTTGCATATATATTTAAGCATTTATACATTTCACAAATTATTATGAACTTTCTCAGGGAGGTATATACTTGACTTTGCAACAAACCTTATGTTTTATTATATTTATTAATGTTTATATTTATCATATAAATATAATTTTAATATAATTGTTAATATAACTTATTTAAATTTATTATATTTATTTTTGTTTATTTTTATTTTCCTTTCCAGTTCATTATGCATATAACATAATTATTCATTTGATTCTCACAGAGTGTTTTGCTTAAAACAAGTGGTAGTAGCCCCATGGTATATATAAAGAAATCACATTTTAAAGGTTTAATTGCCTAGCCTTACATGGACAACAAGTAGAACAGTTAAGAAGATAGTAGAACATTCTAACTGGTAAAAGCAAAGTCCCCAATGATTTAAAGGTGATTCATCCACCAATTTAGGCTCATGTTCAAGGAATTGAGTATTAAGAATCATAACAATATTGGGGTCATAATGATCATTGTTAGGACTAGCAATCACATCTTCTAGTTAAGATTTCTTAAAATAATTGTGGACATAGACAACTTTCAAAATCTAATAAACAAATGTTTTTTTTGATGGAAAAAAAGAAAAGAATAGATCTTAGGACTTGTTTCCTGATCCAGTGCTATCTACACTTGAAAATGAATTCAATCATTATTCTCTGAGTAATGACAAAACTAAGTGAAAACTTTATCACCTTGGAGCTTGAGTTTCAGAAGAAAGATAGAAGGGTGGATTGATGTTAGAAAGTGTTGGAATAGGAAAAATAATACAGGATCATTGAATTCATCAGAAAATAAAAAATGTTCTATTAGAAACCCTGATCCTGCTAGAAGAAAATGTAGGCTCAACAATTCAATATGTTGGCTAAGGAATTGACTTCCTTAACAAGTCTCCTAAAATGCAACAAGTAAAATAAAAAATCAATAAATGGGATGGCGTAAAATAAAAAAAAATCTTCACAGCAAATGAAACAATTAAGAGTGTGAAGAAAAGCCTACAGAATGGGAAAAAATCCTTGCCAGCTACTCCTCAGGTAGGGCATTAATTTCCAAGTTATATAAAGAACTCAAAAAATAAATAAATAGCTCAATCAAAAGATGTGCAAAGGAACTAAACACACATTTTTTCAAAAGAAGAAATGTGAATGGTCAACAAATATATGAAAAATGTTCAATATCCCTAGCAAGCAGATAAATGCAAATTAAAACTAAACTGAGATCCCATCTCACTCCAGTCAAAATGACAATTATCAATTAAATATGTAACAATAAATGTTGGTGAGAATGTGGGGAAAAGGATAAATGCATAAATTGTTGTTGGAACTGCAAATTGTTGCATTCATTCTGGAAAGCAGTATGGAGATTCCTGAAAAAAATGGAAATGGAACCACAATTTAACTCACTTATCCCTCTCCTTGGTATACATTCCAAGATGTAAAATGAGCATACTACAATAACATAGCCACATCAAAGTTTACAGCAGCAAAATTCACAATAGCTAAGTTATAGAGGCAACTGAGGTGCCTTCAATGGATAAATAGATAAAGAAGATGTGGTATATATACACAAGGGAGTACTACTCAGCCAAAAGAAACATAATGTAGTAAGTGGACAGAACGGGAGACTATGATGCTAATAGAAATAATCCAGTTCCAAAGTGTCAAAGGTAGAATATTTTCTCTGATATGAAGATGCTAATCCAAAATAAGGCAGTGGGTATTTAAAAAATAAGAATAGAATACAGATCAGTGGAGTAGACAAAGGGGAATGAAGGGAAGGGAGAAGGGATGGGATAGAGTACAATAAATCTGTCCTAAATTTCCTATGTACATATATGAATATACTACAATGAAGCTCACCATTATGTACATTGACAAGACACTAATTTATTAAAAAAAAGTATAAGTGAATAGGAGAAAGATAAGTGGAATAGAGGGAAGGGAACAGGGGGGTGGGAGGAAGGGAGGGGAAAGAAAACTCCTGGGGACTGAATTAGAGAAAATTATATTCCATGCTTGTATAATTAGATCAAAATAAATTCTATTATCACATATAACTAAAAGGAACTATTAAAAACAAAAAAGTAAATGAACCACAGATTCAAGCTTGTAATCAGTGCTTAAGAGGATAATATTACTATTACTGAAATGAACCTAGATAATTTTTGCTATATAGATTCTGAAAAAAATGATATTTTGAACTATTAATTTTTTCCAATTCATCATAATTAGAAAATGAGATTATCTACCTTCAACTTCCCTGTTTCTCTTCCTTTGCACACCTTGGCCTATCTGAAGTAACAAGATAATTTCATGAATGCCACCATTTCATGTTGTGGGTTAAAAAACAAAAAATATGTTGAGCCAAATAAGAAACTGAAACTTTTAACTTATGTATATGAACAAAAATAATTTATCCTCCTAGTAATACATGGAATAAAAAACTTTATTAGTGTAACTATGATTAGATATTCATTAAATTCATAAAATAAATTTTAAGTATCATCTGGAAAATTAGATACATCTAATATTTGCCTGAAAAAATAATTTGATACTTCTCTTTTTAATAATGCTTATAGGAAATGAACACCTAAGGCATTTATTTTATCATGGACTTCAAATAAAAAACAAAATCAATAAAAAGATTAAACTTATGTCCCCCACATCTTTAGGCAATGATCACTACTACTTATCAATATCTATAGCTATATACATATACTATATTATGCTCTATATGTACATATACACATACACACATATACATAATTTTATGCACTAAAATTAACCAAATGAGAAAAAAAGGATTCACATTTTAGTTTGTACCTAGAAAATAAGAGAAACAAGTTCAAAGTAACAATTAAAACACTTTCAGCTTCATATTTCCAAAAGTGAATTATCCCAATAAGTATAAATCATTAAGTAAATGTGCCTTTCCTGGTATTTCTATTCATACTCAAATTGAATGACAACTGAAATGGAATCTTTTATTTGATTTTGAGTAGAAAGGGGCACACTCTCTTTTTGTTTCCTTGTAGTTCCAAATACCATATGACATTTCTTAATTTATTGACAATATTCAAAGTTTATATTATATCTCTGTGTTTTAATAGAGATAAAATATAGCATTTTGAAATACTTTCTAATTTTACAAGGGTATCCCAATTACTTTAAGAATATTAAATGTGTCTATACAGCACAAAAGAGGTTTAAAGCAAAAACAAGTGAGTGGAAATGAATGCAATAACCATGAAAATTCAGAGTAAAACAATAAAGATATAATACTTACTGGTAGTCATCAAATTTATCGTCATCAAAGTCTCTCTATTGCTTTATTGAAGTATAATTGGTTGTATATTTATATAGATTTAATGTAAGAAATATGATAATTTGATATCTACTTTGAAGTAGTTTAGCATAGCTACATTTTTTTTCCATATGGTGAGAACATTAAAGATTTACTCTTATAATGGAAGTTCATTAAAAAATAAATCACTATGTCTAAGACACATCCGCACTTTCTGGATCATTACAGCCCCATTTACAATAGCCAGGAAATGGAAACAACCTAAGTGTACATCAACTAGTGAATGTCTAAGAAAATGTGGTGCATATACACAATTAAATACTATTCAGTCATGAACAAGAAAGAAATTCTGACATTTGCAATGACATGGATAAAGCTAGAGATCATTTTGCTAAGTAAAATAAGTCAGTCACAGAAAGACAAGTACCATATGAATTCACTCATTCTTGGAATCTAAAAATGTTGAAAGCAAAATGGTGATTATCACAGGATAGGGAGATCAGGAGTGAGGGATGGATGGGGATAGGTTAATCAATTTTAGTACTAAGTTATGGTTATGTACAAGCAAGAAACTTTAGTTTGCTATTGCAGCATATGGTAATTGTAGTTAAAAAATAATGCCCTGATATTTAGCAGGAAGAGTGAAGCAGGTAGTTTCACAATACTAGACATTCAACAATGCTACAAAGCAATAGTAACAAAAACAGCATGATACTGGCACCAAAATAGGCAGGTAGACCAATGGTACAGAATAGAGGACACAGAGACAAACCCACATAAATACAGTTTTCTCATACTAGAAAAAGGAGCTGAAAACATACAACAGAGAAAATATAGCCTCTTCAACAAATGGTGCTGGGAAAACTGGAAATCCATATGCAGCAAAATGAAACTAAACCCCTATCTCTCACCCTGTACAAAACTCAACTCAAAATGGATCAAGGACCTTGGAATTAGACCGGAGACCCTGCACCTAATAGAAGAGAAAATAGGTCCAAATCTTCATCATGTTGGCCTAGGACCAGATTTCCTTAACATGACTCCCAAAGCGCAAGAAACAAAAGCAGGAATCAACGATTGGGATATAATCAAACTTAAAAGCTTTTTCTCAGCAAAGGAAACAGTCAGAAATGTGAAGAGAAAGCCTACAGACTGGGAGAAAATCATTGCCACACACACTTCAGATAGAGCACTAATCTCTAGAATATACAAAGAACTCAAAAAACTTTACCCCAAGAATACAAATAACCCAATCAATAAATAGGTTAAGGAAATAAGCAGACACTTCACAGAAGAGGATCTACAAGCAATCAACAGATAGACGAAAAAATGTTCAACATCCCTAGTAATAAGAGAAATGAAAATTAAAACTACCCTAAGATATCATCTCACCCCAATTAGAATATCTGTTATCAAGAATACAAACAACAATAGGTGTTGGCAAGGATGTGGGAAAAAGGGTGCACTCATACATTGCTGGTGGAGTTGCAAATTAGTGAAGCCACGCTGGAATGCAGTATGGATATTCCTTAGAAAACTTGGAATGGAACCACCATTTGACCCAGCTATCCTACTCCTTGACCCATACACAAAGGACTTAAAATCAGCATACTACAGTGATGCGGCCACATCAATGTTTATAGCAACCCACTTCACTATAGCAAGAGTGTGGAACCAACCTAGATGCCCTTCAGTAGATGAATGCATAAAGAAACTGTGGTATATATACACAATGGAATATTACTCAGCCATAAAGAAGAATAAAATTATGACATATATGAATATGCAAATTGTATGATTCTACTTTGTGTACAACCAGAAAAATGATAGTCGAACTCCATTTGTGTACAATGAACTAAAATTAAAAATAATTTAAGAAAACAGGAATATGTAATTTATAAAATTTAAGTGTCTATTTTTTGCAAATAAATAATATGTCCAAGAAAAAAATATAATGCCCTGTACATTTCAAAAAGATGTAAGAAAGCAGTTTTGAAAAAACAATTATAAGAAATGATAAATGTTTGAGGAGATAGCTATGTTTAAACTGATTTAAATATTACATAACATATAAAAGTATTGACACATTACTTGGTACCCCATGAATATGTACAGTTCTTATGTTTCATGCATATGTTAAAATAAATATGATTTAAAAGATTTACTCTAAAAATTTGAACTGCAATTGAAGTTTCAATTGAAATTTCAATTTTGAATTTTAACTGCAATTACCATGCTAAATATTATATCCCTAGGACTTTTTCACATTGTAACTGAAATATTGTACCTTTCATTAACACTACCCATTTTCATACTCCCAGTTCCTGACAACCATCATTATATTGTTTTATAAGACCAATATATTTTATATTTCATATGTGAGATAATACAGTATTTTCTTCTGTTGAACTTATTTCACTGAGCATAACTGCCTCTATTTTCAGGTTGTCATCAGTGGCAGAATTTTCTCTATTTGTGGCTATTTAATATTTCATTTTGTATGAGTGTATATGTACAATACATATCACATTTCCCTTATTCATTGATCTGTCCATTTCCACAGGTTGTATCCATGTCTTAACAATTGTAAAAATGCTCCAGTGAGATCTCTGGGAGAGAGCAACCACCTGCTGGGACCTGAATCCCCAGAGCACAGCTCTGGTCTTCCGGCACCATTTTACAGCATCTCCAGGAGAGAGCAACTGCCTGCACCTGCCTGAGCCCCAAGCACGGAGCTTAGGCCTGCCTGGGCTATCAAGCCCAGTGTCTCCATCACTGAGCACAGTTCTGAACCCTTACCCCAAATTGGTCTAGTGCCCAGGCCCACACCTTGGCCCGGTGTCTAGTGCCCGTGCTGTGTCTGATCCTCTATCAACACCAGGGCGCCTCTGCCCAGAAGCATTGATCATTCCCAACCTGGAGATAGTGGGACAGCACCCTTCTTGGGTAACCACTTGATCAAGAACCTCTCAAATATTAGGCCATTGAAAAATAAGAGATTTGAACTGTACAGTATATTTTTATCACAGAATGTTTTTAAATTAATTGTAATACTATGATTATTCTTAATATACCCACTATATTCCTACCCTTTTCTTTTATTAATATGCTTATCACTCTATCTCCCTCTTATATAACCATTTCCTTGGAGAACCTCTTTTTCTCACGCTAACAACCTGTTTCTTTAAATTCCACTTCCACTATTCATATGACATAGTATATCTATAGACTCACTTCTTATCTCATTAGTGTTTTGTCCTATATCCCACCTCATTCTCCCTGTCCAGCATTAGGAATTGCAGTCCTTATTGCCAACTTACTGGTTATGCTGTAGATAATAATTTAAACTCATCTCTGTTTATTAAGACAATACTGCTAATATCTTAATAGGGACTAATTAGATTAAGGACACATATTGTTTATATGGTGTGCTGCCAATACTGATCTCTCAATTCAAGGGGAGGTATTGAAAATAGGCAGGAACCCTATAAGTCTTTAAGGAGAAGCTGCAATACCTAGGATTCGCACTACTAGAGGGGAAGATACACTAGCAACATGAGAAAACACGTGAAGAAAATGTCCCAAACAAATCCAGATACTATACCAAAAGATGACAATAACAACATGGCAGAAGCATTGTCAGAAAGGGAGTTGTACATAATTAAAATGATCCAAGAAGTGAATGAGGAGTCAAGAGAGCAAATGCTGGCAATGGTAAAAAAGCAACTTGCAGGAAGCAAAAGATCATTTCAATAAAGAGATAGAGATTCTGAGAAAAAACAAACAGAAATCCTTGAAATGAAGGTTACAATAAACCAAATTAAAAATTCAATAGAAAGCTTAACCAACAGGCTAAATTTCTTGGAAGACAGAACCTCAGACAAGGAAGACAAAATATTTAATCTTGAAAACAAACACAACCAGACAGAGAAGATGGTAAGGAATAATGAACAAAACCTCCAAGAGTTATGGGACATCATGAAAAGACCAAATTTAAGAGTTATTGGGATTCAGGAAGGCACAGAGACACAAATCAAAGGAATGAATAATCCGTTCAATGAAATAGTATCAGAAAATTTCCCAAATCTGATGAATGAAATGGAAAATCAAATTCATGAGGCTTATAAAACACCCAATGCACAAAATCACAACAGATTCACACCCAGGCAAATTATAATGAAAATACCTAACATACAAAACAAAGATAGAATTTTAAAGGCTGCAAGGGAGAAAAACATCAGATTACATATAGAGGGACACCAATAAAAATATCGGCAGATTTCTCAGCGCAGACTCTAAAAGCAAGAAGGGCCTGGAACAACATATACCAAGCACTGAGAGAAAATGGATGCCAACCAAGATTCTTATACCCAGAAAAACTTACCTTCAGATTTGAAGATGAAATAAAATCCTTCCATGATAAACACAAGCTAAAAGAATTCACAAATAGAAAGCCTGCCCTACAGAAAATTCTCAGCAAAATATTCCAAGAGGAAGAAATGAGAAACAATATAAGTCAGCAAAGGGAGGAATTACCCTAAAGAAACAGCCAATTAGAGGAAAACCAAGTAAGATTAAAATCCAAAAATAAGTCAAAATGACTGGGAATACAAGTAATATCTCAATAATAAACCTATATGTAAATGGCCTAAACCCATCAATCAAAAGACATAGAATGGCAGATTGGATTTAAAAAAAGACCCAACAATATGCTGCCATCAAGAGACTCATCTCATAGAAAAACATGCACACAGACAAAAGATGAAAGGATGGGAAAAAACATACCATGCACATGGACTGAGTAAAAAAGCAGGAGTTTCCATCCTCATTTCAGATAAAGCAGAATTCAAGCCAAAGCTAGTCAGAAGGGATAAAGAAGGACATTTCATACTACTTAAGGGAAGCATAAATCACCAAGACATAACAATCGTAAATATTTATGCACCAAAAAATGGTACATCGATGTATGCCAGGAACCAAATAGACCAAAACACAATAATACTGGGGGATTTTAACACTCTTCTCTCACCATTGGACAGATCTTCCAAGCAAAAATTGAACAAAGAAACCATAGAACTCAATGACACAATCACTAACTTAGACTTAACAGACATATATAGAATATTCCATCCATCAAAAAGCGAATACACTTTCTTCTCAGCAGTTCACGGATCCTTCTCTAAAATAGACCATATGTTATGCCACAAAGCTACTCTTAGCAAATACAAAACATGGAGATACTACCTTGTATTCTATCAGATCATAATGGAATGAAATTAGATATCAATGATAAAGTTAGAAACAGAAACTACTCCAAAACATGGATATTAAAAAATATGCTATTGAATGATGCATGGATAACAGAAGTCATTAGGGGGAAATAAAAAAATTCTTAGAGATCAACGAGAACAAAGATACAACATATCAAAATCTCTGGGATACCATGAAAGCAGTGCTAAGAGGAAAATTCATTGTCTGAACTGCATTCAATAAAAGAATGAAAAGTCAATTAATCAACAATCTCACATTACAGCTTAAAACCCTAGAAAAAGAGGAACAGATCATCACCAAAAGTAGTAGAAGACAGGAAATAATTAGAAGACAGGAAAAAATCAGAGGGAAAATCATGAAATTGAAACCAATGAAACAATTCAAAAAATTGACAAAACAAAAAGTTGGTTCTTTGAAAAAACCCCAAAATTGATAAACCCTTAGCAACAATAACAAAGAGGAGAGAGAAAATCCAAATTACTAAAATTAGTGATGGAAATGGAAATATTACAAAAGACACAATTGAAATACAAAACATAATTGGAAACTATTTTGAAAATTTATACTTCAACAAAATAGAAAACCTGGAAGACATCAACAGGTTCCTAGAGGCATATGAGCCAACCAAATTGAATCTGGAGGACATACACAACTAAATAGATCAATTTCAAGCAATGAAATAGAAGAAGCCATCAAAAGCCTACCAACAAAGTCCAGGACCAGATGGATTCACAGCCAAGTTCTACAAGACCTTCAAAGAAAAGCTCATTCCAATACTCCTCAAAATATTTCATGAAATAGAGGAGGAGGGAACCCTTCCAAACTCATTCTATGAAGCTAATATCACTCTGATACCAAAACCAGAGAAGGACACATCAAGGAAAGACAATTTCAGATCAATATCCCCAATGAACATAGATGCAAAAATTCTTAACAAAATTTTAGCGAATCACATACAAAAGCATATTAAAAAGATAGTGCACCATGATCAAGTGGGTTTCATCCCAGGGATGCAAGGGTGATTCAACAATCAGAAATCAATAAATGTAATTCACCACATCAACAGACTTAAAATCAAGAACCACATGATTATTTCAATAGATGACAAGAAAGCAGTTGATAAAATAGAGCACCCCTCTATTCTCCAAACACTAGAAAAAATAGGGATAGTAGGAACGTTCCTTAACATTGTAAAGGCTATCTATGCTAAGCCCAGAGCTAACATCATCCTAATTGGAGAAAAATTGAAAGCATTCCCCCTGAGAACTGGAACAAGGCAGGGATGCCCTCCTTATCCACTTCTATTCAACATTGTCCTTGAAACTCTAGCCAGAGCAATTAGACAGACCAAAGATATTAGAGAAAAACGAATAGGAAAGAAGAGCTCAAACTATCCCTATTTGCTGATGACATGATTCTCTATTTAGAAGAGCCTAAAATTCCACCAGAAAACGTCTGGAACTCATAAATGAATTCAGAAATATAGCAGGATTAAAAATTAATGCTCATAAATCTAATGCATTTTTATTTGTAAGTGATGTATCTTCTGTGAGAGAAATTATGAAAACGATACCATTCACAATAGCCTCATGAAAAATAAAATACTTGGGAATCAATCTAACAAAAGAATTGAAAGACCTCTAAAATGAGAACTACAGAAAGAAATTAAAGAAACTCTTAGAAGTTGGAAAGATCTCGCATGTTCTTGGAGAGGTAGAATTAATATTGTCAAAATGGCCATACTACCAAAAGCGCTATACAAATTCAATGCACTTCCAATTAAAATCCCAATGATGGACCTCATAGAAATAGAGCAAGCAATCATGAAATTCATTTTTAAGAATAGTAGACCCAGAATAGCTAGAGCATTTCTTAGCAAGAAGAGCAAAGTAGGGAGTATCAAAATACCAGACCTTCAACTATATTACAGAGCAATAGTAACAAAAACAGCATGGTATTGGCACCAAAATAGACAGGTAGGTCGATGGTACAGAATAGAGGGCACAGAGACAAACCCACATAAATACAGGTATCTCATACTTGACAAAGGAGCCAAAGACATACTATGGAGAAAAAATAGACTCTTCAACAAATGGTGCTGGGAAAACTGGAAATCCTTATGCAGCAAAATGAAACTAAACCCATATCTCTCACACTGTACAAAACGCAACTCAAAATGGATCAAAGACCTAAGAATTATACCAGAGACCCTGCACATAATAGAAGAAAAAGTAGGTCCAAATCTCCATCATGTTGGCCTAGGACCAGATTTCCTTAACATGACTCCCAAGGCACAAGAAATAAAAGCAGGAATCAATGATTGGGATAGAGTCAAACTAAAAAGCTTTTTCTCAGCAAAGGAAACAATCAGCAATGTGAAGAGAGAGCCTTCAGAGTGGGAGTAAATCTTTGCCACACACACTTCAGATAGAGCACTAATCTCCAGAATGTACAAAGTGCTCAAAAATCATTACACCAAAAACACTAATAACCCAATCAATAAATGGGCCAAGGAAATGAACAGACACTTTACAGAGGAAGATCTATAAGCAATCAACAGATTTATGAAAATATGTTCAACATTCCTAGTTATAAGAGAAATGCAAATCAAAACAACCTTAATATTTCATCTTACCTGAATTAGAATGTCTTTTATTAAGAATACAGGCAACAACAGGTGCTGGTGAGGATGTGGGGAAAAGGGTACACTCATACATTGCTGGTAGGATTGCAAGTTGGTGAAGCCACTCTGGAAAGCAGTGTGGAGATTCCTTAGAAAACTTGGAATGGATCCACCATTTGATCCAGCTATCCCACTCCTTGGCCTATACCCAAAGGACTTAAAATCAGATTACTACAGTGATGCAGCCACTTCAATGTTCATAGCTGCTCAATTCACAATAGCTAGATTGTGGAACCAACCTAGATGCCCTTCAATAGTTGAATGGATAAAGAAAATGTGGTGTATATCTTCACAATGGAATATTACTCAGCCATAAAGAAGAATAAAATTATGGCATTTGCAGGTAAATGGATGATGTTGGAAACTTTCATGCTAAGTGAGATTATCCAGTCCCCAAAATCCAAAGGCAAAATGATCTCTCTGATAAGTGTATGATGATGCATAATGTGGGGTGGAAGGAAAGCAAGAATGGAGGAAGGATAGTTAGTATCCAGGGAAGGGAGTGGTGGGGTCAGGGTGGGGAGGCAAGAATAATATCAGAATGAGACAGACATCATTGCCCAGTGTACATGTATGAATGCATAGATGATGTGACTCTACTTTGTGTACAACCAGAGAAACAATAGCTGTACTCCATTTGTGTTCAATGGATCAAAATAAAATGAATAAAAAAAAGAATATAGAAAAATATGAAAGATGTATTTAGACATGACTAATAAAAATAGTATACATTTGAGAAAAAAAATTTAAATTCAATAGCAGAGTGATGATTTGGTCTGCTTAGGTGACTGGGTTTGGTTTCCTTTCTCTGGTTTAGATCATGTTTGCTATTAAGAAGAAAAAGTTTTAAGATGTCATATTGTCAAACCTTCATGTTACTTCATCCTATAATAAGATTCTGAATTGTAGCATCAGGACCTATGCCCTTTCATCTCCAGGAACCCAGTAAAATATTTGAGTTCATTCAAAATATATCTTGAAAACCAAGTTTAGGTAAGACAACTAAAGTGATTTTTTAACAAAATGTGTAGTAGGTGTGTGAGGTAATGCATGTGTGTGTGTGAATATATCTCTAGTCATCATGATTATATTGGAAATATGAGCATATTATGTGAATGCATATGAACTATATAAACTATTTTAATTACATAGAAATATAAGAAAAAAATGCTCCAGTGAACATGGGAGTGCCGATTTCCTTCAAATGACTGATTTCATTCCTTTAGATATATTCCCAGAACGGGATCATAGGATAGTTGTATTTTAATTTTTTTGAGAAATCTGAATGTTTTTCATAATAACTGTATCAATTTACATTTCTACCAACAATTTATAAGTCTCACCCTTTCTCCAAATCTTTGGAAGTACTTGTTATCTCTTTTTAACTGAAAATAATGGGTTTTGGTGCATTATACGTGTACATAATAGTAGGTTTCATTTTGACATATTCATTTATGTATGTAATTTGCTCCATTACAATCCCCAGTTTGTCCACTTTCCCTTGCTTCCTCCCTTCTCCTGCTTTAGCTTCTGTATTCTGCTCATCTTCCTTCATTTATTGTTTCTTAATTGGTCACACACACACACGGAATTCACTGTGGTGTATTCATATATATACATATGCTATTGTACATAGCTTCTGTACATAGCATAATTTGGTTGATTTGAACAGCTATAATGTGATATATCATTTTGGTTTTGATTTACATTTCCTTGATGATTAGCAATATGGAGCATCTTTTCACGTCCCTGCTGGCCATTTGTATCACTTCCTTGAAATAATTTGTACTTGGGCCCTTTACCCATTTTGAAAATTTTTTTTCATATTGATAAGTAGCATTGAATGCTATTATCATTGTTCAACATGATGTTTGGAATTATATATATACTGCAGGATTGTTAAGTCTAGCATATTAACAAATGTGTTTCCTCATAGTTATTTTTGTTGTAAGAGCACAGAATGGTCACTTTTTGCAGTTTTCAAGAATACTATATGTGTCACTATCTAGAGCTACCTTCTGTACAATAGACTGCCTGAAACTGATTCCTCCTATGTAATTACAAAAATTTATCCCTTCTCCCACATTTCCCCCCCACCTCCTCCATCTAACCACCTCAATGTCTGGAAACCACCATTTTACTCTCTATAATTATAATACCAACTTTTTCATTTGCCCATTTTAATTGAATATGTTTTTCTATTGAGTTGTATGAGTTCCTTATATATACTGGGTATTAACCCTTTATCAGATTTATATGGTCTGAGAATATTTTCTTCCATTCTGTGGCTTGTCATTTGGTTTGTTGCTTCCTTTACTGTGCAGAACCTTAAAATTTTGATACTGTCCAACTTATTTATTTTTGCCATTTTGCCTGTGCTTTTGTTCTAATATCACAAAGAATCATTATCTAGACCAATGTGAAGGAGCATTTTCCTGTTTTCTTCAGGGATTTTTTCATACTTTTCAATCTTGCATTTAAGTCTATATTCTGCTTCATTTTTCTGAGTAGTATAAGATAGAGTCCCAGTTTCAATTTTTTTTGGCATGTGAATATCTAGTTTTAACAAAACCATAATTGAATACATGCTCTCCCCATTGTGTATCTTGATATTCTTTTCTGTGGCTGCTTTAACAAAGTACTACAAAATTGAGTACCTTCGAACAACAGAAATTCATTTTGTCACAGTTCTGGAAGCTAGAAGTCTGATGTCAAAGTATTAGCAAGTTCAAGCATCCTATGAAACTCTGGGTAGGTGAAATCTGTTTTTGTTTCATCCTAGCTTTTGGTGGTGGGTGCTGATCCATGGAGTTGGAGTTAAATTAGCTTGAAATTGATTTTTTGTCTCTGGCATCACATGCATTACATGGTGTTCTTTCCCTGTATCTTCACATCCTCTTTTTATGAGAATGCCTGCCATATTGGGTGAAGATCCAACCCTACTTTGTATGACCTCATTTTAACTCCAATTAGATCACACAATGGGAGATAGGACTTAAACATATATCTTTTAATGGTTACAATTCTACCCATAATGATTATTAATGAAGAATAGATTTTAATAAGATTCTTTTTAAGAACTTAAATAAATCTATTTTATTTCAATTAGAAAAATGTGTATGCAGCATTGCTTATATCTCCTTCCTCTACTCTCTTTCCTGTACTCCCAATGCAATATGATGTTTAGAGTATCAAGGTGATCATAACCTAATAATTGTTTGGATTCATAATAACATCTAACATCTAACTTCCAATGGGGATAGTACAATGGAGGTAGTATTTAGGCTTTATTACCAAACAGATCTTAATTAAAAGTCAAGATTTGATTAATTGTATCACCTAGGAAATATTTATTTGACCTCTCTTAACTTCATTTTCTTCATCCCTGTGATGGGAATACTAATATCTAATAAAAATTTTAAGGCTTATTTAAAGTAGCTAACATTACTGCTGTTTTTGTTGTTTTTCTTTTTACTAAGTCCAAGTTCGAAAGCTATCATTGTTTCAAATATTAGGTTTTTTACACGATGAAATGTGTCTTGCACCGGTTGCTTATCCTAGGAAGTCAACACATAGATGGAGATTAACCTGAAGGACATTTCCTGGGAGTACTGTCAGGATCATTACCACAGGGAAATGAAGCAGTATGACCTGGCAGAAGGAGAAACTGGAGTGTCTTGTAATTGCAGCAAAAGTTTCAGAGACTATGGCGAATTCTAGAACAACAGTTTAAATTAGAGCAAGCGTACTGGACCTTTATATTCCCATATGGAAGCCTGTCAATAGATAAATGGATTAAGAAAAATGTTATATATACACAATGAAGTTTTACTCAGCCATAAAGAAGAATGAAATGGCATTTGCCGATAAATGAAAGGAAATGGAGAAAATCATGCTAGGTGAAATAAGCCAGACTCAGAAAATCAAGGGTGAAATATTTTTCCTCATCTGTGGAAGCTAGAGTCAAACAAGGAAGGAAGGCAGTTGGGGAGGGGACCAAATTTCATAAAGATACAGGGAAGATAAATGGAATAGAAGGAGAATGAGAGTGAGGAGGAAGGAAGGGAAATGGGAAGATAAATGGAATGAATTAAACAAAATCATGTTATATTCATATATACTGGCACCAAAGGGAATTTCGCCTTTACATATATATAAAAGAAAGGAAGTTTAGTAGAGTAGTGGAGGGAGAACAGGGGATCAAAAATGGGAGAAAAAGGAGGAATGTGGACTAAAATAAAATTCCTTGTATATATGATTTTGTCAAAACAAAGTCAAATAGTCAAATGATATATATAGAAATATGATGCTCTAATTAACAAAAAAGTGTTGTTGGTTGGGATGGACTGTCCCTGGATATCTTTGTTCTCGTCATGCCTGGCAATCAAGGAAAGGACCTAAGAGGATTATTTCCAGAAATTAGCACTTCCAGACCCGGGATCAATGCTTTTTCATGATGAGAGTAATGGTAATGTGAGTGGTATATGATGGCATCCCCTGAACTTTCCAACACATCCAATTTTATCTCCTCTCCTCCTCCTTATGCCTTCATATATAAATGAATTTCTCACACACATAAACACATACACATATAACTGATAGGAACAAAATTACCAAACAAGACTAGGGATTTTTGTCAATTTGGTGCACTAAATTTTATGAAGATGTGATAATTATTTTTTGGTTCTCACTAGATTCTAAACTTTTCTCCAAAATACTTTTTCTGCCTATGCTGAGAAAATAATAAAGAAGTTAAATAGTTGAGACAGGTATTCAAGTTCCATTGAGTGTCTAGCACACATATCATTGTATTTAGCACTTGAGTCAAGCAGGAAGCTGTGAGGTCTTCCATAAACATACAAGAAATTTTAAAACATACTTCTGAAAACATAGTTCCATAATGGATTCCTATATATGTAGGACTCATTAAAAAAGAACTCATAAAAACAATATTCAAACACACAATATCCATAAATAATTCATTAAGAACTTCTAAACTATGTTGATGACAAAACAAACAGGGGATAATGGGCTTCCCTTCACTTTTCCATCCCAGATCTACAAAAATTATTTTCTAGTTAAAATGTTTCATAGTTTTGATAGTCAAGTATATCATGATTAGCCTATGTAAGTTAAATGCCTCATGGTAATCTCTGCTAAGATATTTCCTTGACCTCCTGAACTTTGAAATTTGTCTCTTGAATATTGATGTAATACATAAAATTAGAGTATACTTTATTGCTATAAAAATATAGAATAATATTTTCAGATATGTAATAATTGTAAAAGTAAAGTATTCATATTTTGACCAATCTAGATTGTAAAATCACTTATTGTAAAGAATCATTACTTTGTGAAAACTTAGAAACTGCACAGTGAACTCTTTGAGCTCAGAATTTTAAAAAAGGCATTTTGACACACTGTGATCTCAACTGTTAGCAAGTCCTGTCAATGCTACCTGCATCATTGATCTTATCTCTTTTTCTATTTGTATCAACCACCATGACTTAGGTCCAAGCCATCATTATCTCTCACATAAGCTCCTAAGATATCCTTCTCACTTGTCACCCTGAATCTAGTATTAGCTCCTTACAACCTATTCTCCAAAAAGCATCCAGAGCAATCTTACAGAAAAGTGTAAATTAGACTATGTAACTCTGATGAATTCCTGCTCAGAATGAAACACAAATTCTTTCTCACAAAAGCTATCCATGATCTAGTACCTGTGAAATTCCATCCTAGTCCTATGTTACTCTATCATTAAATGTGGTCTCATTTCTCTTACCTTCTTTCTTTTTCTAAAAAATGTCAATCCTGCTCCCTTTTTAAGGACTACGTATGAACTCCTTCCTTGGCTTGGAATGATCTTCACCAAGGATTTTCTTGGAATTCCATCATCAGATGTTTTGTGTATGTCTGTGTATGTGTGGGTTTTATTTTATTTTCATTTTCTATTTTTTTGCAGTGCTGAGGTTTGAGTCCAGGGCCTTATACATTCTAGGCAAACATTTCACCATCAAGCTAGCTGCAAAGCCCAAACTTCATATATTCTATCTTATTACCCATTTCAACTCTCTGGGTAGTTCTCATATATGTTACTTTTTTGCATATGTATGTAGTTTATTATTTTCCCACCCTACCTTGAATTGTAAATTTCATTGATCACTAATATTTTCCTGTTTTCTTTACCACTATGTAATTCTCAGCATGTAGGAGTATCTGGCATTTATTACATATTTAATATTTTCAAAATTAAAGAATAAATGAAATTAAGAACTGTCAAAAGTTGAAAAGTAAACAGATATTTTTAGATTATCTTAAAAAATAGAGCTCCTGACCAGGTGTGGTGGTGCATGCCTGTAATCCCAGCAACTAGGGATGCTGAAGCAGGAGGATTGCAAGTTCAAAGCCATCCTCAACAACTTCACAAGGCCCTGAGACCCCATATCTAAATAAAATATAAAAAGGGCAGAGGATGTGGTTCAGTGGTTAAGTGCCTGTATTAAGGTTATCTAGAGGAACAGAATCAACAGGAAGTATGATAATAAAAAGGGGATTTATTAGATTGGTTTTCACAGCCAGAAGCTGGATAGTCCACAATGGCTGTCTGTAGGCTGGAGAGCTGGAAGAACCAGTAGCTGTCCAGTCCAATAGGCAGAATCTACAGTACAAGAAAGATCAACGGTGCTACCCTAGTCAGAGACCAAGGCTTCTGGAAACTCCCTGGAGACTCAGTGGCAGAGTCCACTTTGGAAGACTGGAGAAGTGAGAGGCCAATAGCCTCAGATGATTGAAGCAGTAATCAAGAACCCATTCAAAAAGAGTCAAGCTTGCATCTGCATATTCTTACTTGTTCTTCTAACTTTTATTCCCATCCTATCGGGCAGTGCTGTCCACACTGCAAGAGTCTCCACTTCAGTTCACTATCCCACATTCCAATCATTCCAAGACATGCCCTCAGTGACACACCCAGAAGCCTCTTAATCATTGGCATCTCTTAATCCAATCAAGGTTCCAACTCAAATTAGCCTTTACAGTGCCCCTGGGTTTAATCCCTGGAACAAAAGCAAAAAAAAAAAAAAAAAAAAAAAAAAAAAAAACAAGCAAGCAAACAACAAGAACAAAAAACTCTTGATTTCTCCAAATTCTCTTCTCAGACATCACCATTTCCCATTTCAATACAGCCATTCATCACCCATTGATTTGCTTAGGACAAAATATTAGATCTATCTCATATCAAATTCATCAGGAAATCCTGTCAAATCTACCTTTAAAATATCTCATGTATATCTACTTGTTTTATTCTCTGCTTCTCTACTCATTTCATCTACTTATGACTTTCACTCATAATACTGTAATTAGTGACTAATAAGTTCCCAGTTTCTGCTCTTACTCTTTTGGGTTTTTTTTTGTTGTTGTTGTTTTTGTTTTGGGATTAAAAGCAGGGGTGCTTAACCACTGAGCCACATCCCCACCTCTTCTTATTATTTATTTATTTTTTTTTAGACAGGGTCTCACTAAGTTCCTTAGGGCCATGTTAAGTTTCTGAGCTGATGTTAAGCTTGACATCCTCCTGATTTAGCCTCCTGAGCCTGCTCGGATTACAGGTGTGCACCAATGCAACCAGCTCTGCAATTTCTCCTGTCTACTCTCTCTCTATGAGTCAATCTTTTAGGTAACACCTGAATTATATTTCTAAAATATAAATCTACATAACCCCTCCTAAAACCAAAGGTCCCTCATTTGCACTTAAAATAAATTCCAAATATCTCATGATGGAAAATGAATTCCTACATAATCAGGTCCCTGTTTTCTTATGATACCTTCTTGACCCAAGCCTCCACACAGTTTCCATTTCCCTACTACCATACTTGCACATACCATACTCTGGTGACATTGGCTTCATTCTTTATATTAATTAAATTGACCCAACTAATTATTACTCTAGGACCTTTAAACTGAATGTTATCTCTGGAGTGCTTATTCTGTTTTTTTTTAATTAAAATTCAGTATTCAGTTTGAATGTTGCCTCTTACAAAATGTATTCTCTAAATATGTGGATCTAATTTAATTTTTTTCCCATTCTGGAAATCACTCTCTGTTCCATAATTGTTTAATTTTATTCATAGAATCCATCCCTTCATAAATTAATCTTGTTAACCTACTTATTGTCAACACCATAATGATATAGGCTCCATGAGAGCAGAGTCAAAGTTTGTCTTGCACACTGAAAAATCTTACTTCCTAGGAAATTGTGCTAAAGCACATTTGAATGAATTGAAAGTTTTAAATATGTCAGATGTCTCATGTCCATAAATTTATTTAATCCTCACAGGAGTAGTGTTACTATCATTACCTCCATTCTGTGGATGAGGAAACATTGATTAGAGAAATTCAATAATTTGTACAAATTCAGAGTTACTAAGACGTATAATTCAGATTCTATCCTAGACCATTCATCTCTGAATTTTATATTCTTAACTACTCCACTATATAATTATGTGATCAGAATCAACTTATCAATGTTTCAACAGGACTCTTTCCTAGGATTTTATCTGTCTGTGTTAATAGATTATAAAATGTATCAGTCATTCAATTTCAGCTGATAAAAATTGATAAAAGAGAATTCCTATCCTTAAAAAATGATGTAGATTCATTTTTCTCTGATCCCTTCTGCTATGTAAATATATAAAAAATACAGGAGGCAATCAAAGGAGAACACTAAAAAAAATAGTAAGAGAGAGGGGAAATTGTTTGTTGTCCCAGGATTGGAGAAACAACACTGTGGCAGGAGTATCATAAGCCATACATGATAGAAGAAAAATGGCCAGGATCTGGCATTTATTGACTCCAAATATAATAGGAGTTATCCTTGATAGGCCCATTCCTTAATTATAAAAAAGGTAATCCCTTTAAGAAATGTAGTCAAGCATGGCAGAATCAGAAAGGGGGATCAATTTGAAACCAAACAGTAATTATCCAAGCATAATTCTTTCTTCAGCCATGCTTGAAATTCCACCTTGTCACTGGGAAACACTAAGATGTTTAGGTTTCTGGGCACTGATAAAAGGGACTCCACCATAAATTATAATCTAAAGCACAGTACGTAAGCTCTGTTTTGGATATGAGGTGTTCTCCAAAAGTTTCTGTGTTAGTAGAGGAATATTCAGAGGTCAAATGATTGGATTATTAGAACTATAAAATAATCAGTGCATTCTAGTTGGATGAATTGTATGGGTAGAAACTGTAGGCAGTTGGGGCATGACTGGAGGAGATGGGTCAATTGGGGCATACAGTGGAAGTGATCAACTTCCCATTGGGTCCTTCCCCCATCTCTGCTTCCTTGATGCTATGAATGGAGCTGCACTTTTCCACCACACATTTCCACGAAGATGTTATGCCTCACCTTGGGCCAAGAGACATGAAGTCAGCCCAGTATAGAATGAACCTCAAATATTTTGAGCCAAAGCAAAATATTTCCTCCTCTAAATTGTTCCTGTCTAGTACTTTGGTCATAGTGATGAAAGATTGATTAGTATGTTTATTTCCTTATGGTACTAGGAATATCTTTCCCTGCCAAAAAAAGAGCAGTTTTCCAAGCTCTGGTATATAATCTCACATAGCATAGTGAAAGTTTAACTGGAGTCTCCACAGTACCAGATAAATGTAGACTACCAAATTAACAAAAAAAAGTTGTCTCAAAATGCTTCTAATATTGGAAATACAGAGCAGAGGAATAGGCTAATATATATATGTAATCATAGAAATATTTTCATATGGCTATTAGAAAGATTTAAATTGAACCTCTAACAGTGATGTCAGAAAAACGGCACATTAGGAAACTCCAAACTCTTGCTTTTCCTCCAGAAATGTCAAAACACAACCAGAAACTGTCAGAATGCTGTAAAGTTGACAAAGGTCACAGAAACCAAACAAACAATCAATGAAAAGGCCACTAAAGCTCTGGTAGGAGAGCTTTATTGGCATTTTTACTTGCCTTTGTCCCACCCTGATCTAGAACAACAGCATTCTTAAATAGGGAAGTACACATTCCCAGGGTGGAACCTGGTTTGGAGTTCCCAAGGTAACAAAGACCACTTTATTAAAAAAATTATAGTGTTTATCTACTCAAAACTGTCTGAAGGACTGTTAGGACACACACCTCTTGGATTTGCCTAACTTTGAAACAGACTAGGAAAAAACCATTGCTTTAAAATATTACAAACAGAATGAACAATCTACAGATAGCTGAGGCAAAATACTATGGTTGAAAATGTGAAATCAAACACTAACCGTGTGTGTGTGTGTGTGTGTGTGTGTGTATGCGAATATGTGTGTGTGTGGAAATAACTGAGAAATTAGTAGAGTAGAGGGAAGGAAATGGAGAGGGGAAAGGAGAGGAAAGGGGCAATACTGGAGACTGAATTAGAGTAATTTATGTTCCATGATTTTTAAAATTGTGTCAAAATGAATCCTAATGCTCTGTATAACCAAAAAGAAATAATAAAAGAAATTCCTAAGGCCTGGTCAACAAATATATGATAAAATTTTCAACAACCCTAGCAATTAGGTAATTGCAAATCAAAACTAGTTTGAGATTTCATCTCACTGCAATCGGAATGGCAATTATCAAGAATACAAATAAAAATAAGTGCTGGTGAAGATGTGGGGGGAAAATACACTCATACATTGTTTGTGCAACTGCAAATTAGTACAACCACTGTGGAAGGAGATTCCTCAAAAAATTAGCAATGGAGCTACCATATAGCCTACTTATCCCATTCTTGGGTACTTACCCCAAAGAATTCAAATCAGCATACTATAATGATACAGCCAAATCATTTTTATAGCAGCTGAATTTGAAATAGCTAAGTTATGGAATCAACCCATTAATAGATGCGTAGATAAAGAATGTATAGTACATATACACAATAGAGTTGTACTCAGCCACAAAGAAGAAAGAAATTATGGCATTTATTGGTAAATGGATGGAACTACAGAACATCACACTAAGTGATAAGCCAGGTTCACAAAATCAAGGGTTGAAATTTTCTCTCATATACAGAAGCATATAAGGGGAAAAAAGCAGAAAGTAATCTGATGAAAACAGAAAAGAGATCCATATAGTAAAGGAATGGGATTACAGGGTTGGGAGGAGAGATGGAAAAGAGAAGACCAGTGAAGAGAAATTGACCAAACTATGCTATGTACACATATGAATATAACACAGTGAATTTCATCTTTATATATACCTCTAAAGCACTGATAAAAATACCTATATATAAATAAAAGGAAGACCATTAGAATAGAGGAATGGGGGAAATGAGAGGGAGGAGAGAGCAAAAGGGAAACTATTGATATTGAATTGGTTTAAATTATGTTCCATATTTGTAAGATTATGTAAAAATTAACCCCAACGTTATATATAACCATCATTCTGTAATGAAAAATCCTCTGGTCTGGGAGCTAAAGCTGGGGATAAATGCTTGGGATAATTAGTATATTCAAAAGCACCCATATATATGAGGATATTTAATAAGTCATGTACAAGCTCAGGGCAGGAAAAAATGGAATTTTTACCATTGGCTAATCCAGAGTTTGGGTGCAAGCATGGCTAAGTGTTGAAGAAACCAGTCTGCAAGGCTGCAGTAGATTTTTTTAACTTCTGGTATTCAAGAATATACCCACTAAATGAACACAAGATAAGGAGTAGAGACATAAATGAATGTATATGACAAGACATACATATTTGAAAATTAAGTTCAGGAAATCAGGAAACAAATTATTATAGCCATCAAAATGCAAACTGTTAAAAGAAAGCAAGCCTTGGGGGAAGGGAAGATTCTGATTTCAAGAGTTATCACATTATAATATTCAAATATCCATCTTTAAAACTGTGGAACACTAAAAGCAAAGAAAAAGTCTTGAAAGCATCAATAGAGAATCAAATATTGACCAACTAGAAGGGATAAAATAATAGCTTAAATAGAATGGCTGGATATTTCACTTCACCATGCTGAATAATGGATAGAATTCCTGTATAGAGGATCAGTAAGAAATAGAAATCTTGACCAACAACAAAAACCAACAAGATCTAAAAGACATGCACAGAGCTCTTCACAAAAGTATAGCAGATTACAATTTTTTTCTCAAGTGTACATAGGACATTCTCTAGAATAGAGTACATGTTAAGTCACAAACAAGACATAGTAAAGTTTCAAAATATGTACTTATAAAAGTCATATTCTTTGCACATAATGGAGTAAAACTAGAAATCAGTAGTAATTGGAAAGCTTGAAAAGTCACAAATATGTGTAAAATAGACAAGGCAACTTTAAAGAACTAGTGGGTTAAAGAAAAACATCACAAGAGAAATTAGGAAAACACCTAAATTTATGGAATGCAATGAAAACAGTGATTAAGAGACAATATATAACTATTAATACCTATGTGAACAAAAGAAAGATACAAAATCAATAACCTAAATTAAAACTTTGATGAATCAGAAAAAGAGAGAATAAATGAAATCCAAAACCAGAATAAGGATGAGTATAATGATTAAAGATTAGGACAGAGACAAACAAAACAGTGCTTCAAAAATCAATTAAGCCCAAAGCTAGTTCTTTAAATATGTCAAAAAGAATTAGTAAAACTTTAGGACCAATCAGTGCTCATATCCCTATATTAATATCAATTTGAAAACTATGCACAAATATGGTTTCACAATAAATGAGAAACAAGATGAGAGAGTACAGCATTTACATGTAGCACAGAAATAGAAAATGATATATTAAACATAATAGGAAGGTCATTTTTACATTAACTACGCCACCCCTTTCCTCATTCCAATCAGCACAGCATGGAGCAAGATATCCTGCACATGTAGGAAGGACAGAAAAATGAGTAGCAGACTTTGATACAGACCCTAACACTGAACCTGTTCCTGTAAAACCCAGTTCCAGGCATAGTCTCACACTCCAGACTGCAGGCCTACAGAATGAGTTTCAGTCACCAACCTAAATAATGCAGCCCCAGGCTTCAAGTTGACCTGAGCACCAGGTCAGTACCTCTGGCTTCTGGTACTAGGTTTGCATAAATTCTATCAATTGCCAGGAAAGTCCACGAAATCCTAACTTCCAGGTAGCACATGCAGCCATACATTTTGTTCTTCTCCAAAAGGATGAGGGCCACCCCAGTACAGTAATAGGTCAGGCCAACTGGACCAGGGTTCCAGAACCATCCTTGCAGACCAAATCTCCAGGCAGGACCATGTTGTCCAATCACCTATGCTTGCCCTAATATACTAATGTCCCAGGTCTGTTCCAATACCAGATAAGTCTATATGGACACAGACCCCATGCCCATTCCAGTTGATCCTGACACCTGATAGTTCTCAAAGACTCAGCTTCAAGGTCCACCCAAATACCAGGTCAGCACCCATGGACACGAGCTTTAAGCCAACCCTTTCAATTATAGTCTCTTGGTCTGTTCTTATGTACCAAAGCTCTTAAGTTTCCTCCACATGAAACCAATCAACAGTTCTAAGGGGATCCAGAAATCCAGCCACCCCCAATGACTCCGTTGCAAGTCCCACCCGCTATCTGGTCCAGAAATTATGTCAGCCTGCCCAAGGACTCCAGCAGCAAGTCCACTCCAGAAAATGGTGGGAAAAAAAATCAGCCAAGAATCTCCAGAGGGGCTTACTGAGTTTTGACAGGCAAAGAAGGTCTTCAGTGACTGGGGTCCATACTTCTTCAAATGGGCAGAAGCAAACATATGTCACAAGGATAAAGATCAGTAAAGGGAATATGACACAATCCAAGAAACAAAATGAAACACAAGTAAATGATGCTGAACAGATGGAGATGTATGCATAGCCTGGAAGTAATTAAAAATAATTGCTGTGGAAGCTCAGGGAACCTCAATTATATGCAGAGAAACAACTTAGTGATATGATTAAAACAATAATAAATGGGCTGAACAAGAAAAGTAATAGAGAGGTTAAGATTATATTTTAAAAGACAAAGAAATTCGAGAGGTGAAAAATACAATGAATAAACATTTTAAAATATAATAGAAAGTATCAACAATTGAACTGAAAAAGCACAATAAATAATCTGCGAATATTAAGGATAGGTTATTTGAAAATATATAGTCAAAAAGAAAGTGGGATAAATAGAAATGAAAAAGTTCATTGAATTTATGAAGTCATCAAAAGAACAATTTTCCTGCTTTAGGAGTTGAAGAAGGAGAAGAGAGAACCAAAGGGTAGGAGTCTTAATTAATAAATAATATTAATCTCTGTAAATCTGTAGAAAGCTATAACAATTCAGGTACTGAAAGGTGAAAAGTCTCCAATCAAATTCAATACAAAAAGACTACACCAAACCATAAGCAAATTTTCAAAAATCTAAGCCAAAGACTGGACCTGGAAACAGCAAGAGAAAAGACAATAATAACAGTCAAGGTGATTTTAATAAGGCTAACAGCAGATAGCTCAGCAAGGATCTTAGATTCCATACAGAATATAATAATATATTCAAAGTGCTGAAGGTGGAAAACTGCTAACCAAGAATATTGGACCCAGAAAAACCCTCCATCATAATGAAGGAGAGATAAAGACACCCATATTAAAAAACAAAAAGCTAAGCAATGTCAGCAGTACAAGTTCTGTATTATAAAAAATGCTAAAAAAAATTTTCAAACTAAAAGTATGCTTTTTAGTTACACAAATCATCTGAAAGTACAAAACTCAGTGGTAAAATTAAGCACAGAAATTCACAATGATTTAATACTGTCATCATGATATATAAATGATATACCTTCACAATGAAGATTAAAAGTAAAAAACTTAGAAATAATAATAGCAACAATAATTTGTTAAGTTATATGCAAAATGGAAAGATATAAACTGTGACATCAAAAAATAAAATATGTGATGAAGAAAATTATAGAGATTCTTATGTAATCAAAGTTAAGTAATTATCAGCTTAAAATACCTGCTATAAATATGATATTTTATGTGAGCCTCATGGCTTGATATTCAGTGAACAGCCTTGAGCATACCAAACCAAAACCCTACCTAGAGGAGTTCTGCTTATGGGATTACCTCTCTCACTTGAGCAACCCCACTCTGAGGGTGGAGTAAGCATCATGATCCAGACAACCACAACTAAAACTGCTGAGAAGGGAAGCTGAGAATCAAGAGAAACAGCTCACTACCTTTTCATTAAGAAACTTTTTGATGTTGTTTTGTTCTTGTTGATGTTGTTTTTCTTGTTTCTTTTCTCTGTTTAATTGTGACCTTAATGATTCATGGATATTTACACATATTCATATTTGTTTTTTCTGATTTCTACATTTTTTATGAAAGTTATTTTTCATAGATCAGTTTTTTGAGGACTAGGATGTTTGATTATTATATTTCAGTTTTGTTTTGCATTCTTATTTATTTTTTATTTTTAAAATTTTTACTTTATATATTTTTCTCTCACTTATCTGATTCCCTTGATTCTCTTTCTCACTGTTCCTCTGCTAATAGTCAATATCTACAATTCTCATTCACTCTTCCTTTAATTTTTACTTCTACCTTTGCTTCTCTTTCCTCATAATCACTACAATCTGTATTGCTTCTATTACCTACCTATCCAATATTCAAAATTATAAACCATTTTGAAAAATTACTGTTTTATAGTAGTCAATAACTGATCATATAATTTCTGTTTATTATGACAATTAACATTGTAGATGTCATAACAGGAATCATTTGGTTTAATGCTGTATATTGTTTGCAATGGTTGCTGTTATTATTTGTCTCCATCTAAATGGTGAGGTACTGGAAAAATTCAAGGACACTGTAAGTTCACAGGGTAGACATTCAAATACCTCAGATCAATACTGATAAATGGACAGGCACACAAACAACATGAAAAATCAAGGGAAAAAATCACCTCAAACAAACCAAGATACTTCAATAATAGAATCCATTGACACCACAGTGGAAGAAATGTCAAAGAAGGAGATTAGAATGTACATGGTTAAACTGATCTTCAAGTTAAAAGATGATATAAGGATTGAAATCAGAGAGAAAATACAGGAAATGAAAGATAACTTCTGTAAAGAGGGAGATTCTGAAAAAAATCAAGTAGAAATCCTCAAAATGAAGGAATCAGTAAAACAAATTAAAATTCAATGGAAAACATCACCAACAAACTAGATCACTTGGAAGGCAGAGTTTTAGGCAAGGAACACAAAATATATAATATTGAAAATAAATTTGACCATGGAGAAAAGATGTTAAGAGACCATAAACAGAATATTCAAGAAACATGGAAGAACATTAAAAGACCAAATTTAAAATTTATTGGGATAGATGAAGGCTTGGAGATACAAACCAAATGAATATACAATCTTTTCAATTAAACAATATCTAAAAATTTCCCAAACTTAAAGCATAAAATGGAAAATCAAATACAGGAGCCTTACAGGATTCTAAATACACAAAATTACAAGAAACCAATGCCAAGGCCCATTATTATGGAAATGCTTAACTTGCAGAAAAAGAGAATTTTAAAGACCGCCAGAGAAAACAACAGGTCACTTTTAGAGGGAAACCAATCTGGAGCTCAGCTGATTTCTCAACCCAGTCACTCAAAGCTAGGAGGTCTGGGAATACTATATACCAAGCTTTGGAAAAAATGGATGCCAGCCAAGGATACTGTAACCAGCAAAATTAAGCTTTGAAATTGATGATGAAATAAGAAACTTCCATGGTAAAAGTTAAAAGAATTCACAACTAGAAGGCTTGAACAACAAAATATACTCATTAAAATATTTCATGAAAAAGAAATGAAAAATAGAAGTGAAAATGATCAAAAGGAGGAAATAAATAAAAGAATATTCAATCAAAGAAGAAACTAATGCAAATTAGAAACCAGACATAAATCAAAATAACAGGGAACAAAAATCATTTCTCACCATAACATTGAACGTAAATGGCTTAAACTCATCAAGACATAAATTTGCAGATTGGATTAAAAAACAATTTCCAACAATATTTTTTCTCCAAAAGGTTCACCTCATAGGCAAAGACATCCACAGACTGCAAGTAAAAAATGGGAAAAAAATATCATTAACATGAATCTCACAAAGAAGCATGAGTTTTTAATACCCATTTTAGATAATGTGGACATCAAGCCAAAGATAATCAGAATGTACAAAGAAGGACATTTCACACTGCTTAAAGGAATTATGCATCAAGAAGACATAGCAATCATAAATATTAATTCCCAAAGAATGGAGCATCATACAAACCCTTCTCAATTTCAAGAATCAAATGGACCAAAACAAAATACTGCTAGGTGACAGTAACTCACATTTCTCACCACTGCATAGATGCTCCAAACAAAAACTAATTAAAGAAGCTATGGAACTAAAAAATACAATTAGTAATTCAGACTTAACAGACATATATTGAATATTTCATCCATGAATGACTGAATACAATTTCTACTAAGGAGCACATGGATCCTTCTCTAAAATTGATGATATCTTATGATACAAATCAATACAAAAAAATAGAGATTATACCCCGAATTCTAACAAATCATAATGGACAGAAATTTGAAATCAATGATAAAATTAAAGAAATTGAAGCTACTATAACTCCTGGAGACTAAATAATATGCTATTAAATGGAAAATAGCATAAGAAATTCAGGATGAAATAAAATAATACTTAGTCATAAGTGAGAATAGTGACATAATATATGAAAACATCTGGGACATTATTAATGAAATTCTAAGGGGGAACTTCATTGCATTGAGATCATTCTTTAAAAGAATAGAAAGTCACAAAATAATCTAACATTACATTTCAAAACCCAAGGAAAAAAAGAAAAAATCAACACCAAAAGCAGTAGAAGACAGGAAATAATTAAAATCAGAGCTGAAATCAATGAAATTGTAACAAAAAGTTGATTCTTTGGAAAAAATAAATTAGATTGATGAACCCATTCCAAGTCAACAAAGAGAAAACTCAAATTACTAAAGTTCATCAAGAAAAAGGAAATATCACAACAGACACTAGTGAAATAGAGATGATAATAAATTATTTTGAAAATTTATACTCCAATACATTAGATAATCTTGTACTTGACAAATGTCTAGAGAAATAGGACCTACCCCAATTGAACCACAGGGAAAAAGAAACTTTTAACAGATCAACCTCAAGGACCTGAAATTGAAGATACCATCAAAAGCATACTTACAAATTAAAGCCCAGGACCAGATTGATTCTCAGCAAAGTTCCACCAGACTTTAAGGAATAACTAACACCAATCCTCCTCAAATTATTCTATGAAATAGAAAAGGAGGGGAACCTTCCAATATCATTCTATGAATCTAGTATCATCCCAGTACCAAAACCAGTTAAAGATGCAAAAAAGAAAAAAAAGTTCAGACCAATATCCTTAATGAACATAGGTGCAAAATCCTTAATAAAATATTGGCAAATCACAAAGGAAAACATATTAAAAAGATTGTGCACCATGATCAAGTGGCTTTCATCCCCAGGCTGCAAAGTTGTTTCAGCATACAGAAATCAATAAAAGTATTTCGCCATATCGATAGACTTAAATACAAGAATCACATGATTATATCAAGAGTTGCAGAAAAAGCATTTGGGAAAATCCAGCATCCATTCACGTTCAAAATGCTAGAAAAACCAGAATAGTAGCAACATACCTCAACATTGTTAAAGCTATATACAGTAAAACCAAGGCAAAAGGCATTCTAACTGGAGAATAATTGAAAGCATTCCCTCTAAAAACTGGAATAAGAGAGGGATAACCTCTTGTACCACTCCTATTTAACATAGTCCTTGAAACACTAGCCAGAGCAATTGGGCAAAAGAAAGAAATTAAAGGCAGAAGAACAGGAAAAGAAGAACTTAATGTGTCCCTATTTGCCAATAACATTATCCTATATTTAGAAGACCCAAAGAACTCCACCAGAAAATTTCTAGAACTAATAAACAAATTCAGCATGATATGAGCATATAAATTTAACATCCATAAATGAATTGTGTAACTATAGACCCATTAAGTATCAGTTGAAAGAGAAATGAGGAATATTATTCCATTCTCAATAGCCTCAAAAAATACTTGGTAATAATTCAGTGAAAGAGGTGAAAGACCTCTACAATGAAAACCGCAGAACACTAAAGAAAGAAATCGAAGGAGATCTTAGAAGATGGAAAGGTCTCCCATGTTCTAGAGTTAGCAGAATCAATATTGTCAAAGTGGTTATTCTATGAAAAGTGCTAGACAGATTTAATGCAATTCACATTGAAATTCCAATGATGTTCTTCATAGGAATGGAAAAATCAGCCATGAAATTCATTTGGAAAAATAAGAGGCCCAGAATAACATATGCAATCTTCCATGAGAAAAGTGAAGCAGGAGGCATCACAATACCAGACCTTAAATAACACTGCAGAGCATTAATACCAAAAATGGCATGGAATTGGCACCAAAACAGACATGACGACTAATTGTACAGAATAGAGGACAAACCCACATAAATACAGGTATCTCATACTTGACAAAGTAGCCAAAAACATACAATGGAGAAAAGATAGCCTCTTCAACAAATGGTGCTGGGAAAACTGGAAGTCCATATGCAGCAAAATGAAACTAAACCCCTATCTCTCACCCTGTACAAAACTCAGCAGAAAAGGTACACTCATACATTGCTAGTGGGACTGCAAGTTCTGGCATCCATTCTGGAAAGCAATATGCAGATCCCTCAGAAAACTTGGAATGGAACCACCATTTGACCCAGTTATCCCAATTCTTAACTCATACCAAACAGTGATGCAGCCACATCAATGTTTATAGTAGCTCAATTCACATTATCTAAACTATGGAACCAACCTAGGTACCCTGCAACAGATGAGTGGATAAAGAAAATGTGGTATATATGCACAATGGATTATTACTCAGTCATAAAAATAATGACTTTATGGCATGCCAATCTATTGATGTATCTGGATACTGTCATGCTAAGTAATATAAGACACTCCCAAAACCCAAAGGTCTAATGCTGTCTGTGATATGTGGATGTTAACAAAAAAAAAGGTGGTGGAAGCAGTATAAGTTCATTGGATTATACAAAGGGGAATGAAGGAAATGGAGTGGGGATAGGAATAGGAATGACAGTGAAATGAATGTGACTCTCCTTTCCTATTACATATATGAATACACCACAGTGAATCTCCACATCACATATGACCACAAGACTGGGATCCTAATTAAAATAAGATATTTTACATGTTTGTATTCATAAGTCAAGATATTCTCTATTTTTATGTATATCTAGAAAGAACAAATAAAAGTTTAAAAAGGTGTTTTCAAAAAACAATCTTTCTGTTGTAAATGTTAATATTATTGCACTGTTATCTGAAAATGGGACCTGTAATATATCTACCAATTTGGTAGGATTCTTCATAGTCAAATACATGATTACTTTTTCCCCTATGGACAAAAAACTGTACATTTCCTTTTTTTGTTTATGGAGGGGACTAGTTAAACCTACTAAAATAATTATGTCAATTACATTAAAAGAACAAGTCAATTACAAGAGAATGAATGAACCCATAAAAAAATTTTGGTTTCTATGACATTTTTGCTACAACTTAACTGACTGAATTGTCAAAGATTAAAATTTGACAGGATGCTTTAGAAATAAAGTGACTGCTTGGTTTCCTTCTGCTATTAAGGAAAAACCAAAGCAAATCCTCTACCTTGTACATTAAAGCTTTGGTTTTGGGAGTGACATATTACTTAGCATGACAGTATCTGATAGTATTTAACTGAGAATCCATCTAGTCCTAGGATTTTCTGTGTTGTAGGGTTTTCATGGCATCATCAATTTCAGCGCTTGATGTTGATCTGGTTAAATTTCCTCTGTTCCCCTGGTCCAATTTAGTTACATCATGTGTTTAAAGAAATTTGTCAATATCTTTAAGATTTTCTATTTTATGTTAGCATACATTTTCATAATAGTTTCTGATTTTCCTCTGTATTTCAGTAGTGTCTATGTTGATATTTCCTTTTCCATCATTAATTTTAGTAATTTGAATTTTCCCCTCTTTCTCTTGGTTAACTTGGATAAGCATCATCAATTCTATTTATTTTTTCAAAGAACCCACTCTTTGTTTTTTTGATTTTAAAATGTTTTTCTGTTGTAATTTTATTGATTTCAACTCTGATTTTATTATTTCCTATCTTCTGATGTTTTTGCTCTTTATTTTTTCTTCTTTTACTTGGGCCTGTGGATGTAATGTTAGATTATTTATTTGGGGATTTTCTATCCTTTTAATCCATGAGCTCAATGGTATAAACTTTTGTCTTAGAACTACCTTCATATTGTCCCAGATATTTTTGGTATGTTTTGTTAATATTCTCATTTACCTCTAAGCATTTTTTTTTATTTCAACCCCAAATTCTTCTACTATCCATTTATCATTAATTGGCATATCCTTCAGTCTCCATGTGTTAAAGTAGCTTCTATTTTTTTTTATTTCAGCAGTGATTTTTAATTTCATTCGTTATGATATGATAGATTGCAAAGACAATTTTTTTTGAATTTGCTAAGAGTTGCTTTGTGCCCTAAGATATGATCTATTTTAGAAAATGATTTATGTGCTGCTGAGAATAAAGTGTATTCAGTAATTCATGGATGAAATATTCTACATATGTCATTAAAACTAAATAATTAATTGCATTTTTTAGTTCTATAGCTTCTTTAGTTTTTGTTTGAAATACCTCTGCAGTAATGAGAGAGGTATGTTAAAGTCACTCAATGTTATTATCATATTTCATTTTCAGACCCAGCTTGGGGTGGCCATGACTCACCACCCATAGCCACCACCCCCTGTTGCCTGGTTGCAAGATGGCTTCTTCCTCTGTTCTCCCTGGCAGCTGAGACACACACAGTTTTTTCCCATAAAAGAGTATTGTGCATCATACTGTCTGGGTCAGTCTGGCAGTGTCTTTGATCCCTAAACATTCCATAGCAAGATTTCCTAAGACTGCGGGTTCCTTTTTGTCTACTATTCCTCTACTTTGCTGGGAAGGGACTGCTCTGGGCAGCACTGGCAGCAGCCATGGTGGTATGGAGGATTTATTTCTTATTCTATTATATTCAACCCCCTGAATCCTCCATCTGCTTTGAATGCCCAGTATTAATTACCCGAAAAGTACATTTTTTTCACTAACCTTACTGAGAGGCTGCTTACCCACTTCCTTGGTTTCATGTCACAGATCTGCCTAGAGAGGGAACTCCTTTATTCCACCATCTTGATATCCTCTTTGACTCCAATGATTCTTAAATTTGTTCTTTCAATATTATTCTAGATTTCTTGAATAATCTAGTCATGGTGCTTTAAAATCTTTTATTTATTTTCAACTTTATTTTCAAGATTATATACATAGTCTTTAAGGCTTGAGGATCTGTATTCAAAGTGGTATACTCTATTGCTGATCATTTATATTGGATTTATAATTTGATTTTTGATCCTTTCCAAAGGATCCATTATTTCCAAAATCTCCCTCTTTATTGAAATGATCTCACTTCATGTATTTTCTAATTTCACTCCATAAATCTTTTAGTTTATTGAGCATTTTAACTATAAACATTATAACTTTTTTCTCTGAATTTCCTCCACTGTTGTGTTGATTGAGTCATTTGTTGAATTGTTATTGGTGTTTGGGGTGTTTAATTGTCTGTCTACCAATCTTTGGAATGGTTATCACTTCTTCTTTTATGTAAGGGACTGTTTCATAAACTTATCTCTCTCAAGAACTCTGGACTGGTGAATATCCAGGTATTGATACTTTAACTCAGTGTGTAGCCTCTGCTCTTCCCATTATCAACACCACTTTGATAGAAGCCACTGAATCTCTTCAGGGTAAAGTCACATACTATTCAAACTTATGAAAATTGAAACACTTGATTTTTTTCTCCATTATTCCTCTTATTTGGTTATAAACTTGTAGTAAAGTTATAGAATAGGTTGGAAACTAGTTATTAAATATAGAAAAATTGCTAAAAAATATAGAGGCTAAGGGAAGAGGAAAAATAGGCAAAATAGAGAGAAAAGATAGAAAAGAATAATACATACCAAGGTAAAAGGAAGAAAAGCAGATTCAGGGGTTTAAGACAGTAGCAGTTAATGTAAGAGAGAAAAGACTAAGAGGATGGTTTGCCATTGTTTGTTGGTTCTTTCTTCATATGTAGGATAAAGGGCTCTAGGCTGTTACTCTGATTGCCCTGGATCAGTATATACCTGCTCCCTGTTATAAGACCCTTTTCAAAGTAATATAGAGCTATCTGTAACCACAGATCCAGTGGTCGATGATCTGTGGTGCAGAAGCATTCTCTCTGACCAACACAGCTCACTGTGTTTGTGTCCCTACTACTGGATAAAGAGACTCAGCTGGTTCACCTGGGTTCTAGCTTCCAGTGTCCCAGGATATAAACCATGGTTGCCATTTCTCTCTGTGGTATGAGATTGAGGAAGCATCCGGTCAGTGTCTATTCACCTGCTGCCTGAGCAAACAATGCTGGGACCATACCTTTAGGCTTCAGCAGTTTTGGGCTGTAGCAATCTCTCTACAAGTTCTTCCTAGATGGAGTCTGAGGAGCACCACTGCAGGGGTACTCCCTCGTATTAAATGTGTTGATGTTTCAAAGGGGGAAGATGTTGGGTTAATTTAATTTTTTTTATTTGGTGGTTGGTCTGTTGTGGGTTCCACAAAATGGCTGTAGAGCCTGGCTGACTTTCTCTCCATGGTTTGGTTTAAACTATTTGATCTTAAATTTCCCTGCTGTTTCTATTATGTTTTAATTCAGTCTGCTTTTCTTTCCAGTTGCTGTTAAGTGAGTGAACTTATGTGCTTTAACTCTCCCTCTTTCCTTGTCTGATGCCCCACCCCCAATCCCCACCATGGTCCAGGTTTGAGGTTAATGAACTATGCCCTTATTTTCTGCTCTAATAATAAAGCTTCATGTCTCTCTCCAGGTCTCAAACTTCCTAATATTGAAGGTTAGAATATTTATTCTGTCACCCACACCTCTGGTCAGCTATTCATTCTTTCATTGCATCCTTACTATGTTGTGGAGAGATTGGGTTCACTGCTTAGTTCCTCTCAATCAACTTCTGTTCATACGATGATAGATCTTTTGTTGGTTTTTCAATTAGTCTTAACAATTTTAATATCAAAATCATATTAGCTATCTTGTTTGACCACAACAAAATGATACCAATAATAAACAAAAGGAGAAATTTCAGAGAATTCTAAATATATTCTATCTAAACAGCATGATACTGAAAAACCCATGAGTCAAAGAAAAAATTTAAAAAGAATTTTCAAAAATATCTTCAGAAGTTCATAGTACATTCTCATATCAAAAAAGAAGAAATATCTCAGATTAAGAAAGCAAAAACAAAAACAAATCTCATACTTCAAGGAAGTTGCAAAAGGAAATGATGAAACATAAGCCCAACATAAAAAAGGTAAAAATAATAAAGATCAGAGAGAAAAATAAGAGCAATCAATGGTAGAATAATAGGAAATGTCAATAAAAGTAAGAGTTATTTTTGTAAAGATGAACATGATAAAATTTAGCTAGAATAACCTAAAAAAGGAAAAGATTCAAACAAATAAAATTTTAGAATAGATATTTAAAAAAAAACACCTCAGAAGCTAGGCATGGTGGTGCACACCTTTAATTCCAATGGCTCAGGAAGCTGAGGTAGGGGATCGCCAGTTCAAAGCCAGCCTCAGCAAAAGTGAGGTGCAAAGCAATTCAAGTAGACTCTGTCTTTAAACAAAATACAAAAAAATGGCTGTGGATCCCAAATATCCCTGCCAAAAATACCACAGAAATACAAATGATCATATGATTTACTATGAGAAATTATAGACCAAAAATTTACAATTTAAAGAAATGGATGAATTTATAGAATCATAAAACTTACCAAGAGTGAATGATGAGGAAATAGACAATTTGAGCAGATCCATGAATACAGAGATTGTATCAGTAATTAAAAATCTTCTGATCCAATAAAAGCCCAAGAACTGATGACTTAATGTCTGGAATCGTCCAAATAGTTAAATAACTGATAACAATCCTTCCAAAAAACTTCCAAGAAATTGAAAAGGAGGGAATGTTACTGAACTCATTATGTAACATATTTATAATATAATCAATATACATTTTTAGAAATACATGATAATATATTTTGATATATCAGACATACCTGGAGTAAAACTTATTAGAAGTCAGCATTACTCTGAAATGAAAGCCACAGAAGTACCTAAAGACAAAATAAAATTACAGACCCAAATGCCTGGTGAACATACATGCAAAAATCTTCCACAAAATACTAGTAAAATAAATTCAAGAGCACATTAAGAGGTTCATTCATCATGGTCAAGTGGGATTTTTCTCAGAAATTCGAGTTTATTTCATTTAATATAAATCTATATATGTGATACACCACCTTAATAGAATGGAAGAAGTTCATATGATCATTTCAGTAGATGCAGGAAAAAAAAACACATTTGACAGAATTTAATATAATTTCATGATTATAACTCTAAACAAAACAGGTATAAAAGAAATGTAATGTAAATCATTAAAGAGCATATATGACATATACACAGCTAACCTTATACTCAATGGGGAAATGTTGAAAGGTTTCCCTTGAGATCAGAAACAGGACAAGGATGGCCACTTTCACCACTCTAATTTAATATAGTAATGGAAGTCCTAAAGCGAGCAATTAGACAGGAAAAAATAATATTCAAATTTTAAAGGAGGAAGTTAAATTGTCCTGTTGCAGATTACATAATTTTATATATAGCTTATAAAAGCACTAAATACTGCAACAAATAATAATATTATTACTAAATAACTTTTTAAAGTAATACTTTACAAAATCACCATAAAAACCAGTAATATTTCAATATAGTAATAGACAACTGTGCAAAAAATAAATGAAGAAAACAATCCCATTTACCTAACTAGAAAAATTAAGTTCTTATGAATAATTTAAACAAGAAAGACCTGTAAAGTTAGAATTATAATATGTGGCACAAGAAATTGAAGTGAAATAAATAAATGATAAAATATTCCATGTTATCAAATAAAATAGTTAGCATTTGGAAAATTCCCATGTTGCCTAAAATAATACAGAAATTTAATAAAATCTTCATCAAAATCACAATGTCATCAACATCCTAAAATTCATATGGACCACAAAAATCTCCAAATAGCCAAAGCAATATTGAGGGAAGTAAAACAGTGGCAGGCATTATACTATATGATTTCAAATTATATTACAAAACTGTGGTAATCTAAATAGCATGATACTGGTAAAAAAAAGTCTAGGACCAATGAAACTGAATATAGGACCCAGAAATAAATGCACATACTAAGTTCAATAGATTTTTTTTTACAAAAAATGCCAAGAAGAATAATAACAGAATGAGACAAACATCATTACCCTATGTACATGTATGACTACACAAATGGTGTGACTCTACGTTGTGTACAACCAGAGAAACAACAGTTATACTTCATTTGCATCTGATATTGGATGAACATGAAACATATTTAGGTAACTCAAATAAATCAGTGACAAGAAAACATTTTTAAAAATTTCTAAAAATTCCAAGTTTAAAAATGGTCAAAGGATATAGAGAGATATTTCTCAAGTGAAGACATAAATAGCAAACAGGTATTACATTACCATGATTACTAGGGATGTTGAACATTTTATCATATAAATTTTAGCCATTTATATTCCTTGCTTTGAGAAATGTCTGTCATTTTGTCCATTTGTTGATTGAGTTATTTGCATTTTTGATAAGATTTTCTTTTATAAATTCTGTATATGAATCCTGTGTTACAGGAGTAGCCGGCAAAGATTTTTCCCCACTCTGTACTTTTTTAAAAATTCTGTCAACTATCTCATGTTTTTGTCTCTTTTGCTGTACAAAAGCTTATAATTTGGTGACTTCCCGCTCATTCATTCTTGGTTTTGTTTTTGAGCTTTCATAGTCTTATTAAGGAAGTCAGTGCCTATGCTGACTTATTGGAGTATTGACCTTTTGTTTTCTTCTAGCAGATGCAAAATTTCTATTCTAATTCCCAGATGTTAGATCAACTTCTAGTTGACTTTTGAACAGGGTGAGAAATAAGGATCAAGTATCATTCTGTTTGTGGAAATCCAATTTTCCCAGCACTATTTGTTAAAATGGCTATCTTTTCTCCAACATATGTTTTAGTATCTTTGTTGATAACAGATGACTGTATATATGTGGGTTCAACTGTGTCTTCCATTCTCTTTCATCTTACTTATGTTAGAATTGCAATTACCAAGAATACCAAAATTAATAAATGCTGGCAAGGATGTGGGGGGAAGTGTACTCATATATTATTGGTGAGACTGCAAATTAGCACAACCATTTTGGAAAGCAGTATCGAGATTCCTCAAAGTATTAGGAATAGGCTGCTGAAGAACATTGTTAATAGGTGTTTTAAATGATTTAATAGTAGAAAGGATTATTATAAAGTGCCTACCATTACTGGAGATTAGTATTTCCTCTCAATGTAGTGGTAGAAACTGGACATAACAGAAGTTCAAATTGAATGGAAATATTGGCACCAAGACATTTAATCAACCCAGGACATATACTAACAAGAACAACAACAACAGTCAGCTTGCTGAAATTCCCTTTTGCAAAATGAGAAGAAATCTTTATCACAGAAGATGGACAGAAATAATAACAACATGAAAAAGTAAAGGGAATACGCCACCCCTATTAGATCACAACACAACTGACTCCATTGACACCACAGTGGATAATATGCCAGAAATAGAACTGAGAAAGTTGAGAACTAAAATATTCAATGAAAAAAAGATCAAAAGAATTAACTAAAAGAGAATATACAGGAAGTGAAAGAACATTTCAATGAAGAGAAAGAGTCTCTAAAAAAGAACTAAACAGAAATATTGGAACTGAGAGATTCAATAAATCAATGTAAAAATCAGGAAAGTATCACCAATACTTTGAAGACCACTTTGACGACACATTCTCAGGCCTCAATGCAAAACAATTAATCTTGAAATGATGTCAATAATAATGAAAAAAAAGTCTTAAGAGACCATGAACAGATAATCCAAGAGATCTGGGATAACATTAAGAGACCAAATCTAACAATTATTAGCATAGATGAATGGGCCAAAATATAAACTAAACAATCACACAAAAATTTCAACAAAAGAATATTAGAAAATTTCCCAAACCTTAGGAATGAGATGAAAATTAAAATAAAAGATTCATTTAGAACCACAAACAGGCAAGATCAAGAAAGATCCTCTCCAAGACACATTATAATTAAAATGCCCAATGTACACTACAAGGATAGAATTCTAATACCTGCAAGAGGAAAAACAGCAAGTCATATTGAGTGGTAAGTCAATTAGAATTTGTACTGATTTCTGGGCCCATACCCTAAAAGTCAGGAGGGCCTGGGAAGATATATATGAAGCCCTGAAAGATAATGGGTTCCCATTAAAATTACCACATGTAGCAAAACCATCCTACAGAATTGAAAATGAAATAAAATCTTTTCCCTGATAAAGAAAAATTTAAGTAATTCATAACCCCTATGTCACCATTACAAAACATACTCAATGAGACATTTCATGCAGACAAAATGAAAAATAAATATCAGAATCAGCATATGGATGAATCTCACTAGAAAAATACTCAAAGGGAATCAAGTTTGAATTCTACATCAGAAATAAATCAAAATAGCAGGAGATAAAAATCATCTCTCTATGATTTTGGTAAATGTAAATTGTTTCAGTCAGCTTTTTCACTGCTCTGACCAAAAGACCTGACAAGAGCAATTGGAGGAGGAAAGGTTCATTTTGGGACTCACAGTTTCAGAGGTCTCAATCCATAGACAACCTGCTCCATTCCTGGGGGTCTCTGTGGTACAGGAAAGGGTTCAAGACATGGTGATCAGCTCTGCTCAACAAGGAAAAAATATACACCCAAATTCACACCGCCAGGGACCCACCTCCTCTAGGCACACCCTACTTGCCTACAGTTACCTACCATCCAGTTAATCCCTATCAGTGGATTAACACACTAATTAGGTTAAAACTCTCATAACCTAATTTTTCACTTCTAAGCTTTCTTAACATTGCCTTGTACATGAAATTTTTGGGAAAAAGTCACATCCTAACCATACCATAAATGGACTAATTTCTCTAATCAAAAGACATAATTTGGAAAACTGGATTAAAAACGAAGAACCTTACCAGCCAGGACAGAGGTTTCTGTGCCACGGAAGAATCAACAGAAAGCTGGAACCTTCAGATCAGTGTTAGGTGCCTGGATAGCATCCCGCAAAGAGACTGCAGCAAAGGAGAACAGACACCCCTGATTCATGGCAGCAGACAGTGAGAGCTCAGACACACAAAGGCCAAAAGACCCTCTATCCCCAGGCAGTGTAGGGCAGCAACATGTGATTCAAAAAGGCAGACAGTGAGACTTCAGATGCAGGAGGGCCAACTGACATTTCTCCAATCACAGGAATGACACCCTGGTGATCTCTAACAGTCAGAGAAGAGGCTTCTGTGCCTCAGATGGCCCATGGAGAGCCTGCATACAAGGACCCTTGTGCTTGCAGGCAGCCACCATGTACTTAATGATGATCCAGGGGAGACCCAGCAGAGAGGAGAAGACACCTGTGATTCACAACTGCAAGCAATTCAACCTCAGATAGAGGTGGCAAACTAATCACATATTCAAGTTATAGCAATGGCAACCTGACAATGTACATTAGCAAGGGTCGGTGGTGATTCTGCACCACAGATCACCTACAACCAAAAATCACAGGTCCCACACCTGACCCACACCTGTTGACAGTTTTCAGGCTCTATGCCACTTATGAAGACACTGTGGAGGGAGCTAGTGCAAAGCATCCTGCAGCAGTTAGAGAAACAGCCCAGAGCTCTACATCCTGTGTTTTTGCACCCAATAAAAACAGCCAGCAAACACAACAGGGAACCTCCAAACATGCAGCCTTAGATCCCTGGGCTTACAAATAAGATGCAAATGGTGAGAAATTGATTACAATTTAGGAAGTAGCTTGTGTGCCCCAGTAATTCTAGTACAATCCAAAGTTGGAGACTGACATGTATCTTGGAAAAGTTATAAAGCATGATGAAATCCAAACTAGAAAGACACAAGAATAATTTTCTAGACCTTGGCATGGATTATTATAAATAGCTCTAATGTCAATTTTGATCATACTCATATTACTCTTTATTTTGATTCAATAATTTTCTCCCAAGTATTCAATATCATACCCTCAAACTACATGAATTTATTTCTTCTAATGTTTTAAAGTATTAATTGGAATCATTTTTATTCATAGCACAGATTCACACTTCCTCCTTATAGCCCCTTTTCCTTCTTACATAACTTGCTACTGTCTCAAATCTCCCCCATCCATCTTTTTCTCCTTTTGCCTTGGTTGGTGTTATTTTTCTCATTTCCTTATTTTTCCTTCTTTGCTCGACTTTTCTCTCTTCTCCTTATCTTCACACATATAATGAAATAGTAATGTTACTATTTTAATAACTAATTTCTCAATCTATTACAGAGGATTGCTACAATTTTATCCCTATGGAGAACATTACCAACAAGTTGTTTTTCTTAAGGTTGATTAATAAGTGATTTTGCTCTGAAGTGATTGTAGTAAGAAGGTTTTAATATCTTCCCTCAAAGTGGTTTTAATACTGGGGATAGCAGAGGACACATATTGGGCAGACCCAAGATGGCTATAGTTAGGTTCCTTCTAGGCTTCTGTTGGGCTATGTTTTTAGTATGTAGCCAAGGTTATGAACATCCTGATTCGGCATATGTCATAAGTATTCACATATGACCCACTTATGTAACTTCTTGGTACTGTGCCTTCTTTAGCTTGCATATAAAATGTCCTATGGAAATGGCTTGAGAGGCTAAATGGAGATGGAGGTGAAACTGGAGTCTGCTGCCGCCTCTGAAAAGAGCATCTTTATTATCCCAACTGTGACTCATATTTTCTTTCACCTGCTGTGATTCCAAATCTGTTTCCCTGAGTCCGAGCCTCTGTCTGACAACACATGTTGAATGGAAGTATCAACACATGTATATTTGCCATTCCTGGGGATCTTAAGTACTAGAAGCTCAATAAATAGTCCCTTGCATAAAAGTAGAAGTGCTAATCATCCCAGTAGATGAGTAGATACACAGGGGCTAAGACAAAACAAAAAATAAACCATGCCAACAGCCCACAATACTTTATCAACTAATTCTATTGACACCAAAGTGAAAGAAATGCCAGAGAAAGAATTTAGAAAATTCATAATTAAAATGTTCAGTGATCTAAAATAAGATGTAAGGAATAAACTCAGAAAATACAGGAAGTTAAATATCATTTGTATAAAGAGAAATTCTGAAAAAGAAACAAATGGAAATATAGAAAATGAAACACTCATAAATCAAACTAAAAATTCAATCGTCATTCAGACATAACCTACATAAAGACTCTTCAAAATTCTTTAAAAACACTATTTTTAGAAATATTTCTCCCCTGATTTATTTGGCTTTACATTCCTGATTCAAAATAGTGTTATCTAATCTTCAGCTATACAAGGATTTCTTTTTTTTTAATTGTTAATGATGTCTAATTTCATTCCATTTTGATCTGATAGAATGAAAGGGATTATATCCAATTTTTGCATTTCCTAAGACTTATTTTGTTTCCTAAAATATGGTTTATTTTAGGAAAGGTTCCACGTGACACTAAGAAAGAGAATTCAGTTTTTCATGAATGGAAGATTGAATAAATATAGTCCATTGGGTTAATAATATTTTACTTCTGAAGAGTCTTAGTTAATATCTGGATGACATATTCTTTGTTGAGAGAGGTGTATTGAACCCTCCAAGTGTTATTGTATAGGGGTCTACCTGAGTCTTTATGTCAATTAGGGTTCATTTTATGTAAGGATGTACACTGACACTAGAGCATTAATATTTATGATCATTTAATCTTGTTTTTGGATTATTCCCTTAACCAGTATATAATGACCTTGTTTGTGTCTTTTGATTAATTATGGCTTGAAATCTATTTTGTCTGATATAAAAGTAGTGACTTTTGCTTACTCTCAGTTTGCACATGCATGGTGTATCTTTTTCATCCTTTCACCTTCAGCCTGTGGATGTCTTTGCCTATAATGTGAGTCTCTTGTAAAAAAAGAAGTAGGTTATGTTTTGTTTTTTGTTTTTAGTCCATCCTAAAAATCTATGAATTTGGTTGGTGAGTATAGTCATTTACTTTGTTATTATAAAGAAATTACTTTTATTTCTTCATATTTTGATTGAATTCTAATGGTTAATTCATACTTGATTCTCCCTTAATTGACTATTTTTCTAGTGAGAGCCTTCCACATGATGGCTTTAATATTTATTTTTCAATTCTTCTGGATAAAATATTTTATTGAGTATGTTTTATATTGCTGGCTGAGTGATTATGAATTATTTGAGCTTCTGCTAATCATGGAAATATTCAATTCTGAATTATGTTTTTGCTGGATATGGCAATTTTGGCCAGAATCCATTATCCTTGTATATTATTTCAAGCCCTTCTGGCTTTTAGGATGTTGGGTCTGAGAAATTAGTGGAGAGAGAATTGACTTACCTCTAAATGTGACCTACCATTTTTCTCTTGTCACTTTTAAATTTCTATCTTTGTTCTGTATATTAGACATTGTAAATGTAAAGTGCCTTGAAAAGGATTATTTTAAGGATAGAAACCCATTTGGAATTCTAAATGCAACTTATATTTGGATTCCTTTCTTATCCTAAGGTTTGGAGATTTTTTTATATTATTACATTGAAAAGATTGCACATTCCTTTACTTGGTATTTTGTGCTTTTTTCTACACCAATGATCTTAGATTCAGTCTCTTAATATGATCCTGAATTTCTCGAATATTGATGGTCTATTTATATCTTTATCATTAACATTATTTTTAAGATCATCCTTTGTTTTTGAGGTCTGAAAATCTGTTTTCTGGGTGATCTAATCTATCAGTTCTAATTTCAACTGAATTTTAAACTTGACTTATTGCACCTTTAATTGTCAGGATTTCTGTTTGTTTATTTCTCAGAATCGCTACCTCTTTTTTAAAATATTCTTTCACTTTCTGTGGTTGCTATCTTACTTTATTCCTTATATCCTTTATAATTTCATTGATCATTTTAATTTTCAACTTTCTCTATTTTTCTGACATTTCCTCCAGATTGGAGTGTCAACGAGTCAATTGACATCATGTTGTGAACTATTTGGGGTGGCTTGTTTCCTTGATTTTTCATATTGTTAGTTTTTCTACCCATCTACCGAGATAGTTATCTGTTTTACTTTTACAGAAGGGACTTTTTAGCAAGCTTCTTTTCCTTTCCATGTACCCTGGTTTTGGCAAATGTCATAGTTTCAATATTTTCACTCAATTTGAACTTGCTATACTGTTGAATTTCTACCACCCCATTTAGAGAAGATATTAATTGCCAGTAGTTAGAGCTGCTTCAGATGAAATCACATACTCATAAATATTTTTAAATAAATGATTGAAATATTTCCATTGGTCCACTAATATCAGTGGTAAATTGGAGTGATTTTTTCTTTAATTGTTCGAGAAAGTAGATAATAAGGAAAATAAAGATGTTTGAAACTACATTTAGCTCTATGGTCAACTGTTCTCTCACTTACTTTCAGTCTCCATTTGCTTGGTGTGTCTTGTAGAAATATATGTGTGTGTGTGTGTATATATATATATATATTATATGTACATATAAATATATATATAAAACTTGCAAATATAACAAGAAAAAACAATAATAATGATATAAAGGAAAAAATAAAAATTCTTAATGAAAATAGGAGAATTTTTTCTACAAAGTTGTGAATATTTACATCATATTCCAGACTGTCTATATTTCTCTTACTTCTTGGGCTATGCACCTCTTAGAGAAAGCAAGAGCTGTGTATTATTAAACCTATCTTCCTTTTCTTCATTTTTGCCACTATGTCTGCTGGAGTAACTTGGAAGTGTAACTGGGTGAAGTTGATCTCAGCTTCTCTGCTCAGCAGTACAGGAGTTTTGGAGCTGGAAGTACCTTCTATTAGAGGTTTGTCTGGATATCTTACCACTGCTCTTCCTGGTTGGAAGGGTTGCAGAGATCTGTTAGGGGTAATCTGGTGACTGCAGTGGAATTGTGAATGGAATATTGTACCTTTGGGGTATCTACTCTCTATAAATTAAATGACTGCACTCCTAATGCCATTTATATGTCAATCTGGCTTGGTGTCTGGGAGAATAGGGTCTTTCCAGTGCTATCCCTATAGGGCATGGTAACCAACCATTCTGGGTAGACAGAGCACAGTAGGTTTTCTTTAGGCCCCTTCCACCTTAGATGAACTTCTGAACCTCTGTCCCCAAATATAATCACACCCACCTGTTCAATTTCCCAAATCTTTTTCATTCACATCACAGAATTCAAATGGAGAGCAGGTTGCACTATACTCTCCCCAGTGTAATCAGGCCCACCTGTTTCATTCCTCAGACCATGTTCAACTAGTCTTTTGCACCACAGAGATCAAAGAGAGAAAGAGCATGTCACACTCTCCTGCATTTCTGTCTTGAATACTGCTGGATTCACTATTCTCTATAAATGTTTCGAGATTGTGATTTGCCATGTACACTTAGTCCTGCAGTAAGAACTGAATAGAGTGGAATTATTTGCTAAGAATGCTCAGCTTCCCATAGGAACAAGATCCAGCATAAATTTCTCTAGCTGTATCTCCACTTCATTTTATCACTTACAAGTTGAGAAACATGGGAAATATTTCAAACATGTTTACTGTGTATTCTTCATATCAACTAAGTACAGAATGCCTTCTACAGGTGTTTATGTGCCAAAATTGTCCACTGTGTTTCTTTTTCCCTTTCTGTTAACACAGCACCATTGCTGCTGCTGGATTCAGGTGCTTTCCCTTTAACCCTCCATTCAGAACACCAGAATCTCTGGGCTTCTCTGAATCTGTGACAAATATTGCTTTACAATGATGTTCTTTTAATCTACAGTTCAAATTGGCAAAAAGTAGTTCTTTCTGTGAATTTATTTTGAATTTTTTCAAAATTTTTTTCTTCATGAATTCAAATGATTATTTGATATTTCCTTTATAGTTTATTAATGTGATGAATAATTATCTTGGTGAATGTGCCATGTCTACTTTAATAATTATGTAAATAATGTTGCTGTTCAAAGTCAATTAGGTGAAGTCAGTTTACATTTTGTTAAGGTATTAAAATATCTTAAATATCTTTGATGATTTTCTACTTACATTTTCTATCAGTTGTTTAGAGAAGAGTGATTAAGTCTCCATCCATAATTTTGATTTATTTCTCTTTTCATGTTTGTCATTTTTGATTCATGTATGTTGGAACACTATGGTTAAGTGCATATACACATCTATGACTATTATTCATTCTTCTTTAGACCTTTTATATTATTATGTAATGTCTATTTATTCCAGGTAATTTTGTTCATTATGAAATCTTTGTCTAATATTAGTACATCCAGTTGATTTTTTTTATTAATGTTTGAGTAATATATATTTTCATTCTTCTACTTTATCTTATTTACATTTTCAAATATATATATATATATATATATATATATATATATTTTTTTTTTTGGTGGTGCTGGGGATTGAACCTAGGGCCTTGTGCTTGCAAGGCAGGCACTCTACCAACTGAGCTATATCCCCAGCCCTAAAATGTATTTCTTGTAGGCAGAAAATCAGCCTTTTTAAATTTTCTTTTCCATTCATTAGATAACCTTTTACTTTTAGTTGTTAATTGTGTCAGATTTAATATTGTAATTTTATTATTTGTTTTATTTCTCTTTCATTTTACTCACTCTTTTGTGCCTTCCTTTCTATTTTTATAATTTTAATATTTAATTCAAATTTATCTTGGGATTTTTCATATGCATCCTTTTGTATTTTTAATGGTTGCTCTCAAGATTTCAGCATATTTATTTTTTTGATTGTTTAGAGGTGATATTTTGTTATTTCATATCAAGCATCAAACACATGAGAGCTTTATTCATCCCTTATTTATGTTATAATTGGCATATGTATTAAACCTATAAATGTTTATATGTATGCCAATAATGGAATAATTTTACTTTTAACCATCATCCACATTTTAAGTAATTTAAAATTAAAAGCATAATCTATTATATTCACCCAGGTACTTGCCATTTATATTTCTCTTTCTGAAGTTCCACTTTTTTTCTTACCATAAGTTCTCCAAGCTTTCAAAATATACTCTACCTTAAAGCAGAGTAATATTCCACTGAATATATATACCACATTTTCTTTATCAATTCATTTGTTGAAGGATACCTAGGTTGGTTCCATAGTCTAGCTATTGTGAGTTGAGCTGCTATAAACATTGATGTGGATCCTACAACATGTACAATCAGAAAAATGAGAAATTATATTCCATTTATGTATGATTTCTCAAAATACATAAGTACATTCTGTCAGGTATAACTAATTAGAACAAATAAAAATATTTTAAAATAAATAAATAAAAAGTTAAATATATATATTATATCATTTCTTCTGTAGCAATTATATTTAAACCAAATTATTATAGCTTTCATTAATCTGTGAAAGCCTTTATATTGCCATCGTTCTTAAAGGATATTTTTGCTTGATGTTTAATTCAACATTGAATTCTACATTTTCTTTCAGCATCACTATCTTCTGGCATCCATATTCCCTTATAAGAAGTCTATATCATTTGAACTATCTTCCTCCATATTTGATGTTTCATTTTACTATGGCTATTCTCAAGAATCTTCCTTCCACTTTGATCATCAACAGTTTAATTACTCCAGTTGGACTCATTTAGTTATGTTTTAGTCAATTACTTTGTTTTTGTGGTTGTTGCTACCAAAAGACACAACAAGAAAATCTTAGAGGAGGAAAACTTTATTTGGGGCTCATGGTTTCAGAGGTTTTTGGTTCATAGACAACCTACTCTATTGCTCTGGGCCTGAGGTGAGGCAGAAGATCATGGCATAAGGGAATGAAGGAGGAAAGCAACTCAGGACATGGTCAACCATTATCATAAAATGACAATAACATTCACATGTAGGATATTATACATATATGAAATACCTTACATGAAAGATAAACTAAGAACCATTAATGAAAAGCTATAAGGAAGCCCTTAAAATAACAAAGAATTTAAAGGAAGTATAAGAAAAAATATGAAGAATTGCATGAAAAAGTCAAGACTCCATCTAAAGGAAAAGTTTAAAATTTTTAAATAATTTTGTGACACTGTATAAATTTATCCCAAAAGTAGCAGAAATGGAAAAACAACATGAATAAAACAATCTTAACTAATAAACAGAATTTTTCAAGAATTTGTGCAAAACCAGTAATTCCTATTTGCATTGATAGTTCACTTTCAAATGTGCATGCTTTGGATGCCCCAAATTTCTGAAATTGCAAATTATTTTTGAAAGGCTAAGAAGAAGCCTTCTTAGCCATACTCTAATGAAATGCTAGTATTTACATACTAAAGCTAGCTAGTATTTGCATAGTTTCAAACAGCTTTATTTAATAATTTTCAAGAAAAATATCTGTAATTGGTAAGGTTGAACTGATTGGTTAGGCATACTACTGAGGAACATTATGACACATCAGTTGAGAATTGGAAATCTGATGTCCAATAGTACTTCTTTTCCTTTCCAACTTCATTTGTTACTTTCTCTCTTATTTAAGCAAGTTATTCAACTTAATAAATATCCATATTGTCATCTATTAAGTAAAGATACTACTTATAAAGACATCATAGCACTGTTGTAATGACTAAATGAATCAACATAAGTAAATAAGTCATATCAATAATCAACAAACACGAGTTATTACCAATATACTAGAAATGGGTCACAATTGGTTATGTTTGGTCATTGTTAAAATTCAAACTTTTATCATCAAAATAATTAATTTCTTATTGAAGATAGAAAACAATGTATTGTTAAACTAATGCTTATGATGGATCTAGTATAAAATAAAACTTTTAGTATCAAATTCCAGAGATACTTTGAAATTCTCTTTCAGATCTATCAGCTCACCTTTGAGTTACCACTACTGTCCACATACAACAAAGGGAATGGATATATTCCAGTACAATATTCAATAGATAGCTAAAAACCTTTTAAAATGTTTCATTAATTCATAATAGTTATATAATAATAAGGTTCATTTTGACATTACCATATATGCATTAAATATAATTTGATCCATTTCACTTCCCAGTTCTTCCTCATTCCCCCCTTACTCCTCCTGTTCCCCTACTTCTATTTCTTGGTCTTCCTTCTATTTGTTTATTGTTTTTTAATTGGTGCTTTATAAATATACATAAGGTGAAATTTACTGTGGTACATTCATATATTTACATAGCATAATTTGGTCAATTTCACTCTACAGTTCCTTTCTTTTCCCATGAACCCTCCCTCCCCTTCTATCCACTTCCTCTACTTCACTGATCTTTCTATTTTTATGGGATTCCCCATTTTAAAACTTGTTTTGCTCTAGCTTCCACAAATGAGAGAAAACATTAGACACCTGCTTTTCTGAGGTTGTTTTATTTCACACAGTTCCATCCATTCACCAGAAAATGTCATAATTCATAATTTCATTCTTTATGAATGAGTAAAACTCCATTGTGTATATATACCACATTTTATTTATCCATTAATCTCTTGAAGGGTAACTGGGATGGTTACATAATTTGACTATTATGATTGTGTTCCTATAAATATTGATGTCTTATATCACAGTAATATGCTAATTTTAATTCTTTTTGATAAATACCAACGTGTGGAATCGCTAGGTTTTATGATGGTTCCATTTTGAGTCTTTTGTGGAATCTCCATACTGCTTTCCAAAATGGTTGTCCTAATTTGCATTCCCACCAACAATATGAGTGTGCCTTTTCCCCACATGCTTGCTTTTTTTGACTTTTTTTTTTTTTTGATACTAGGGAGTGAAACCAGGGATGCTCTAACACTGAGCCACATCCCAAATACTTTTTATATATTATTTTGAGACAGGTTCTCACTAAGTTAGTTAGGGCTTCACTAAATTGCCGAGACTAACTTTGAACTTGTTATCCTCCTGTCTCAACTTCCTAAGCCGCTGGGATTACAGTCCTGAACCACTATGCTTGGATATTATTTGCTTTTTGCTTTTGTTAATTTTTTATGGGTTTTTGTATGTTTGTTTGTTTTTTTAATATCTTTTATCTTATTTCTTTATTTTCATGTGGTGCTGAGGATCGAACCCAGGGCCTCACACATGCCAGGCAAGCACTCTACCACTGAGCCACAACTCCAGCCCTATGGTTTTTTTATTGTTGTTGGTTGTTTGTTTTTTCTTGCAGCTGAAAGGAGACCTTAATGATGATCTTACAAGATGAGGAGTCTGGTGAACAGGCACACCCAGAGCAGTTACAATCAGTATTTTATCCCCTATTGCTCAAGTTCCCTCCCCTAGTTTCTCTTTTTTTTTTCCTGCGGTGCTGGGGATTGAACCCAGGGCCTTGTGCTTGCAAGGCAAACTCTCTACCAAATGAACTATATCCCCAGCCCCTAGTTTCTCATTGACTGACTCTCTTTGTTCTCTTGTGGTGGGAAGGCCTTCCTGGGAGAGTGCATTTTGACACCTACACAGTTCCTACTTCTTTTCTTTATAATTTCTAAAAATTTGTTCTACTTAGTTATACATAATGATAGAATGCATTTTGACACATCATACATAAATGGAGTATAAAATCTCATTCTTCTGGTTGTACCTGATGTAGACTCACACCAGTTGTGTAATCATATATTCACATAGGGTAATAATGTCCAATTCATTCAACTATCCTTCCTACCCCAATACACCCTACCCTCTACCTAATCCAAAGTACCTGTATTTTTCCCTAGTCCCCATATTGTGAATTAGCATATTCTTGATGATTGCTGTTCTAACTGGAGTGAGACAAAACCTCAGTGTATTTTTGATTTATATTTCCCTGATTGTTAGACATATTTAACATTTTTTTCATATATTCATTGGTCTTTTCTATTGCCTCTTTTAGAAATATTTGTTTAATTCTTTTGCCCAATTATTGATTGTTATTATTTATTTTTTTCTGTAAAATTTATTGTTTTTAAAAATATGTTCTGAATATCAATCCCCCATCAGAATAGTAGCTGACAAGGATTTTCTTCCATTCTGTATACTCTATACTCACACACTTAATTGTGTCCTTTGCTATGCAAAAGACTTTTAAATTGATGTCATCTCACTTATTAATTCTTGGATTCATTTATTTATGTTTGTTTATTTATTTATTTTTTATATTTATTTATTTGTTTATTTAATTTTTGTTTTTACAGACTACATTTTGATTCATTGTACACAAATGGGCTAGAAGTTTTTGTTTCTATGGTTGTGCATGATGTATATTCATACCATTCTTGTAATCATACATGTACATAGAGTAATGATGTTTGTCTCATTCCACCATCTTTCATACTCCTGCCCCCTCCTCGCTCTCATTTCTTGGTTTCATTTATTAAGTTTTATGAGACTTGATAAAGAAGTTTGTTGCATGGTCTGCAACGAGGGAGGTTGAGTAGTTGCATTATGCTGGGTGCAACTTCAGTGAACAATGGGTAAAAGAACTTAGTCTCTGTGCACCAAGGTCTGAGGAGAAGAGCTTTATTCAGGGGAGATGGAGCACTTGTCACCAAGGAAGCTGCTTCATTATTTATTGTGTATAACACTGTCTTTTATATGCTTGCAGTTAAGCTACCATACATTTTAAAGGTCAAGCCTTGTATAAGCAGTTACAAGTCTATTTGTCAGATTATCGGTTGGTAACAGAAAGTAACAGCAATTCTGTGAATACAGGAGGTGACAGGCTCACAGATCACAGAAGAACTGTTTTACAACCACAGGAGAGCATCCTGTTCACAGATCACAGAAAAGGAGGATGAGGACCCAGTCCCCGAGTGACCTGAAAGGAGCATGCCACATAGGCCTCTTTCCACGGGATTGGCCAGAGCCCTAGTCCTGAGTGGCCTGAAAAGCTTGTCTGTCTCCTGACAGAATGCCATGTAGGCCTCCTTCCAGGAGAAGGGGTCCACAGATATCATCTCCTAAATGATATCTGTGCCAATATGTTGGGAGTTTTGACTCTAGGTTTTCTTCTAGACATTGCAAATTTTTTTTTCTAATTCCTAGGTCTTTGATCCACTTTGATTTGACTTTTGTGCAGAATGAGAGGGATCTAGCTACACTCTTCTACATGTGGATATCCAGTTTTCCTTGCGCTGTTTATTTAAAAGATTATCATTTCTTCAACACGTGCTTTTGAAACCTCTGTCAAATATGAAATTACTATGTCTGTATGGGTTTGTCCCTGATCTTCTATTCCATTTCTTTGGTCTTCCTGTGTATTTTGATGCCAATACCATGCTGTTTTAGTTACTATATCTCTGCAGTATGATTTGAGATGAAATATTATGATGCTTCCTGCATCACTCTTTTTGCTCGGTATTGCTTTTGCTATTCAGGTTCTTTTATTCCTGCAAATAAATTTTAGTACTATTTATTACAGCTCTGTGAAGAATGTCATTGATTTATTGCAAATATAATTGAATCTTTATGGCATTTTTGATAGTATGCCATTTTGACAATATCAATTCTACCTATCCAAAAACATGGGAAATTTCCCTATCTTGTGTTTTCTTCAATTTCATTCTTTAGTGTTTTGTAATTTTCACTGTAGAGTTTTGTCACCTCCTTGGTTAAATGTATTCCCAAGTATTTGTTTGAGGTTGTTCTGATGGGGTAGTTTTCATGATTTATTTTTCAGGAGATTCATTATTGTATTCTAGAAGAGGTATTAATTTGTGAATGTTTATCTTATATCCTACTACTTTGGTGAATTCCTTTATCAGCTCTAGAAGTCTTCTGTTGGATATTTTCAGGTTAAGATGTAAGATCATGTCATCAGCAAACAGAGATAATTTGACGTCTTTGCCTGTTTGTATAAATCTATTTTCCTTTTTTGCCTGATGGCCCTGACTACATTTTCAAGAACTGTGTTGAATAGGAGTGCTGAGTGTGAACATCCTTTCCTTGTTCCTGATTTTAGAGAAAATGTTCTCACTTTCTTTTCCATTATGATATTGATCTTCGGTTCATTGTATATAGTATTTATAATGTTAAGCTCCTTTTAGCCCTAATTTTTTCAGTGTTTAAGCATGAATGGGTGCTCGATTTTTTCAAAGGCTGTTTATGCATCTAGTGAACACACCTTGATTTATTTCATGACTTAACAATTTGGGGAATATGAGCACCCTTACATTTCAACCCAAGAATATTATAACTCAAAAAAGGTAAATTTGTTTCTTGAATCAAATTTGTAATATTTCTTAATATATACAATCATTTATTTGCTTCACAAAATTGGTAAAATCTTATGCTTCTTTCTCTTCTTATACAGTGGTGCTAGAGCAAGGCTGTCAACGGTGTTACAAAAATAATGTACAGCCAATAGAAATAAATAACACCTTTTTCCTAATGTTTAATAATGGTAAAATATTGATCATAATTTTATGAAAGTGGAATTTATATATATTTGATGAGAATTTATTATGACTTTCACTATTTCATGTAACCTGATTATTGTTCTTTCTTCATCCTTTTAGAGACTCAATGCAAAAATTCTTGAAGCTTAAACTAGTCCACATCTCAACAGGAAAATATCAGAATCAATTTTGTAGTCCTCAAAAACATAAATTAATGCTGGAAACCATTTGTAGCTCAAAATACACAAAAAAATCGGTAGGAATATTGGAAATAATTCACACACAGGACTAGATTTTCAGGCTTTGGGTTTATTTGCCACCCCCCTTATAATGACCAATATTTGAAAGAAGTGTAAATAAGGTAATGATATGGTTGAGGCCTAATACCAATTCCTGACTATTGGTTTATATATTCAAATATTTGTATCATTCAAATCTTTGTGATATCAGTCAGAATGAAAAGAGCATCCACAAACATTTCCATCTTAATTGATATGATTTTTCTAGGAAATTTTTAAGCCCTCAACATTTATACTAATATTTCTAATAGTATATTATTAGTTTCATGAATAGATGGTAAAATATTTTGCCTGGTTAGAAACAGATCATCTACAGCTTAATAATAATATTACTATGAATTCAATTTGTTCATATCTGGATGTATACAATTAAGAGCAAATTATAATCAAATCACAAATAATGCTGAAATCCTCCAGCAAATATACTTATTTTTATTGTGTAGAAAATGAATCTTTATATAATTTCACTAAAATATCTTGCCAAGAGAACAAGTGTTTACTTCTAATTAATGTGCTTATTGCTTTAGTATTATGCTTTATCTCTGTGTCCTTAAAAACTAATTTTAATTACCAAGATATATGATCATTAATTATGTGTTTTCTGTTAGGAATTATTTGAAGTTGCTTGAAATATTTTATGGTAATATTTAATTAAGCCACCTGAATTATTGCTAAGTAAGTTGGTCTTCGGGAAAATTTTGCTATCTTTTCTTGAAAAGCTCAGTGATATAATCATCACCTTGTACAATCTTATTCATTGTTTCTTTTTTCTACACTTGTGGAAGTGGGTAAGTAATGTATTGATGATTTTTTATCTAAACCAGATATTTTCTGTGTAAGACATCTTACTTAAGAGAATATTTTGACTATTTATAGAAATCATTACCTATTCTTTTGAGAACTCATAATGCAGTTTTACACATGTATTCATTTGAAAATATTAATTGAGCATATACATTATTATAAGCACTGCAATTACAGGTGCTTGAGATTTACAAGTGAAAAGTAACAAAAATATCTATCCTTGTGGAACTTAAAGATATGCAAAAGTGCATACTATAGTGAGACAAACAAAAACCATAAATAAACACCACTCGTAAATTTGTTAATTTATATAATATCTCTTACTAACTCTACATAATGAATTAGTCTTAAGACACTGGTGATAGACTAGCTCCCAAGAAATTGCCTGGATAACATTTGCAAAATTCCAATACTTTTATCTATAAATGCCTTAATGATTAAAGGAAATGTAGAATTCGGCTTAGTTTATGGCTATGAAGCAATAATCATTGAATACTAGAGGAATCATTCAGGAGAATAATTTAATGGACAAATAAGTGTAGTCATTGTCTTAACCATTATGTAAAAATTTACAATAATGTCAACCATTTAAGTATTTTTCTTTTTACAAATCATAAGGTGACATATTTGGATGTGGTACTAACATTAACAGCTTAATGTTTATATGAAAAGAAGAACCCCATTTTAACAAACTCAGTAAGCCTTCAAAATTAGATGATTTCATTAGAAATTTTCAGTATGGTGAATATATGGTGAATCACTACCAGTATTCAAAGGAGAAGGTTGTTTATAACCAGAGAAAAATCACTTGTGAACTGACTTATTCAATACTTAATGCTCTAACTTTATTATTTCTATTCAGTGCTTCTCAAGTTTCATCTTTCAACAAAGTTTTGTTTACATACTATGTAAAACTTAATAATATTTTATAGTTCCAGGAAATATGGTTTCAGATAAAAACAAAAACAATAATGTCTTGTTATATAGACCTTGAAATCTCAGGAAGGAATTGGACAAAGCCATCTGTTGTACAGGAGTTGGGGTTTAATAGATGTGATTGTCACCAAAACAACAAAGCACTCTAATTATGGACCACCTGCCATGACATGAAAATAAGCTTATTATAACAAACAAGTTGTTTTAATGATGACGGTTAAGACATGATTCTTCTATAAAATGACTTGCTACTCTATTAGTTGATTTCTGGATAAATAAACTACAGTGGTTACCTGTTTATAGAAATACTTTTAGATATTCATTAGCAATTTAATTTCCCAAAATGGTTCTCAGGCTGAGTACTCGAAGATTTTTATTTCACATTTTAGTCAAAGATAGTGTTTCTTTCTTCTGTAATTTTCCTCCTCCAATATTTGAAGTGCATTACTCTGGACATTACCTTAAATTCAATCTTATTTAATGACTAAAATAGTTTATTGCATTTTTGCTTTGATTAACAAGTATTAGTTTACATAATGGGTTTCAGTGTAAGATTTCAATACACGCATGCAGCACACACAAATAAAATTCAAACAGTAAGATTGATATGTAACTGGGATGTAGATTTCTAAAACCAATCTGTATTAACATGAAAATTCATCATTTTTTTCCTTAAAGAAATGGATTTATTGAAATGTACTTATTTATTGTTTGTTTGTTAAAATGGGGTCCTTCTTCCCTTATAAACATTAAGCTGTTAATGTTAGTACCATATCCATATATGTCACCTTATGATTTGTAAAAAGAAATTGTATTTATGGCATCAAAAGAAGAAAATGTCATTTTATTAATATAAAATATTTATGACATTTTCTACCCTACTTACAATTTGGGATTTCAGATATTTTATCAAGTTGTTGAGTTTCTCAATCAAAAAAATTGCATTTGGACCACACTAAAAATTATACAAAAACTAAGATGTTTTATATTAACTTCATTTTCTTTTCTTTACTTTTCTTTTTTTGGGGGGGAACTGATGCATTTTGTAAGTACATTTTAATATACAGTATCACTTTGCTCACTGGAAATATATGCTGTTTACTCATGTACAATTTTTGTTCTTGCTAACATGTGTACTTGTGTACATGTGTGTAAGTATCTCTGAGAGAGAGAGAGAGACAGAGAGAATAGAGAATAATTTCAAGAATTCACTTGAGCACAGTTGTTCAATAGAATAATATATAGTTGCTTATGTAATAATGGAAATAGAACAGGTTGCCTAATAAACTATGAGTACTTGTTGTGCAAGCAAAATTCTTCAGATATCAAGCATTGTAGTATCTCAGATCAAGCACTGTGAATACCTGTAAGACTTATTTATGTGTCCAATTAAATAGTGTGTTTTCCTTGCTAGCAAATTGCATTACTGCATGTTATAAGTACATTTTTTAATTTAGGTAAGGACAATATTCAAGATTATGTGTGGAGGGTCCATGAGAGTATTTACTGTCTACATCAATTTTTAAAAGAAAGACTTCATTTTATAAATAACAAATATAAATGTGTTTATGAAGACTTCTGTTAAATAAATAAGTTGACAGTCATACCTAACTTATTTCTTTAGCTCAAAGTTATGTTTGAAGAAAGATATTTCACTTGAAAATCTAAATAAAATAGCAACAATTGATAAATTCATTGTCATTGGATTAGAAACTTATCTTCTAGAAATAAACCCAAGCATTCAAAATTATTTTTATTCAACTGATTTAAGATATTGAGCAATGAACACATAAATAAATATTTTTATTGCCTCTGCAACATGTGATATTTAATTTATTTGTTGTTGGCACAAAATGTGAGATGATCAAGCAAAGAATATTATTCTGATAATTGAGTACACCTGGGAACATTTGTGCATTGGACATTAATATTTAATGTGGTATAAATCTTTGTGAGGACCTCAACCTTTATTGAATTCACAGAAGTTGATTCTCCTCATTAAATATTGAAGGGTGGAGGACTCACTTGATGATTCAAACCTTTCAAATTATCTTCATGATAATTTTATTCTTGTGTAGTCCATAGGTCATAGAAGACTGTGGAAAAGTGCGTAAGCATTCATCAACATTTGCCAAATGTATACTAAAGGCATATGAATAAGTTGTTCATTTAATGGACATTTTTCTTTTAAAGATATAGTACTCATCAACAAAAATTCTAAAAAAAAACAAGAAATTAGTAAAACTGTACTTCATAAATATAATTAACCAATCTATTGTGCTTATCTATGCTCATAAAAATATGAAATGTACAAAACAATGACTAATAAACAAATGACAAATGCCCGTAAATCAGTTTCAGAATAATAGTGACATTTATCAAGCTAAAACACTTAAATGGAGTTCCATGTCTGGGAGGCAGACCCAGAGACAGACATCAGGCTCAGCCCAGGGCAGATGGGTGAGAGTTCCCCACCCAGGACGTTGGCCAAGAGAGCTCCTGTGGGCCCTCCATGGGGTGGCCAGCACAGCCCAGAGGTGAGAGTCTTCAGCACGGAAGAGGGCACTGAGGACACTTGGGTCGTGCTCTCTGGGGGGGGTCAGCTCAGAGGCTTGCCTTCAGCTCAGCCAAGTCCCGCAAGAGTTCCAGGTCCTGGAGGCAGACCCAAACACAGACATCAGGCTCAGCCCAGCACAGGCAGGTGAGAGTTCCCCACCTGGGTCATCAGCCCAGAGTGCTCCGGTGGGACCTCTGAGGGGGCAGCAGGCACAGCATAGAAATGGGAGACATCAGAATGGGGGAAGCAGGCACAGATGCACACTTGAGGTTCCCACCCTGGGAGGCTGAGCACAAAGGCCAAGTCTTACTCCAGCCTGGCCCCCAGCCTTAGGTCTATTGCTACTGAAGACTAGGAGGTGAGATATTGGAAACCTGCAGGGACGCCAGTTGTTTTAAGGCGGAAAGCTGCTATACCTCAGATTCTCACTGATAGAAGGGAAGATACATGAACAACATGAGAAGACAGGGGAAGAAAGTGTCTCAAACAAACCGGGATACTGCATCAACAGAAGTCAGGGATAACATGGCAGAAGAAATGTCAGAAAGGGAGTTCAGAATGTACATAATTAAAATGATCAGGGAAGCAAACAATGAGATGAGAGAGAAAATGCAGGAAATGAATGATCACACCACTCAACTGTTAAAAGAACAGATGCAGAAAGCAGAAGATCATTTCAACAAAGAGACAGAGATGTTGAAAAAAACAAACAAACAGAAATCCTTGAAATGAAGGAAACAATAAACCAAATTAAAAACTCAATAGACAGCATAACCAGCAGCCTAGATCACCTGGAGGATAGAACTTCAGACATTGAAGACAAAATATTTAATCTTGAAAACAAAGTTGACCAAACAGAGATGATGGTAAGAATTCACGAACAAGGACTATGAGAATTATGGGATATCATGAAAAGACCAAATTTAAGAATTATTAGGATGGAGGAAGGCACAGAGATACAAACCAAAGGAATAAATAATCTATTCAATGAAATAATGTCAGAAAATTTCCCACATCTGAAGAATGAAACAGAAAAGCAAATACAAGAGGATTACAAGACACCAAGTGTACAAAACTACAACAGGTCAACACCAAGGCACATTATAATGAAAGTACCTAACATACAAAATAAAGATAGAAATTTAAAAGCTGCGAGAGAAAAAAATCAGATTATATTCAGGGGGAAACCAGTAGGGTTATCAGCAGATTTCTCAACACAGACCCTAAAAGCAAGAAGGGCCTGGAATAATGTATTCCAAGCTCTGATAGAAAATGAATGCCAACCAAGAATCTTATATCCAGCAAAAATTACCTTCAGAGTTGAAGATGAAATAAAATCCTTCCATGATAAACAAAAGCTAAAAGAATTTACAAATAGAAATCCAACACTAAAGGACACTCTCAGCAAAATATTCCCATGAGTAAGAAATGAAGATCAACAATGTAAATCAGCATAGGGAGGAACTACCCTAAAGGAATAGCTAAATAAAGGAGAAACCAAGTCAAGTTAAAAACCAAAAATAAGCCAAAATGACTGGGAATACAAATCATATCTCAATAATAACCCTGATGTTAATGGCCTGAACTCTTCAATCAAAAGACATAGACTGGCAGATTGGATGAAAAAGAAAGACCCAACAATATGCTGCCTCCAAGAGATGTATCTCATAGAAAAAGATACCCACAGACTAAAGACTAAAGGTAAAAGGATGGGAATAAACCGATCATGCACATGGACTCAGTAAAAAAACAGGGGTTTCCATCCTCATATCAGATAAAGTGGTCTTCAAGTCAAAATTAGTTAGACAGGATAAAGAAGGATATTCATTCTCCTTAAGGGAAGCATAAATCAGCAAGACATAACAATCATAAATATTTATGCCCAAAGCAACGGCACATCCGTGTATGTCAATCAAATCATTCTCGACTCCAGGAACCAAATAGACCACAACACAATAATACTGGGTGACTTTAGCACACCCCTCTCACTATTGGACAGATCTTCCAACAAAAACTGAACAAAGAATCTATAGAACTCAATAACATAATCGCTAATTTAGACTTAACAGACATATATAGAATATTCCATCCATCAATAAGCTAATACACTTTCTTCTCAGCAGCACATGGATCCTTTTCTAAAATAGACTATGTGTTATGCTACAAAGTCACTCTTAGCAAGTACAAAAGATAGAGATACTACCTTGTATTATATAAAATCATATCGGATCATAATGGAATGAAATTAGAAATCAATCATAAACTAAAAAACAGAAACTACTCCAATACCTGGAGATTAAATAATATGCTGTTGAATGATATATGGATAACAGAAGACATCAGGTAGGAAATCAAAAAATTCTTAGAGATCAACAAGAACAATGATACAACATATCAAAATCTCTGGGATACTATGAAAGCAGTGCTAAGAGGAAAATTCATTGCATGGAGCGCATTCAATAAAAGAATGAAAAGTCAACAAATACATGACCTCACATTCCAGCTCAAAGCCCAAGAAAAAGAGGAACAGATCATCACCAAAAGTAGTAGAAGACAGGAAATAATTAAAATCAGATGGAAAATCAATGAAATTGAAACAAAAGAAACAATTCAAAAAATTGACAAAACAAAAAGTTGGATCTTAGAAAAAATGAACAAAATTGATAAATCCTTAACAACACTAAGGAAGAGACAGAGAGAGAAAACTGAAATTACTAAACTTCATGATGACAAAGGAAACATCAAAGCAGACACTAATTAAATATAAAACATAATTAGAACATATTTCAAAAATTTACACTCCAACAAAATAGAAAACCTAGAAGACATCAGCAGGTTCCTAGAGGCATATGAGCCACCCAAACTGAATCTGGAGGACGTACACAACTTAAATACATCAATTTCAAACAATGAAATAGAAGAAATTCCAACAAAGAAAACTCCAGGAGCAGATGGATTCACAGCTGAGTTCTACAAGACCTTCAAAGAAGAGCTCATTCCAATACTCCTCAAAGTATTTCATGAAATAGAGGAGGAGGGAACGCTTCCAAACTCATTCAATGAAGCTAATATCACCCTGATACCAAATCCAGAGAAGGGCACATGGAGGAAAGAAAATTTCAGACCAATATCCCTAATGAACATAGATGCAAAAAATTCTTAACAAAATTTTACCAAATTGCACACAAAAGCATATTAAAGAGACAGTGCTCCATGATCAGGTGGGTTTCATCCCGGGGATGCAAAGTTATTTCAACATCCAGAAATCAATAAAAGTAATTCACCACATCAACAGACTTAAAGTCAAGAACCACATGATTATTTCAATAGATGCAAAAAAAAAGCATTTGATAAAATACAGCACCCCTTCATGCTCAGAACACTAGAAAAAACAGGGATAGTAGGAACGTTCCTTAACATTGTAAAGGCCATCTATGCCAAGCCCACAGCTGACATCATTCTAAATGGAGAAAAATTGAAAGCATTCCCCCTGAGAACTGGAACAAGGCAGGGATGCCCTCTTTCTCCACTTCTATTCAACATCGTCCTTGAAACTCTAGGCAGAGCAATTAGACAGACCAAAGAAATTAGAGGGATACGAATAGGAAAAGAGCTCAGACTATTGCTATTTGCTGATGACATGATTCTCTATTTAGAAGAGCCTAAAAATTCTACCAGAAAACTTATGGAACACATAAATGAATTCAGTAAAGTAGCAGGATATAAAATTAATGCTCATAAATCTAATGCATTTTTATTCATAAGTGATGAATCCTCTGAGAGACATTAGGAAAACTATCCCAATCACAATAGCCTCAAAAAAAAATTAAAGTTCTTGGGATTCAATCTAACAAAAGAGTTGAAACACCTCTATAATGCGAACTACAAAACACTAAAGAAAGAAATGACAGAAAATCTGAGAAGATGGAAAGATCTCCCATGTTCTTGGATAGGCAGAATTAATATTGTCAAAATGGCCATGCTACCATAAGTACTATACAAATTCAATGCAATTTCAGTTAAAATCCGAATGACAGACCTCATAGAAATAGAGGAAGCAATCATGAAATTCAATTGGGGGAATAAGAGACCCAGAATTGCTAAAGCAATCCTTAGCAGGAAAAGTGAAGCAGGTGGTATCACAATACCAGACCTTCAACTATACTATAAAGAAATATTAACAAAAAATGGCATGGTATTGGCAACAAAATAGGTGGGTTGACCAATGGTACAGAATAAAGGACACAGAGACAAACCCACATAAATACAGGTATCTCATACTTGACAAAGGAGCCAAAACCACACAATGGAGAAAAGACAGCCTCTTCAACAAATGGTGCTGGCAGAACTGGAAATACATATGCAGCAAAATGAAACTAAACCCATCTCTCACCCTGTACAAAACTCAACTCAAAATGGATCAAGGACCTAAGAATTATGCCAGAGACCCTGCACATAATAAAAGAAAATGTAGGTCCAAATCTTCATCATGTTGGCCTAGGACCAGATTTCCTTAACATGACTCCCAAAGCATGAGAAATAAAAGCAGGAATCCATAATTGGGACAGAGTCAAATGAAAAAGCTTTTTCTCAGCAAAGGAAACAATCAGCAATGTGAAGAAAGAGCCTTCAGAGTGGGAGAAAATCTTTACCACACACACTTCAGATAGAGCACTAATCTCCAGAATCTACAAAGTACTCAAAAACCTTTACACCATGAATACCAATAACTCAATCAGTAAATGGGCTATGGAAATGAACAGACACTTTACAGAAGAAGATCTACAGGCAATCAACAGATATATGAAAAAAATGTTCAACATCCCTAGCAATAAGAAAAATGCAAATCAAAACCACCTTAAGATTTCATCTCACCCCAATTAGCAGGCCTTTTTTTAAGAATACAGCCAACAGCAGGTGCTGGCCAGGATGTGGGGAAAAGGGTACACTCATAAATTGCTGGTGGGATTCCAAGTTGGTGCAGCCACTCTGGAAAACGGTGTGGAGATTCCTTAGAAAATTTGTAATTGATCCATCATTTGACCCAGCTATCCCACTCTTTAGCCTATACCCAAAGGACTTAAAATCAGATTACTATAGTGATGCAGCCACATCAATGTTCATAGCTGCTCAATTCACAATAGCCAGATTGTGGAACCAACCTAGATGCCCTTCAATAGTTGAATAGATAAAGAAAGTGTGGTATATATACACAATGGCATATTACTTAGCCATAAAGAAGAATAAAATTATGGCATTTGCAGGTAAATGGATGATGTTGGAGACTGTCATGCTAAGTGACATTAGCCAGTCCCAAAAATCCAAAGGATGAATGATCTCTCTGATAAGTGAATGATGATGCATTCTGTGGGGTAGAAGGGAGGCAAGAATGGAGGAAGGACAGATAGAATGGAGGGAAGGTAGGGGTGGGGTCGGGGTGGGGGGTAATAATAACAGAATGAGGCATGCATCATTGCCCTGTGTACATGTATGAATGCACAGATGGTGTGACTCTACTTTGTATAAAACCAGAGAAACAAAACCTGTACACCATTTGCGTACAATGAATCAAAATAAGTAAATTAAAAGAATTAAATAAATGCAGAAGATTGGTTTAAAAAACACTTAAATGTTTATCTCATTAATTTATAATAAAGATAAAGGCACAATATCTCTTACACAAAAATATTTTTCCTGATAAGAACTATTAATTTTTTACTTTGTAATATATGGAATTAAATATTTTTATTTTCTCTCTCTCTTCAATGCTCCACACAATCACTGAACACTGCATCAAAAACAGTATGGAGGGCTAGGGCTGTAGCTCAGAAACAGGGTGCCTCCCTAGCATGTTTGAGGCACTGGGCTTGATCCTCACCACCACATAAAAATACATAAATAAAATAAATGTATTGTGTCTATATACATCTATAAATATATTTTAAAAAGAAACAATGTGGAGACTTCTCAAAAATCCAGGAATAAACCCACCATATAATCTGGCTATCACACTCCTTAGTATTTATTTAAAATAACTAAAATCAGCATAGTATGGCGATATAGATACATCAATGTTTGTAGCATCACAATTCCCAATAGCCAACTTATGAAATGAGCCCAGATACACATCAATAATAAATGGATAAATAAAATGTGGTATATATACACAATGGAATTATACTCATCCATAAAGAAGAATAAGATTGGAAGGAGAGAAAATGGTGGATTAGAGGAAGGATGTATTTCCCAGAATTTCCTTAGCTCCAGATTTGAAAAGTGGGAAGACTGCTCCTGAGTAAGATGGGTACTAAAGGAACTCATTGATATACAATACTGGACAGATAAAGAAACTGCATAAACACAGAAAATCAGAAATTTTGAATATAATATAAAAAATAATAGATGAGATATGTGCCAACTTGACTGATGATAGCAGCCCTGGTGGCAGCAGCTGCAGCTGCTGAGGTGCAGCTGGTGAGGTGAGGGGGAGCGAAGGTGGAGAGGAAAGCACAGCAGAAATAAATATTTGCTTAGGGGATCCTGTGATTCGAATAGTGAAGGAAAGTCATTTTAATTGACCCAGAGTCAGTGGGGAAGTTGTTTAGTGCAAGCCAACCAAAATTGCTTAGCCTACAGGCAAATAGTTAGGTGGGAGAAAGGGTCACCAGTATGGGAGTCATTTCTGAGGGCTACATGTTTATTAGCAAAGAGAGAAGAGGACCTCATAAAGTATGTAGCCAGTCTGACTCAGTAGTCACCTATTGTTGGCCTCAGAGAATGCCTGAACCAGTGTGACTAAAATAGTTGCAAAGAGAATTATGCCTATTATATACAGGTTCCAGCGAACAAGGAACAAGAGCCCCTTTGGTTGTTAGCTTCCCATTACCTATTGGGAAGACAGCAATAATGGCCAGATAGAAACCTCTGAACTCCACGTATGATCCTGTGTAATTCAAATAATTGCAGTAAATGTGGAACCTGTGGAAATTTAGAATCCTTATCATAAAAGTGGAATTTTGGGGAAGCCTCTGAGATGCTGACATCCAACAGAGATCAGCATTTCCATAGTAATAAGGATTGTGGATCCCATATAGAACACACCCCAACAGAGTTCCAAAGGTAATCAAAAACTAAATTGCAAGTATTCTAACTCCAATTTAGAACTCTGCCTCACACCCTTCAACAGGAGCACACAATTTTGCAGCACTTCCCAGTCTATCCCAACCTATATTGGAAGTCAGAATGTTGAGAGCTACCAAAATCAGATTTGACTTCTAGCCACAATGACTGGCAGCTTGGTGAGAAACACAAAGACATTAGACTTAACAGCACCAAGCACTTGACTGAAGGATAACACTGTTCAAATATAAGCAGAAATAATGAAAATCCGTCCTTATCAACAGTTTTGACCACCTCAGCAGAAACAAGCCTTTGTTTCTCATTAAGATGTTTTGTCTATTTTTATAGTCCCCCTATTTTTATTTTGAATTATTTTTAAAATGTTTCAAATTTTACTTCATTATATTTTATTATATTTTTACTTTTCCTGTTCTGCATGATTGTGTATATGTGGGTGGGTGAATATGTGTGTGTATGGTTGTGTGTGTTCTGACCATATGGATAGATTTTATATATACATATATATGAATATGTATAATATAATTTTAATATCAATAACTGTCTTCTTCACCCGCTTATTACTTAAACTTGGTTTGACTTTGGTGGGGTAACATTATCAGTGGGTTTAAACTGTTTTGATCTTACATTTGTTTGTACCTTGATCTTTGCTCTTATTGCCTCTTCTTGACTCTCTTCCACAATCATGCCTAATTTTCTGGTTCTTCCTCTCTTTCATTATTACTTTTGGTTACTTTTCATTCTTCCTTCTTTGGAGCCACCATCTGTTACTTATCCCCTGCCTCTCTTCTATACAATTTTTATATATTTTGAACTTTTCTCATGCTTTTCTACCCTATTTTCTTTTTACTTAAAAAAACTTTAATGCCAATATCTGATGGAATTATAGAGTTTATATAATTTTTACCCATTTATATTGTTGGGATTATTAATACATTGTATTATGCACTAGACCCCTGTTGTTTAATGCCTGATCTAGTTCATGGTTGTTCATTCTTTGTGCTGATGTTAAATGCTGACCCCACCACTTTTATACAGTGTTACAGGTGTTAGATACCAGACATTTATTATAAGGATGTACAACTTTTGCTAAAATTATTGGTATTCCTGATTCCCCAATTCTTCTAAGAGGAGCTGAAAAGTGTTTGAAATGTTTTAAATTAACAGAGATCCTACTGCTGAGTAATACTAGCAACTCAGCCCAGTAAAAGCAAATCTCAGTCCACAGAAGATCTATCCCCACTGAGCTTCAACAATATTTGAACATATAGAGCCTGTGAGAGAAAAACTCCAAATTGGCAACCAGAGCACAAAATAGAAGTAATCAGAGGAGTGCCTCAGGTTTAACTCCCAGGCATCTATTCATGAAGAACAACTCTGAGACCTCTGAAAACATGAGGAAAATGGAACAAAAATCTCCACCCAAAATTCACAATCCCCCAACAAAGAAACTCACAGATATGAAAGTGTATAATCCCAGAGAAACACTATAAAAAACTGATTATTAAAATGTTCAATGAACTAAAAGAAAATCTAAGGAACAAATTAAGAAGGAAAATACAGGATATTGGAAGGTCATTTCAATAAAAGAATAAAGACATTGAAAACATACCAACCAGAAATGAATGAAAGACACAATGAATCAAATTAAAAATTCAATTGAGAGCATCAAAAAAAGATTAGATTGTGTGTAAATTAAAACTGAAAGCCTTGAAAACAGAACTTTAGGCTTTAAAGACAGTGCATGTGAATTTTTGAATATTCAGTAGGCAAAAGGGGAAAAATTTAAAAACATGATAAGAATATAATTCCTGTATAGTATAAATACAATAAACTTGATTCGTAGTGATAAAATAGAAGAGGCTAAAGACTTCAAGAATGTCTTTAGTGATAAAGAAACAGAAAGATTTTCCTGCATTAGAAATGAGATATATATCTACATATATGATGCTTATAGGACACCAAATGAAGAAGGTCAAATCAGAACCTATACAACATGCATCATAAATAAAATGGCTAACATACATAAATAAGGAAAGAATATTAAAAGTTGCAAGAAAAAAATACCAGGTCATATTTAGAGGCAAACCAATATGTCTCACTTCATTCTTCTCAAGTCAGAACCTAAAATTGAGATGGGACTGCAATGAAATATTCCAAACTCAAAAAGAAAACAATTCTCAACCTAGATTATTATATCCAGCAAAGCTCTCTTCCAGAATCTATGGGGGAAAATTTCCATGACATGTAAAAACTAAGAGTTCATGACCAATAAGTCAGCAGTACAAAGAATACTCAGACTTAGTACACATAGAGGAACTCCCAAAACAATCCCAAAGCTCTCAAATAGATGAAGATCACTAAGAGAGCAACCAACTACATGAAAATCAAGATGGCATTAAATATAGTGAACAAACCAAAATGGCAAGAAACAACAAACTCCTTTGCATAATAACATTTAATTTAAATGGTCTGAATTCCCCAATTAAGAGAAATAGATTAGCAGGACGAATTAAAAAGCAGGATCCAATTATATGATATTTGTAAGAGACTCATCTCATAGGCAGAGACAAACCCATAGGTTGAAAGTAAAATGATGGAAAAATATTCCATACAAATGAAGTCTGAAAACAACCAAGAGTAGCAATTCTAACATCTAGCGAACCAGATTTAATGCAAAAAATAATCAGAATTGACAAAGAAGGTCACTACAAACTTGGAAAGAGCACATTTCACCAACACAATATAACAAAAATAAACATACATTCCCCAGTTATTAGTGCACCTCATTATATTAAAAAATATAGTTCTTGGCATGAAATACCAAATAGACACCAATGCAATAATACTGGGTGATTTCAAAACATGCTTATCACCAACAGACTCATCATTTAAACAAAAAAATCAATAAAGATATCCTTACCTAAATAATACTATAAATCAAATGTACCTAGTAAAATAAATACCAAATATTTTACTGCAAAACAGCTGAATATACTATCTTCTCAGAACCTTATGGAACCCTTCTCAAAACAGACTATATTCTAGGTCACAATGTGCATCTTAGTAAATACAAAAATTGGATGTAGTCCCATGCATCCTATCAGACTGTAATGGAATGAAACTAGAAATCAGAAGCAAGAATCCAATTGAAACCATATAAACACATGAAGACTGAATAACACTCTTTTAAATGAAAAAGAGATAATTGAAAAAATAAGAGAAGAAATCAAGAAATTCTTAGAAACAAATTAAAACATTTATAATATATCAAAATCTCCAGGACATTGTAAAAGCAATTATAACAGGAAAATTTATAGCATCGAGTGCCTACATTAAACAAAGAGAAAGATCCAAATAAACTTGTACTCTACCTAAAGGCCTTAGAAAAGGAAGAAGATAACTAATTCCAAAATAAGTAAATGGCATCAAAATTTTAAAATCAGAGCTGCAATTAATAAAACTTTAATTTAAAAAAAACACAGTATCATTGAACAAAAGATTTGGTTCTTTGAAAAGGCAAATAAGATTGATATAACATTAGCCAAACTCACAAGAGAGAAGACCCACATAAACAGAATTAGATATGAAAAAGGAGATATTGACATAGACATTTCTGAAATCCAAAGGATCGTTAGAAACTATTTTGAAAATCAATACTCCAATAAACTTGGAAACTTAGAAGACATTGACAAATTTCTATGTAAATATGATCCACAAAAATTGAAGGCATAGAAAACCTAATCAGATGAATATCTAATAATGAAATTGAAATAATTAAAAGTTTTCCATCAAAGAAAAGCCCAGGAGCAGTTGGATTCTCAGCTGAGTTCTACCAGACCTTTCAAGAACTAACTCCAGACTTTTCCAAATCATTCCATGAAATTGAAAGGGAGGGACACTCTCAAGTACATTTTATAAATCCAGTATGAACCTGATACCAATACAGGGCAAAGACATATCAAGAAAAGAAAACTACAGACCAATGTCTGTGACAAACACAGATGCAAAAATCCTTAACAAAATATTTGCAAACAGCATTCAAAACACATTAAGAAGATAGTACACAATGATCAAGTGAGTTTCAATTCCAGGAATGCAAGGTTGGTTCAGCATGTGTAAATCAGTAAATATAATTCACTACTTAAATTGAATCGAGGACAAGAATTATATGATCATCTCAATAGATGCATAAAAGTCCTTCAATAACATTCAGCAACCATTCATGTTAAAAACTGTGGAGAAACTAGGGATTGAAGGAACTTACTTAAACATTATAAAGTCTATATATGACAACCCAAAATCAGCATCAAAGTGAATGGAGAAAAACTGAAAACATTTTCTCTAAAATCAGGATCAAGACAAAGATGCCTACTCTCACCACTTTTATTCACTATAGTTCTTGAAACTCAAGCCAGTGAAGTCAGACAAAAGAAAGAATTTGATGGGATCCAAATAAAAAAACAAGTCAAAATATTTCTGTCTGTTGATGGCATAATCCTACATCTAGAGGACTTACAAACCTCTATCAGAAGACTTCTAGAGCTGAAAAATGAATTCAGCAAAGTAGCAGGATACAAGATCAACACTGATCAATCAACAGTCTTCCATCACTACAACAGTGATTTTGCTGAGCCAAAAAATCAGGACTATTACTCCATTCACAATAACCTCAAAATAAAATACTTGGGCATAAATATAACCAAGGAAGTGAATGCTCTCTGCAGTGAAAACTATAGAACACTGAAGAAAGGAATTAACGAAAACCTTAGAAGATGCAAGAAGACTTTCCATGTTCTTGGAAGGCAGAAATAGTACTGTCAAAATGGTCATAAAACCAAATGCACTATATATATGATCAATGCAATCACCATCAAATTATCAATGATATTCTTTATTGAACCAGAAAAGAAGCCCTAAAATTCATTTTGAAGAATAATATCCAGAATATTCAAAGCAACACTGAGTAAGAAGTGTGATGGAGGAGGTGACACAAATCATACTACAGAACCAAAACAAAACCAGCCTCAAAATAGACAGTAAGAGTGAAGGAGTGAATAGAAGACACAGAGACAAACACAGGTACATACAGCCATCTTATTCTCCACAAAGGTTGCAAAAATATATATTGAAGAGTCAATACCCTTTTTTACAAATGTTGCAAAGAATAAAAGATATTCATATGTAAAAGAATGAAAGTATATCTCTATATCTCTCCCAGTGTGAAAATAAACTCAAAGTCCTTTTCTTTTTTTGGTACTGGGGATTGAACCCAGGGGCACTCGACCACTGAGCCACATGCCCAGACCTATTTTGTATTTTATTTAGAGACAGAGTCTCACTGAGTTGCTTAGGGCCTTACTAAGTTGCTGAGGCTGGCTTGAACTTGTGATCCTCCTGCCTCAGCCTCCCAAGTGCTGGGATTACAGGTGTGTGCCACCGCGCCTGGCAGTAAACTCAAAGTTGATCAAAGAAGTAGGAATTAGACCAGAAATTCTGCAACTGCTAGAAGAAACAATAGGGTCAACACTCCAACATATTTGTGTATACACCAACCTCCTTAACAAGATTCCTAAAGTTCAAGAAAAAAAACTGAAAATCAACCAGTGGGATGGCATCAAATTAAACAACTTCTGCATTGCAATGAAAATGACTAAGAGTGTGAGGAAAGAGTCTATAGAATTGGAGAAAATATTTGCCGGCTGCTCCTTTGGCAGACCATTAACATTCAGAATATAGAAAGAACTAAAAAGCTTAACATCAAAAACAAACAAAAACAATCCAATGAGTAAATTAGCAAAACAGTTAAACAGAAGATTCTCAAAAGTATAAACATAAATGGCCAAAAATATATATGAAAACAAAATGTTTAAATGAGGTGAGTGAAAATTAAAACTACACTACAATTTCATCACACTTAGTCAGAAACGCAATTATCAAGGATACAAATAATAAATGTTGGTGAGGATATGGGGGAAAAGATGCATTCATCCATTGTAATGGGTGCTGCAAATTACTAAAATCACTCTGGAAAGCAGTATGGAGATTCCTCAAAAACTTGGAATGCAGCCACCACATGACCAAGTTATGCTGCTCCTCAGTATTTATACAAAATTCGGCATATTATAGTGACATAAATAGATCAAAATTTATTGCAGCACAATTCACAATAGCTGAGTTATAGAATCAGTCCAGGTACCTATCAAAAATTAAATGGATAAAAGAAATGTAGTATATATACACAACAAAGTTTTACTCAGATATAAGTGAATTGCATTATGACTTTTGCCATTAAATGGATGGGACTGGAAAACATCATGCAAAGTGAAATAAACTAGACTCAGAAAATCAAGGATCAAGTGTTTTTTCTCCTATGCAGAAACTTGAACAAAATAAGCAGGGAAATGGGACACTGGATATCATAAAGATACAGGGAAGATAAGTGGAGTAGAAGGAGATTGAGAGGGAGGGAGGAGAGAAATGAAAGGAGAGGAAAAGCAGAGTGAATTTAACAACATTTTGATATGTGGATATATCAGTATACCTCATGGAATTCTACCTTTATGTATATGTAGAAAGCATATTCAAAAATAAATTAAAAATAAGTGAGAGGTAGACCAGTAGAGTAGAGGAAGGGAAAAAGGAAGAATCAGGAGGGAAGGGAAGCAGGGGGAATGGGGAATGATATAGAGTAAATCAAATTCCATTTAGGTATGCTTTTGTCAAAATGAACCCAACCCTATGAACTTCAACATTTTATAAAATCATAATGCACTAATGAAAGCATAAAATAAATAAATTTCAATATTTTGCTGAAAATGTGTTGCCAATTGCTATTTATTTAATAAACAGATGCATTTCTCATTACTTGAGGAAATATATAGGCTGCCTATAACTCTGTTAAGTGCATGTGAATGTGGAAAGAAGATCTCAGGAAAATTTTCTACAGATAGTCTAAAACTTAATTTAACCAAAAGTTTGTTAAACAACTGCTATGTGTATGACATTATGTTAGCATGTTTCTCAAAACAAATTATAATCATTATTATTCTTTTGGTGGTACTGGGGATTGAACCCAGGGTCTTGTGCATGCAGGGCAAGCACTCTACCAACTGACCTATATCCCCAGCCCAAAACAAATAATTTTTAACAATAAAGAAACATGTTTAGCTTTATCGTCCTCCAGTAGTGATGTGATTTAGAGTTGGTAATATGGATCTATGCATGTATGTCGTTTTGTACTTCTTTTAAAGTATAGCTTAATTTGTATGAAGATGCATAGCAAATACACTTAAACCAATAAGTTTAAAGTAATGGTTTTAATAAATATACCCACAGAAACCATACTCCATAAAACTGGAATATCTAATGCAATTTACAGAATTTTTTAAGCTGAAAATGTTAGCACAACTAAGAATTCAAAAGATGAATTGAAGTGAAAATATATCTACTTGTTTTAATCTTCCACTCATTCAAGTTACAGCAGGTATTTTAAAGTAGCCCATGAATGTTTATCTATGAAAAAATTGAAGAAGATTTATCATTGGTTATGTGAATAAAAATCATGTTCAGCTTCTATGATGACCACCCCATCAATTGGCTTTCAGTAATCACAATATTTCATTCATGCATGTTTTTGCTCTCTCATAGAATAAAGCTTATTGTCCAACACACAATTATCAACACTGTGATAGATGATGCCAATAAACCAGCAAAAATTTTGTATCTCCTGGTCTCTTGGTCCTTACATAATTATGTAAATACACAGCAAAGGAAACAATTACTATGCTGATATATGCTTTGAGCAAACCATGGTACTATCAGAACATATGAAAGGTGGACTTTATTTCAAATGGAAACAAAACATTTCATTAGGAAGTGGTATGATTTTGAAGAAAGAGTAAACTAAGTGAAGAATTTAGGAAAAAAAAAGTTGGCAGAATAATACTCTCTGCATAGAGGATTAAACAACAGCTGAAGGAAATAGTAACCACAGAAAACCAATCCAGAAAATATTAACAAGAGTTTTATTAGAGTAAAAATAGAAAATTTTACTGGATTTTTCTTCTACATTATATCCAAATATATACTTTTATTTTTTATTTTCTCCATGGATAAATAATATCTTATAGACAATATCTTATGAGATACATTATACATTGTAACACTAAATCTCAATATTGATAATCCTAAAGGTTCCTGGAAATGCTTTATTTCAAGAATATTGAAATTTGAATAGCAACTTAGAGAGATTATTTTAATTTCCACATTATTGAAATGTTCTTTTGTTGTTGTTGTCAATGGATCATTATTTTATTCATTTATTTATTTATATGTGGTGCTGAAGATCAAACCCAGGGCCTCACACATGCCAGACAAGCACTCTACCACTGAGCCACAACCACAGCCCTGAAACAGTACTGAAAGTGTGATGAATCAGTCATTTTACAAATATTTACTGACTATTAAAATGTTTGGGTGAAATAAATTTTAAAAATCTGCATGTAAATTTTTTTAAGTGTTAGGAAAAATACAGATAGAATGTGGATGATAACCTAAAGTCTCAGTTTTAGCTCTTATAGAGCTATTTAATTCAGATTTTTTAAAAAAACCTGTTTTTGCAGTAGTGTTAGGTTAAAATAGTCCTGACATAAAACCCACAAGCAAAAGTTTATTAGTGTTGTCTTTATTATTGTGAAAATAATGGGAGTCATTTTTATTCAGATGGTTTTCTAGAAAGAATCCCTCCCTCTATAATCCTTTAATTGACACCCATAACATAAGGAGAACCAAACAGTTAAGCACATCATTGGAAATGATAAAATATGTAGAAGTTGATTTAGGGTAACAACCTCCATAGAGGCATAATTAACAAGAGTAAAGTTAAGATGGATGTTAAATAAATATCGTTCTTATAAATTGCCACCTGAATGGAAACATAATGATCCTTCTTTTCTATATACAGGAATGCAAGAGTGGCTGTCATAGAAAAAGATTATCTGCATGCCCTCTGAAAATAAGACCTATGCAAACTTGTGCTTATTCATGATTTAGGAATAAAACATCTCTTACACATAGCATTTCTGATTATGCTTTAAGAAATAGAAATTTGTTAACTTGGTTTTGGTTAGCATCGACTGGTACCACTTGAATGAAAAGAAAAACAATTTTAAATCAATTCCTTCCAGAGAATCCAAATGTGAAATATGACAGTGGAGAGCATGAGGTCTTTTAAAAAAAAAAAAAGTGTTTACTCAGAAAACCATTATCCTTTTTCTGACCACTTTTATCTGATTCTGTGTACTTTTAATCTATATCTTGTAGAAGTAGTGTGATCATATTAAAAGTAATAAGCTGATTGTTCCTGCCTCTCCTCACCCCTCCTGTTCAGCTTTCTTTTAATTATATGCTCCCAGACTCTGTGCCCCAAGTTCCTGTCCAGTCTGCTGTTCACATCTGAAAGTCTCTGTCTTAAAAGCTGAATTTTTATGGATTCACTCTTGCTATGACTTATGCTGTAATTGAACATTTGCAGCCCTATTAGTGCTTTCTTTGTTTTAGTTTTCCATTTTATTTCCTTGATATGGTATGAATAAGTTTTCTTTGTTTCCATGTAAGTGGTGGAGCAAGGATGCAACCTCAGGTGTATCTGACTGTGCCTTTTCACCACAACACTATGCATCAATAGCAGAACTAAAGAAAGGCAGTCTATGTGATATTGCATTGGTTCTGGTCTTCCCAAACCAAATTGCTGAAAGTAGAAACTCTGAAGGAAGCAATTGAGAGATTGAATAAGGAAATATTAAACATGTTTATATGTCTCAAAAGATGAAAATTTTATAAAAACATCAAACTAGGAATAGCATTTGCAGCATAAATCATTTTCATCTTTATTATTTACAAATATGAAAACAAAAGATAAATCCAATAGTAAGAATTTAAAGAAAATAGAAAAAAACATGAATAAAATTGAATTCTAAAAGAATAAGAATCATATTCATCTTTAAGAACTAAATTTGTATTTAATATAGAATCCTATATTTTTTAACACTCATTAAATTAACATTTGCACTTTTGTCAAAGTATTTCAAACAACAAATATACTTATTTCCAACAAAAGTTATTCACTTAGTAAATAAAGAAAACAAAATACCTAATTCATTTCATTGACATAAGAATTATATGAGAAGTTTAATATTAAATACATATAGGATATAGTCGATTCACATAAAATATAAACAATTAGAAGTAGTAGAACTAACTGTAGAGTTGTCATTGGGATGGTAATACTAACAATATTATTTGACATTTCATCCAAGTAAAACTTGCTTTAACCTGAAGCATGAGATAACGATATTTTCAACAGGTGAAGCAATGATCATAGCACCATTTATTGAATAATTTATTTTTTTCTCTTTGATGTCAAGTACTACTCTGTCATATAATTTCTTACATAAGGTATGTGTATGAAATTTTAATTTTGTTCTACTGAACAAAAAGAATTAGGTCAATTTTGGTCCAATTAATTTTAATAATTTCTGTTGTGAAATATTTGAAAAATATAAGAAATAAACATAAGACTAATCAAACATAATTGACCTGCCTTTTGATTTCAATTATCAACTGTTATGGTTTGGATGTGAGGTGCCCCCCAAAAGCTCACATGTGAGAAGTTTCAGAGGAGAAATGACTGGGTTAGAAGAGTCAGTGAATCCCCTGATAGGGATTAACTGAGTGGTAACTGAGGTGGTAGTGTGTGGCTGGAGGAAGTAAGAATTAGGGCATGGTTTTGGATATATATTTGTATCTGGTGAATGGAACCTCTCTCTGCTTCCTGATGACTGTGATGTAACCTCTTTCCCTCCACCACCCTCTCACACCCTGATGTTCAGCCTTACCTGGAGCCCGGAGGAGTGGAGTGGCCTTCTATGGACTAAGATCTCTGAAGCCATGAGTTCTCAAATAAATCTTTCCTCCTTTACAGTTGTGCTGGTTGGGTCTTTTAGTCACAGCAGTGAAATAGCTAAGACATCAACTCAGTCAATAACATCACCTTGACTTAATTTTTATATGAGAGAATGTATATTATTTTATTTTAAATCTTGGCTATTCTCACTTGTTGAACTTTCCAAAAGAATTCACTAACTTTTCATTTTATATTAAAAATGTCTCTTTTCTATGATATTTTAGTTTTCATTTTTTAGTTGACAGATGAAATCATATATATAGTTGTCATGTATTCCATGTTTTTAAATATGTATACATTTTGAAATGACTAAACAAGTTAAGTAATATACAAATTACCTCACATGGTTGTCACTTTTGAATTGAGAACTCAAAATCTACTTTCAGAGAATTTATCAAGAATATAAAATATTATTGAGAGCTAGTTATAATGACTATCAATATATGATAAATTATTTATCAATATATCGATAATGTGTTTATCCTATTTATTTAGCTAAAAATTTATTAACTCTTATGAACATCTCCTCAATCCCCTCAATCAGTCCTGCAGAAGCCACTGGTAACCACCTTCTGATTCAGTACTTCTATAGATCACCTCTTTTAATTATGCATATAAATGGTATCCTGTGGTATTTATTTGTCTGAGGCTTGCTTATTTCATTTGACATAATGTTCTCCAGATTCCTCCATGTTGCTGCAAATGATTGGATTTTTTATTTTTATGATTGAATAACATTACATTGTATATGTCACATTTTCTTTATCCATCATTCTGTTCATGAACATAAAATATTCTTTATCTTTTCTGTTATGAATAGTGCTGCAATGAACATGGAGTGCAGATGTCTCTATAAACATGCCGATTTCACTTCCTTTGGATAAATGCTCCATAGTGAGATTGCTGGATAATGTGGCAGTTCTATTTTAAAATTTTTGAGGAATCCTCATATTGTTTTCTCTAAAGTTTGCATTAATTTACTTCCCACCAATAGAATGGAAGTGTTGCCTTTTCTCTACAACCTCTCCAACTACTGTTATATTTTGTACATTTTATAATAACCATTCTAACACTTGTGAAGTGATCTCTCAGAGTGGTTTTAATTTGCATGTCCCAGATGAATACTGATGATCATTTTTAATATACTTGTTGGTTGTTTGCATGTCTTGTATGAGAAAAGAATATTTAAATTCTTTGCACATTTTTGAAGCTTGTGATTTCTTTTCTTGCTATTGAGTTTATTTCAGTTCCTTATATGTTCTAGATATTAAGCCTTAATCAGATATGTAGATGGTAAATAATTTCCTCCTTTCTGTATGTCATATCTTCATGTTGTGAATTGTTTTCTTAGCTGTGCTTTTGCTGTAATAACAAAAAAATTTTTGGAATAGGATCCAAGATGGTGGACTAGAGGGAGGCTGCATTCCTTGTTGCTCCATAATGTGGGGATTCAAGCAGAGGAAAATCTGTTTCTCCATGAGGCAGTCTTTGTTCCTCATTGATCCCTGCTGTTTACTCCATTTGTCTACCTTAATCACCTATAGTCTGCTAGTGTAAGGACTACATTTGAGTGCAGATTGCTCACTGACTGCCACCTATCTTCTGCCACTTGCCTGTTTGCCTGCCTCTGGCCTGACCATCGCCTGCCTTTCACCTGCCCATCAACCACCAACCAAAGTGCCTATAATCTGCCAGTAGCCTGCAGAACCCACAGACTGTCAGTGGCTCACCAGCTGCCTGCTGTTGCCTGGAAGTCCACCATCACAGTATTCACAGGTTTTGTTACATGTGGCTGCCACCATTTTGGGAAAACAGCCAGGAACTGCAGGACCCCCAATCCAACTGACAGCACCCCATGTCCAGGATCCCCAGCCTGACTGACAGCTCACCATCTCCAGACAAACTCAGTGTCCATGCCCTGTGCTGCATCTCCCCATTTGCCAACACGTTTGGAAGCCAGTGCAGCCATCTTGGATTATCCCTGAAATGGAAACTGTCATTAAGTGGGGCAGATCTCATCCTGAGACACTTGCTGGAGACTGGAAGCTCATTGTCAGGTACCTCTTATGCATCAGACTACTGAAGACTGGGAGGTTTGAATAGCATATGAATGTTATATTATAGTGTAAATTTTTTTTCTCCTTTGTGAAAACTTTTACATTCTTATTTCTTTATTTTTCTTACTCTCTATTTTCCTTTTGTTTATCTGTTTCCTCCAAGTCTCTTTCTCCCTTTTCTCATGCTAAGAACCAACTTCTTTTGACTACACCTTCACTCTTTCTATGATCTAGAACTTCTTCATGCTCCTTTCTTATACCACTAACAGTTACATCCTACGCCACTCCCCATCCTCTTTGTTCACCATTAGAAACTGCAGGCCTCATTGCAAATCTGTTTGTTATACTGTAGATAATAATTGATCTCATCCTCTCTGTTTTTTACCACAATTTGTGACAATATTGTAACACAAAGGATATTTTAACAAAAAGACTATTGTAACAATATTCTTTATAGGGGCTATTTGGTTTACAGTTACATAATGTCTGTACTAGGTGTTTCTAATATTCATATCACCCCTTAAAGAAGAGGTTTTGGAAAACTACGGGGTCACTATAAGCCTACAAGGTGGAAACTGTAATACCCCAGATCTGCATTGCTAGAGGGGAAGATACATGAACATCATGAAAAAACAAGGGAAGAAAGTGTTCCAAGCAAACCAAGATTATACACTAATAGAATCCAATGACAGCATGGTAGAAGAAATGCCAGAAAAGGAGTTCAGAATATACATGATTAAAATGATTCATGAAGCAAAGGATGAGATAAGAGAGAAAATGCAGGCAATGATTGACCATTCCAATAAGGAGTTGAAAGAGCAACTACAGGAAGCAAAAGATGACCTTGACAGAGAGATAGAGTCTGAAAAAGAACCAAACAGAAATCCTCGAGATGAAGGAAACAATAAACCAAATACAAGTCTCAATGGAAAGCATCACCAACAGACTAGATCACTTGGAAGAGAGAACCTCAGACAATGAAGACAAACTATTGAATCTTGACAATAAAGTCGCTCAAACAGAGAACTTGATAAGAAATCATGAATAGAACCTCCAAGAACTAAGGGATATCATGAAAAGACAAAATTTAAGAATTATATGGATTGAGGAAGGCACAGAGATACAAACCAAAGGAATGAACAACCTATTCAATAAAATAATATCAGAAAATTCTGCAAACCTGAAGAATGAAGGAGAAATTCAACTAAAAGAGGCTTACAGAACATCAAATGCACAAAATTACAGCAGATCCACACCAAGACACATTATAATGAAAATACCTAACATACAAAACAAAGATAGGATTTTAAAAGCTGCAAGAGAAAAGCATCAGATTACATATAGGGGGAAACCAATATAGATATCAGCAGATTTCTCAGCCCAGACCCTAAAAGCTAGAAGGGCCTGGAACAATATATTTCGAACTCTGAAAGAACATGGTTGCCAACCAAGTATCCTATATCCAGCAAAATTAACCTTCAGATTTGAAGATGAAATAAAATCTTTCCATGAAAAACAAAAGTTAAAGGAATTTACACATAAAAACCCTGTGATACAGAACATTCTCAGCAAGATATTCCATGAGGAAGAAATGAAAAACAAAAATATAAGTCAGCAAAGAGAGGAACTACCCTAAAGGAAAAGCCAATCAAAGGAGATACCAAGTCAAGTTTAAAACCAAAACTAAGCCAATGATAGGGAATACAAATCATATCTCAATAACCATAAATGTTAATGGCCTAAACTCATCAATTAAAAGACATAGACTGGCAGATTGATTAAGAAGAAAGACCCAAGAATATGCTGCCTTCAAGAGACTCATCTCACAGAAAGGACATCCATAGCCTAAAGGTGAAAGAATGGGAAAAAAACCTACCATGCACATGGACTCAGTAAAAATGAAGGGGTTTCCATTCTTATATCAAATAAAGTGGACTTCAAGCCAAAGTTAGTCAGAAGGGATAAAGAGGGTCATTTCATAGTGCTTAAGGGAATCATAAATCAAGCAGGCATAATGATTATTAATATTTATGCCCCCCAAAATGGCCCATCCATGTACAACAAACAAATCTTTCTCAATTCCAGGAATCAAATAGACCACAACACAATAATTCTGGGTGACTTTAACACACCACTGTCACCATTGGATAGATCTTCCAAGCAAAAAATAAACAAAAAAACCATAGAACTCAATAACACAATCAATAACTTAGACTTAGCAGACATATATAGAATATTCCATCCATCAATGCGTGAATACACTTTCTTCTCAGTAGCACATGGCTCCTTCTCTAAAATAGACCATATGTTATGCCACAAAGCAGCCCTTAGTAAATGCAAAAAGCAGAGATACTACCTTGTATTCTATCAGATCATAATGGAATGAAATTAGAAATCAATGACAAAATGAAAAACAGAAACTACTCCAACACCTGGAGACTAAATAATATGCTATTGAATGAAGCATGGATAACAGAAAACATCAGGGAGGGGATAAAAAAATTCTTAGAAGTAAAAGAGAATGATACAACTTATCAAAATCTCTGGGACACTATGAAAGCAGTACTAAGAGGAAAATTGATTGCAAGGAGCACATTCAAGAAAGGAATAAAATGTCAATAGCTAAACAACCTAACATTTTATCTCAAAGCCCTAGAAAAAGAAGAAAAGAACAACACCAAAAGTAGTAGAAGATAGGAAATAATTAAAATCAGAGCTGAAATCAATGGAATTGAAACAAAAGAAATAATTCAAAAAATTGACAAAAAGTTGGTTCTTTGAAAATGTAAACAAAATAGATGAACCCTTAGCCACACAAGCAATGAGATGGAGATAGAAAACTCAAATTACTAAAATTTGTGACAAAAAGGAAATATCACAACAGACACCATTTAAATAGAAAAAATAATTAGAAGCTACTTTGAAAATCTATACTCCAATAAAATAGAAAATCCTGAAGATATCAACACATTTCTAGAGACATACGATCCTTCCAAACTGAACCAGGAGGACCTACACAATTTAAACAGATCAATTTCAAGTAACAAAATAGAAGAAGCGATCAAAAGCCTACCAACCAAGAAAAGCCCAGGACCAGATGGATTCTCAGCTGAGTTCTACAAGACTTTCAAAGAAGAGCTTATACCAATACTCCTGAAAGTATTTCATGAAATAGAAAAGGAGGGAACCCTTCCAAATTCACTCTATGAAGCTAGTATCACTCCAATACCAAAAGCAGACAAAGACACATCTAGAAAAGAAAACTTTCTTTTCTCTTTCTTTTTAACCAGTATCTCTGATGAATATAGATGCAAAAATCCTTAACAAAATTCTGGCAAATTGCTTACAAGAACAAATGAAGAAGATAGTGGGGTTTATCCCAGGGATGCAAGGTTGGTTCAACATCCCCAAATCAATAAATGTAATTCTTCACATCAATAGACTTAAGGTTAAGAATCATATGATTATTTTGATAGATGCTGAGAAAGCATTTGACAAAATACAACATTCCTTCATGCTCAGAACACTAGAAAAAGTAGGGATGGTAGGAACATACCTCAACCTTGAAAAGGCTATTTATTCTGAGCCCACTGCCAACATCATTCTTAATGAAGAAAAACTGAAAGCATTCCCTTTAAGAACTGGAATAAGACAGGGATGCCCACTGTCACCACTTCTATTCAACATTGTGCTGGAAATGCTAGCCAAAGCAATTAGACAGACCACAGAAATTAAAGGAATATGAATAGGAAAAGAACTCAAGCTGTCACTATTTGCCAATAGCATGATCCTATATTTAGAGGATCCAAAAAACTCTTCCAGGAAACTTTTGGACCTAATTAATAAATTTAGAAAATAGCAGGATATAAAATAAACACACATAAATCAAATGCATTTATCTACAAAAGTGATGAATCATCTGAAATTGAAATGAGGAAAACAACTCTGTTCACAATAGCCTCAAAAAAATAAAATACTTGGGAACCAATCTAACAAAAGAGGTGAAAGTCCTCTACAATGAAAACTACAGAACATTAAAGAAAGAGATTGAGGAAGATCATCGATGATGGAAAGATCTCCCATGTTCTTGAATAGGCAGAATTAATATAATCAAAATGGCCATACTTCCAAAGGCGCTATACATAATTAATGCAATTCCAATAAAAATACCATGACATCTCTCAAAGAAATAGAGAAAGCAATCATGAAATTCATCTGGAAGAACAAAAGACCCAGAATAGCCAAAGCAATCCTGGGCAGGAAGAGTGATGCAGGAAGTATCACAATATCAGACCTTAAACTCTGCTATAGAAAAATAGTAAAAAAAAGTGGCATGGTATTGGCACCAAAATAGACAGGTAGACCAACGGTACAAAATAGAAGACCCAGAGACAAACCCACATAAGTACAGTTATCTCATACTAGACAAAGGTGCCAAAAACATACAACGGAGAAAAGATAGCCTCTTCGACAAATGGTGCTGGCAAAACTGGAAATCCATATGCAATAAAATGAAATTAAATCCCTATCTCTCACCCTGTACAAAACTCAATTCAAAATGTATCAAGGACCTAGAAATTAAACCTGAGACCCTTCATCAAATAGAAGAAAAAGTAGGCCCGAATTTTCTTCACGTTGGCATAGGACAAGACTTCCTCAACATGACCCCCAGAGTGCAAGAAATAAAAGCAAGAATCATATGGGACAGATTCAAACTAAAAAGCTTGCTCTCAGCAAAAGAAAAATCAAGAATGTGAAAAGAGAGCCTACAGATTGAGAAAAAATTCTTTCCACACACACTTCAGACAGAGCACTGATCTCCAAAATTTATAAAGAACTTAAAAACTTTACACCAAAAATACAAAGAACCCAATCAATAAATGGGCTAAGGAACTGGGCAGACACTTCACAGAAAATGATATGCAAGTAATCAATAAATATATGAAAAAGTGCTCTTCATCTCTAGTAATTAGAGAAATGAAAATTAAAACCACCATAAGATTTCATCTAACACTAATTTGGCTATTACTAGGAACAAAAGCAATAATAAGTGTTGGCGTGGATGTGGGGAAAAGGGCACACTCATTCATTGCTATTGGAGTTGCAAGTTCATGCAGCCACTCTGGAAAGCAGTATGGAGATTCCTCAAAAAACTTGGAATGGACCCAATTTGACCCAGCTATCCCACTCCTCCATTTACACCCAATGGACTTAAAATCAGCAAAGTATAGTGATGCAGCCACACCTATGTTCATAGCTGATCAATTCACAATAGCTGGATTGTGGAACCAACCTAGATGCCCTTCAATTGATGAATGGGTAAAGAAACTGTGGTATATATACAAATGGAATATTACTCAGCCATGAAGAAGAGTAAAATTATGGCATTTTCTGGTAAATGGGTGGAGTTGGAGAATATCATGCTAAGTGAAATAGGCCAGGCCCAAAAAACCAAAGGTCAAATGTTTTCTCTGATCAGTGGATGCTGATACATAATGGGGGGAGGGGTTATAAGGGGTTAAGAAAAGAATGGAAGAACTTTGAATGGTGTAGAGGAAAATGGGATGGGAAGGGGTGGGGGAAGGAAAGATAATAGGCTGAGACAGACAGTACTACCCTATGTATATGTAAGATTATTTGAATCGTGTGAATCTACATTCCGAAAAAGAAGATCTATTTCCTTCTGTGTAATCATATCAAAATGGGTAATGTATAATTAAAAAAATAAAAATAAATTTAAAAAAAATGTGTTCCTGTGTCCTGAGGGCTTTATACTATGTTTTCTTCTAGCCTAGTATTTCCATGATTTCAAGTCTTACCTTTGTCTTTAATTAATTTTTATTTGATTTGTGTATACAGTATAACATAAGGGTCTAATTTTCTTCTTTGCTTATAGATGTCCAGTTTTCTCGGCACCATTCATTGAAAAACTGATTCTTTCCCAACTATTTCTTAACTTTGCTGAAAATCAATTGGTATAAATATGTAGATTTTTATCTGTGGTCTTTTCTCTTTCCCTTTAATCTCTACATCTCTTTTTTTCTAGTAACATGCTTTTTTTGGTCACCTTGGTATAAATCCCACTTGACTATAGCGAACAGTCTTCTTAATGGGCTGTTGAATTTAATTTGGTAGTATTTTATTAGGGATATTTTCATCTGATATAATGACTTGAAGTTTTCTCTTCTTGTCATGTCCTCATCTGGCTTTCTCTCAGATGATTACTGGTTACATAAAATGCTATGTTTCCACTGTCATTTTTAAGGACAATTTTAATGTTCCTTTCAATTTCCTTATTGACCCAGGATCAATGGGTTTGATTGGTTTTCCAGGATCATACTGTTTAATTTTCATGTACTTAATTAAATTAAAATGTTTGTTTAATCTTCATGTATTAAAACTTTCCAAAGTTTCGCCTGTTATTTATTTCTAATATTATGATTGTGGTTAGAAAATTTACTTAATATGATTTCATTCTCCTTATATTTGTTAAGACTTACTTTGTGACCAAACATGTCATCTATCCTAGAGAATATTCTATATACACTTGAGAAGAATGTGTATTCTACTGCTAAGGGATAAAAAATTTCTGTACAGATCTAAGTCTATTTAGCTTATAATACATTTTATTAACAATGTTTCCTTACTAATTTTCTCTCTGTATCATCAGTCCATTGCTGAAAGCAGTGCATTGAAGATCTTCTAAACTTACTCTATTACAATCAATCTCTCCCTCATTTCTATTAATATTTTCATTTTATGTTTTTGTGCTCTGATGTTGGGTGCATGTATGTTTGTAACTATTATAACTTCCTGATTAACTGAACTCTTTATAACTGTATATTGACCTTCCTTTTTCTTTTTACACTTATATTCTTGAATATGTGTTTTAATTATTATTGTTTGGTTTTCATTTGCATAGAATATCTTTTTACTTCCATTCTCTTTGTCTATTACAAGGTTAAGTGAGTCTCTTACAGGAAGCATGTAATTCTGTCTAGTTTTTTATAATCCCTTTGAAGCCAGAATTTAAGACAGACAGTTAATGTAGAATAGGCTATGGAGTCAGATCAAGAAAATGGAGACTGATTTGAGTCCAGGGAGTTGAAAACCACACCTAGGAGATTGCAATGTTCTTATCTCCAGAGTCTTTTGATACCACCCCTCCCAAAAAGGTTAATGAAGGAACTCCTGAGCAGAGAGCTACTAATCAATGCCCCCTGGACTGCCCCTCACTTCCTGTCTTGCACTCCACCTTGGACCCTTTCAGCCGACCTGCTCACTGACACCCCCTACCAACATTCCACTGACATCTCCCAGTCACTTTGCGGAATGGGGGAAAATGAACAAGACAAAGGCGAAGAATGCAAGAGAACAAAGGAAACTTTAGTCTATAAAAGGGACATGACACTCTTGGGATACCAGAATACCATCCAAGGTCCCCTTCTCCCTCCAAGAAGTCTGTGTTACCAATTATAAATAAAACCTGCTTTATATGCTTGCCTCAGCATGCTTCTCTAATGTTCAAAATTCAACATTTGAGGAAGAAGAACCTTTCACCAATAATCGCTGGTATCACCTTCAGCCATAACATGGCTGTCTTTCTTTCCTTTATTTCTTGGAAGTGAACCACCCAGGGACACGCAACCACTGAGACACATTCCCAGAAATTTTATTTTTTATTTTTTAAAATTTTGAGACTGGATCTCACTAAGTTTCTTTTCTTTTTTTTTCGTTTTTTTTTTTTTTTTTAATTTATAACTTATTGATTCATTGAACACAAATGAAGTACAGCTATTCTTTCACTGGTTGTACACAAAGTAGAGTCACACCATCTGTGAGTTCATGCATGTACACAGGGCAATGGTATCTGTCACACATTCTGCTATTATTTTTACCCCCCACCCCGTCCCCACCCCTCCCTTCCCTCTATGCTATCAATCCTTCCGCCATTCTTGCCACCCTTCGCCCCCACATTAGGCATCATCATTCATTTATCAGAGAGACCATTCGGCCTTCAGATTTTGGGGACTGGCTGATCCCACTTAGCATAACAGTCTCCAGCATCATCCATTTACCTACAAATGCCATAATTTTATTCTTCTTTATGGCTGAGTAATGTTCCATTGTGTATATATACCACAGTTTCTGTATCCATTCATCTACTGAAGGGCATCTAGGTTGATTCCATAATCTAGCTATTGTGAATTGAGCGGCTATGAACATTGATGTGGCTGCATCACTGTAGCAATCTGATTTTAAGTTCTTTGGGTATAGGCCAAGGAGTGGGATAGCTGGGTCAAATGGTGGATCCATTCAAAGTTTTCTAAGGAATCTCCACACTGCTTTCCACATTGGCTACATCAACTTGCACTCCCACCAGCAATGTATGAGTGAACCCTTTTCCCCACATCCTCGCCAACACCTGTTGTTGCCTGTGTTCTTAATCAAAGACATCCTAATTGGGGTAAGATGAAATCTTAAGGTGGCTTTGATTTGCATTTCTCTTATAACGAGTGATGTTGAACACGTGTTCATAAATCTGTTGATTGCTTGTAGATCTTCCTCTGTAAAGTGTCTGTTCATATCCTTGGCCCATTTATTGATTGGGTTATTAGTGTTCTTGGTGTAAAGATTTTTGAGTACTTGGTAGATTCTGGAGATTAGTGCTCTGTCCGAAGTGTGTGTGGCAAAGATTTTCTCCCACTCTGAAGGCTCTCTCTTCACATTGCTGATTGTTTCCTTTGCTGAGAAGAAGCTTTTTAGTTTGACTCTATCCCAATCATTGATTCGTGCTTTTATTTCTTGCGCTTTGGGAGTCACGATAAGGAAATCTGGTCCTAGGCCAACGTGATGAAGATTTGGACCTATTTTCTCTTCTATTATGTGCAGAGTCTCTGGTCTAATTTCTAGGTCCTTGATCCACTTTGAGTTGCGTTTTGTACAGGGTGAGAGATATGGGTTTAGTTTCATTTTACTGCATATGGATTTCCAGTTTTCCCAGCACCATTTGTTGAAGAGGCTGTCTTTTCTCCATTGCATGTTTTTGCCTCCTTTGTCAAGTATGAGATACCTGTACTTATTTGGGTTTGTCTCTGTGTCCTCTATTCTGTACCATTGATCTACCTGCCTATTTTGGTACCAATACCATGCTGTTTTTGTCACTATTGCTCTGTAGTATAGTTGGAGGTCTGGTATTGTGAAACCCCCTGCTTCGCTCTTCTTGCTAAGGATTGCTTTAGCGATTCTGGGTCTCTTATTCCTCCAAATGAATTTCATGATTGCTTGCTCTATTTCTATGAGGTCCATCATTGGGATTTTAATTGGAATTGCATTGAATTTGTATAGCATTTTTGGAAGTATTGCCATTTTGACAATATTGATTCTGCCTATCCAAGAACATGGGAGATCTTTCCATCTTCTCAGATGCTCTTTAACTTCTTTCTTTAGTGTTCTGTAGCTCTCATTGTAGAGGTCTTTCACTTCTTTTGTTAGATTGATTCCCAAGTATTTTATTTTTTTTTTGAGGTTAATGTGAATGGGGTAGTTTCCCTAATTTCTCTCTCAGAGGATGCAACACTTACGAATAAAAATGCATTAGATTTATGAGCATTAATTTTATATCCTGTTACTTTACTGAATTCATTTATGAGTTCCAGAAGTTTTCTGGTGGAATTCTTAGGACCTTCTAAATAGAGAATCATGTCATCAGCAAATAGGGTAGTTTGATCTCTTTTCCTATTCATATTCTTCTAATTTCTTTGGTCTGTCTAATTGCTCTGGCTAGAGTTTCAAGAACAATGGTGAATAGTAGTGGCGAAAGAGGGCATCCCTGCCTTGTTCCAGTTCTCAGGGGGAATGCTTTCAATTTTTCTCCATTTAGAATGATGTTAGCTGTGGGCTTGGCATAAATGGCCTTTACAATGTTAAGGAATGTCCCCACTATCCCTATTTTTTCTAGTGTTTTGAGCATGAAGGGGTGCTGTATTTTATCAAATGCTTTCTCTGCATCTATTGAAATAATCATGTGGTTCTTGACCTTAAGTCTGTTGATGTGGTGAATTACATTGATTGATTTCCGGATGTTGAACCAACCTTGCATCCCTGGGATGAAACCCACTTGATCATGGTGCACTATCTTTTTAATATGCTTTTGTATGCGATTCGCTAAGATTTTGTTAAGAATTTTTGCATCTATGTTCATTAGAGGTATGGGTCTGAAATTTTCTTTCCTTGATGTGTCCTTCTCTGGTTTTGGTATCAGGGTGATATTAGCTTCATAGAATGAGTTTGGAAGGGTTCCCTCCTCCTCTATTTCTTGAAATACTTTGAGGAGTATTGGAATGAGCTCTTCTTTGAAGGTCTTGTAGAACTCGGCTGTGAATCCATCTGGTCCTGGACTTTTCTTGGTTGGTAGGCTTTGATGACTTCCTCTATTTCATTGCTTGAAATTGATCTACTTAAGTTGTGTATGTCCTCCAGATTCAGTTTGGGTGGCTCATATGCCTCTAGGAACCTGTTGATGTCTTCCAGGTTTTCTATTTTGTTGGAGTATAAATTTTCAAAGTAGCTTCTTATTATGTTTTGTATTTCAATTGTGTCTGTTGTAATGTTTCCATTTCCATCACGAATTTTAGTAATATGGAGTTTCTCCTTCTCTTCGTTAGCGTGGCTAAGGGTTTATCAATTTTGTTTATTTTTTCAAAGAACCAACTTTTTGTTTCATCAATTTTTTTAATTGTTTCTTTTGTTTTAATTTCGCTGATTTCAGCTCTGATTTTGATTATTTCCTGTCTTCTACTACTTTTGGTAATGATCTGTTCCTCTTTTCTAGGGCTTTGAGCTGTAACATGAGGTCATTGATTTGTTGACTTTTCATTCTTTTATTAAATGCACTCCATGCAATGAATTTTCCTCTTAGCACTGCTTTCATAGTATCCCAGAGATTTTGATATGTTGTATCTTTGTTCTCATTGACCTCTAAGAATCTTTTAATTTCCCCCCTAATATCTTCTGTTATCCATGTATCATTCAATATCATATTATTTAACCTCCAGGTCTTGGAGTAGTTTCTGTTTCTAACTTTATCATTGATATCTAATTTCATTCCATTATTATCTGATAGTATACAAGGTAGTATCTCTATGTTTTTGTATTTGCTAAGAGTAGCTTTGTGGCATAACAATGGTCTATTTTAGAGAAGGAACTATGAGCTGCTGAGAAAAAGTGTATTCGCTTTTTGATGGATGGAATATTCTATATATGTCCGTTAAGTCCAACTTAGCGATTGTGTCATTGAGTCCTATCGTTTCTTTGTTCAATTTTTGCTTGGAAGATCTGTCCAACGGTGAGAGAGGAGTGTTAAAGTCTCCCAGTATTATTGTGTTTTGGTCTATTTGATTCCTGAAATTCAGAACAATCTGATCGATGTACATGGATGCACCATTGTTTGGTGCATAAATATTTATGATTGTTATGTCTTGATGATTTATGCTTCCCTTAAGCATTATGAAATGTCCTTCTTTATCCCTTCTGACTAACTTTGGTTTGAAGTCTGCTTTATCTGAAATGAGACTGGAACCTCCAGCTTTTTTACTCAGTCCATGTGCATGGTATGCTTTTTCCCAACCTTTCACCTTTAGTCTGTGGGCATGTTTTTTATGAGATAAGTCTCTTGAAGGCAGCATATTGTTGGGTCTTCCTTTTTAATCCAATCTGCCAGTCTATGCCTTTTGATGGATGAGTTTAGGCCATTTACGTTCAGGGTTATTATTGAGATATGACTTGTATTTCCTGCCATTTTAGCTTTTTGGGGGTTTTTAACTTAACTTTGTTTCTCCTTTGATTGACTCTTTCTTTAGGGTAATTCCTCCCCATGGTGACTGAGATTGTTATTTTTCGTTTCCTCCTCTTCGAATATTTTGTTGAGAATGTTCTGTAGGCAGACTTTCTCTTTGTGAATTCTTTAAGCTTTTGTTTATCATGGAAGGATTTTATTTCATCATCAAATCTGAAGGTAAGTTTTGCTGGGTATAATGTTCTTGGTTGGCATCCGTTTTCTTTCAGAGCTTGAAATATGTTCTTCCAGGCCCTTCTTGCTTTTAGGGTCTGGGCTGAGAAATCTGCTGATATCCGTATCGGTTTCCCCCTGTAGGTAATCTGATGCTTTTCTCTCGCAGCCTTTAAAATTCTATCTTTGTTTTGTATATTAGGTATTTTCATTATAATGTGCCTTAGTGTGGAACTGTTGTAATTCTGTGCGTTTGGTGTCCTGTAAGCTTCTTGTAATTGATTTTCCATCTCTTTCATCATATTAGGGAAATTTTCTGATAATATTTCCTTGAACAGATTATTCATACCCTTGGTTTGTATCTCTGTGCCTTCTCAATCCCAATTACTCTTAAATTTGGTCTTTTCATGATGTCCCATATTTCTTGGAGGTTTCATTTATGATTCCTAATCATCTTCTGTGTTTGTTTGACTATTTTCAAGATTAAATATTTTGTCTTCATTGTCTGAGGTTCTGTTTTCCAAGTGATCTATTCTGTTAATTATGCTTTCTATTGAGTTTTTAACTTGGTTTATTGTTTCCTTCATTTCCTTGTTTCCTTCAAGAATTTCTGTTTGTTTTTTTCTCAGAATTTCTATCTCTTTATTGAAGTGATTTTTTGCTTCCTGCAATTGCTTGCTCTATTAGCTGATTATTCATAGCCTGAATCTGCTCTCTCATCACATCATTCTCTTCTCAGATCATTTTAATTATGAACATTGTGAACTCCCTTTCTGTCATTCCTTTTACCGTGCTGTCTTTGGGTTCTCTTGATATATCATCTAGGTTTGTTTGGGACACTTTCTTCCCATGTTTTCTCATGCTGCTCGTGTATCTTCCCCTTAGTAGTGCAAATCCAAGGGATTGCAATTTCCCTGTGAAGACTTAAAGTGTCCCTGCAGATTTCCAGTAACTCACCTGTTGTTTGAGAGGTGCTTGATCAAGTGGTAAACCAAGAGATGTGCTGTCCCACTACCTCCAGGTTGGGAATGATCAATGCTTCTGGGCAGAGGCAGCCTAGTGTTGATATACAATTAGATACAGCAAGGTGCTAGACTCTGGGCCAGGGTGTGGACCTGGGCACTAGACCAAGTTGGGGTGGTGTCACAGAACTGTGCTCAGTGATGGAGACACTGGGCTTGAGAGCCCAGGCAGGCCTGAGCTCCTTGCTGGGGGCTCAGGCGGTGGCAGGTGGTCGTTCTCTCCTGGGGACACTGTAAGATGGCGCCAAAGGCCCTAAGCTCCTCGCTGGAGTCAGCGACCCCAGCGGCTCCCGGCCAGACATTTCCAGGAGCCGCGGCGCAGTGTCTAGGAAGACCAGCTGCAGCTAAGAATCCCCAGGTAGCCGGAGACGGTCCCTCTCTGCCAGGAAAGCTCAGCTCCGAGGCCTGGGAGGTTGCTGGCTGGTGCCGGAACCTGGCCAGTGACTCCAAAGCCGCTGCTGGGGACCCGCACTCACTTGCTGGCTGGCACAGACCCAGGTCGGTGACTCCGAAGCCGCTGCAGGGTCCGGCGCTCCTGGGTGGTAGCTGCCCGAGGCCGGGCCGAGCACAGCCTGGCAGAGTTGGTTCTGAAGCGGCGACTGGGGACTCCTTATATGTGATTTGAATATAAAATCTCATTGAGAGCCATATTCCTGCTGTTTGAATCCCGAGCAAGTAAGAATCCACGGAGCAAGTAGGAATGCAGCCTTCCTCTAGCCCGCCATCTTGAATCCCCCCTCACTAAGTTTCTTAAGGCCTCACTGCCTCAGTCTCTGGAGCCACTGGGATTACAGGCATGTGCCACTGTGCCCAGAACTTTATGTCTTTTGATAGGAAAATTCAACACATTGTCATTCATGGAAATTATTTACATGTAAGGATAAATGTGGGAAGCCATTCTTACTTAGCAGAATCAGATTAGTTCGAGCCATGGTACACAGAGGCCTGGCTTCTAGGAACTGCCAGAAGGCATGTGGTGCTGTGTGGGAGTGGTTTCCTGTCTCCTTCTGGAATTTTCCCCTTAAGAGAATGGCTCCCCTAACACCACCCTATCCTGTCCATCACAGAAGAAGTCCCTCCCAGTCTTAGCCCCCTTTTACCTCTTCATCTATAAATAAAAGAGAGTTGAGTGAGTTATTGTAAGAGGACAGAGCTGGTATGGCCAGACCCCTATGTCTCCCTCTCATTTTAAAAGAGTATTGACTCTTGTGTGTTTATTGAATAGATAAGTTTTTTGGGTAATTGAGTGATATACCACCAACATCCTCCTTTGGCAGTTAACCCTTTTCTTCTCCAAGCAGGATGTGGCAGAGAGAACCCCCACAGATTAATACTGCCATTTAATTGCTTTTTGGTTATTTTAGAAATACTTTTTTCCTTTCTTCTTCTATTCTTGTCATCCCATATGGCTAAGTGAATTTTCTCTAGTGGTAGGTTTTGGTTAATTATGATTTTTATTGGTGAATCTACTATAAATCTTTACATTGTGCTTATAATTAGGTGCACAAAAAAGTGTCTTAAAACTGGTAATTTTAAACTGACAACTAACCCCAGGTTGCATAAAAAGTTTTACAATTTCACTCCATTCTCCTTCTTACTTCAATATTTTTGTCACAGTTTAATCCTTTTTATATTGTATATCCCTTAAGAAATTATTGTAGCTATTATTAATAGGCTATTTATACACAACCATTGTATTATTAAATTATTCTGAATTTGACTGCATTTACTTAAATCAATGAGTTTCATGTTTTGTATTACTATTTTTTGTATTACTATTTTGCTTTCTTTTGTTTTGGTTTCAGTAGCTCTCTTTCCCAGTTCTTATAAGACATGTCTGGTGGTGCTGACCTACTAAAGTTCTTGCTTGTCTTGGAAGTCTATATCTTCTTATTCTGAAGAATAATTCTTCCAAGGATTCTTGGTTGACAAGTTTTTGGTGTCCTTCAGCACATTGAACACATCATCTAATTTTCTTCTATCCTTTAAACTTTCTTCTTAGAAATCTACTGCTAGCCTTATTGGGAGTCCCTTACATTTACTTGCTTCTGCTGTCTTTATGTTTTCACTACCTTTTTTCTTTGTCCTTTCTTTTTCAAAATTTGATCACAATGTCTTGGTGTAATTGAATTGAGATCAAATCTGAATTTTAGATCTTTTGAATAAGACTAGGGAATGTTCAGCATTCAGAAAGGCTGGGCCTCAATTGAGGTCTTGTTCAAACCTGAAACCTCATTTATTTGTTTATTGGTGGTACTGGGGATTAAACCCAGGGCCTTGTGCATGCAAGGCAAGCACTCTACCAACAGAGCTACATCCCAAGCCCCCCTGAAACCATATTAATGAGCACCATCAAGGCTTTTTAAAATGTAAAAGACCTTGAGGCTCACTTGTGGAAATGCCTCCAGACAACTTTTTGTCCCAGAAGTGAGAAAACAGGAAGATGGTGGTGAATCCAGATGGAAGTTATAGGAAGGGAAAAGTCTTTATTTTCTTTCAATGCCTATCATTTAGATTTTTGTGCATACTCTACCCAGAACCATATATAACCTCCTAAGCTAGCACACCAAAATGAGTTTTTTTGCTAACAGGCCCCCTCCCACGTGACCTTGCTTAAATAAATCCTGCTCTGTTTACTCTTCCCTTCTGTGGTTGTCCACAGATTTTATTCTTCAAAATTTGTGAGACAAGAACCCAAAAAAAGTTGGTGAAGTGGGGCATCTAGTCTCATCTCAAAAATCTGGTTTCACTTTTACATTCCTGTGCCTTAGAATTTATATTTTTCTTCAAATTTTGGAAGTTTTATTATATTATTTATTTAAATGGGCTTTCTACATATTTGTTTTCTACTTCTTTCAATCTTATTACTCCAATATATTCTGTATTGATTCTGTTGAATATAGTTTCTATGTTGTAGTTCATCTTTTCCATTTTATTTTCATTATTGTCCATAGTATATATTTTTAATAACCTGTTTTTGAAATCATGGATTCTTTCTTCCACTTAGCCAAATCTGCTGTCAACCCTCTTAATTTTCATTATATTTTCAGCTCCAAAAATTTTAAAATAATTTTAATTTTTATTCAATGTCTTCTCTGATACTTGTCAAAACCTTGGTCCTTGTCCCTGATGCCAATCCAGTAATGAAGACACAGTTTTGAGAAAAAGGTAAAAGATGATTTATTGCTTTGCTAGCAAAGGAGAAACACAGGGGACTCCTGTCCCAAAGGCTGTGATTCTGCCCATTGTGGGGAAGAGGAGGTTTTAAAGAGGTGATTCAGAGAAAATGAGATTATCAAGAAAAGATCAAGAAGGAGAAGATCAGGGAGGAGAAGGTTAGGGCAAAGAAGATCAGGGGAAAGATTTGGAAAAAGAAAAAATTTAAGTTTCAAAGCGACATGGGATATAGTCAAAGCACAAGTGAATCCCTGTTACTTTTCCCCACTGTCAATATCTAGCTTCCATTTCTATGGAAACATCCTGCTGAAAGGGAGCAAGGTTGGGTGAAGTAACCCAAAGTCCTTGTTCTCTATCATGTGGGACTTGGACTGTTAAGGGAATTCAGCATCAGGACAGTCCAGAGGTCCACAGTGGCAGATAGCAGATGACTGGACAAGGCATACATAGGGCAGGGATCATCCTAAGACAACAATAAACAAGACAGCAAAGCATTACTTTTGCGTGAATAATTAGCACAAAAGCAATTAGTATTTCAACCAGTTTCTGAAAACCATGAGGACAGTAACTCATAGTCTTATGAGTGAAAAACAGATCAAGTTCATAAATGTAGGAGGTTAGGAAGATTTGTAGGTCTATGAAATCAGACTCAAATTAACTCAGGACAAATATGAGACTTGTCATTATTATTAAGGCATTCTCAAACAAAAACCCTTCTGTTATAGCTTCCAACTTTGCTTACGTTTGGTAAGGCTGACAAGAGTATACATCTTAAGTTACATTAAAAACCATTGTTTTTCCTTTTAAATGTCCATTTAGGACTGGGCTCAGGCTATACTTTCCTGCCAGGTATTTAAGACCAAGCTGATCAAAACTGACCTTTTTCCTATCTACTCTTAACAGTCAGATGAAAGTTCTGAGAGATCACTCTTGGAAACATGAGCAAAGTCCCTTGGCTCCTTTAATTTTCCTCTACCAATAGTGCCACTTGCCAGGATGGGTCAGGGTCTAGGTGACCATATGTGGCTTCTATTGGAAGCATCAGGGACATTTCCATCTCCAATCACCCTCTTCTTTGCAGAATGTGCACTGGTTGGCTTCCTGTTCTCTAGGGTCCACTCGATCTCACTGATGAGCAGATCTGGTGACTCGCCAGAGTCGCAGGGCCCAGAGAGGAGTCCCATCATTCTCTGCATCCTGGCTGACCTTAAAGGGCAGTGTCAAATTGTTGGCTGCATTTTCCTTGGCCCTTTTACTTCCTTGGCTTTGGTCTCCAAACTTTTGGTTTTAAATGTCTGGTCAGCCAGTTTCACCAGTCTTAAAGAGGAAGTAACAGATTATAACTTCAATACCTATAATTTTACAGATACCCTTTTCATTTAATTGGGGTTAGTATTAGTACTGGAAGTCAGCATTAGATCCCATCTGTCCTGCAGGTAATGGCTTATTGTCTCAAATTAACCAAAGTTATTTTTTTTCTTTTTTCTTTTTGGAAGCAGTACCTCTGTATAACAGTAAGAGGACACATAAAGTTTACAAGGAAAATACAAAGTGAAACTAACAGAGCAAAAAAACTTCATTTTGTGTAATACCTATGAACCAAGAAAAATGACTTTTGTAATCTTGAACCTTTACTTAGTTATACATTATACTCCTTGTCTGAGATCACAGTAATCTTAACAATAAATCAATCTTTTGAACACAACTTTAAATAAGCTGAAGTCTAGCCTATTTTGGAACCATTCTAACATGAAATAAGGTTAGAGTCAGAGGGTTATCTCAGGTAAGGCAGGACTCTTCATAACTAACACAACATCATACCTGAAACATGAATCAAAGACAGGCTAACAGAGGTTTTAATTTTCTTTTTGTGGAAATAGTAGCAGAGTGCTTACAATATTCAATATCCCCTTTAAAAGATTAGGCTCTCCTTAACAACTTCCAAAAATACATTTAAATTTCAATTTCAGTGTGAAAAGTAACACAAAATTGTATATATAGGTTTATATATAACTGGTTACTTTATCCAGCTAGAAAACATCAAATACACAAATAAATACCAACCGAATTTATTATTTCCATACAAAACTGAGACATTTTCTATACCTAATTTTAGTTTGGAGAAAAACAACTTGGTAATGTGCTCTCCAAAGCTTTACATTTAACTCGGTTTAATTTTAAAATTACAATTTAGAATCCAGAGTGTATGGTAACAATAATCCTAGGTCTGCATGGGCTAACAAAAAAATCACAGGATAGCCTTAAATCTTATACATTTAGGAAACTATTAATGATTAGAAATTGACTTAGTAAAAACAAGCAGATATAAGACCGGTCTTCAACTGACAGTGTGACCCTTCTATGTCAGATACAATATACAAAAGAGAGCACTTATTGATTATCTTGTCAGTAAACTTACATAAACATTCATTTTATAAATTTTTATGGAACACATAGACAAGGTTTAGAAAGATAGAGTTCTCAGATGCATACTCATACCTAGTCACATATATTTAGGGTGTCAGCTATATTGTTATAATCTAAATAAAAGTTGTTTGTTTAACCAGTTACAAAGTAATCATTTATGACTTTAAAACAGGCACCAATCTTTATGACTTTCTTTCCCCAAGTAATAAATCAAAAAGTACAAGAAAATTATCTCAATAGATAAGAGCAGATAAAGGTTTCAGACTTCGCTTCATATCAGTACATTAAATTTCAAATAACTTTGTGCTAATTAGAGCCAATTTAATCACAAACACAAACATTTTGAGATTTACCTCCCACAAACCTTCTACAACATGCTTAAACATTCACAACTTCTTTGCATCCTTAGTTTTATCCTCTTTCACTTGAACTTTAACCCAAGAATCTTACTTTACCAGACAAAATACTTTTCATCCAGAAACATTTCTTTTACCTTCTAATTTTCCGTACTAAAATGTATTTCCATACCTAAAACTTTCTTTTAACTTTTTTAGATTCAGACACTTTCTTAAAGTCATATTCTGAAACAATCCTTATGAATGTGATCTGTGTATTTAATTTACACAACAAATTTTATCCCAGGAGAGTGTTGGAGTCTGGCATATACAAAAAAAAAAAAAAAAAAAAAAAAAGCAACTGTACCTTAATCTTTTTCTCCAATGTTGCATTCAGGGTGTTGGAGCAGAGGATATTTCTGAGTCTGACCTGTCCCCATTATCATTATTAGAATGCCATCAACTTAAGTTCCCCACTGTCAATTGCACCCAGAGGCTCATTTTGGGCCTTTCTTATACTAGGCATATTGATATGCAATGGAGGATGCCCTTTCCATCCTTTTCTTTAGGCTTCCTTGAAGATACCTTTGCAGAGGCTGCCTACAAAACACAGGTTGGTCTTAGTTTTTATCTTTTTCTTCTTTGGGTGCAGTTATTTATTCTTCCAGCCCCAGGCATTTAGTTTGATGGAATACTCATATCAAGAATTGCTTTGTCCCAGTGAATATTACATGGCCAAATGGAGTCTCCTGTCAGATTTTAAAAGGGGAGACTATTCCTGTCTCTAGGTCATAAACTGATAGTGCTGGAACCTACTGCCACATTCTTTGTGGCCAGAAACATCCACCCTCCATATGTAAAAGGGACTGGAAGACAGACGAGAGGTCATGTTCTTTTTGGCCTTTTGTCTACAGCCCAGGCAACTTTTCTGGGATTTTTTTTCCATCTTAGGGTTAGTGTCCTTGACCACAGTGAGATGCTCTGCAAATGCCTGGGGCTAGGCTGAGAAATAGTTCTAGGAGTGGCAGCACTGGGTTTTAAAGATTGAAATCTTTTTAACCCTTTTTTTCTGATGTCCTGCTACCCTTGCACACCAGAGGCTGTGCCTTTTGGCACCTTCAACTTAGTTCCTGCTGGTTTAATCTCCTTATAATTCAACTGCATAAATACCTGTACATACAGAATTTCTTTCATATACTTTACCCCTGACAGACCAACTTCAACTTCAAGATTGTATAATAATCTAGAAAAACCATTTAAAGACCAGATTGTGTTACACTAAGCCCTCTTTCTCTTAGACAGGCTTATCTTTAGAGGTGGCCCATGCAGTCAAGATCTCTCTGCTCAAGAGACTACCAGTAAGGTAAATACAGGATGACCCATGTCTTAAAGGGCCAGTAACAGACAAAAACAAAACAAAACAAAACAAAAAAAACAGACAAAACAGGATCACGGAAACCAGGACTGACAGATGGGAACCTTTAAAACAGACCTGAACTACAAATTTCTTCCACCTACTTTACCATTGACAGACCAACTCCAACTGTAAGATTATACAAAACAGAATCACAAAAGGAAACAACTAGAGAGGAGATCCTAAACCATGGTCAACAGTTGGGAACCTTGAATCAACCATTTAAGATATTTCCCAAGAGACTACCCATAGAATCAATGTAGTACTGGGCATGTCTTAAAAGGGGCAGTAGCAGATAGAACCAACCAGAGAACAAGAGGGAATTCCCAATTCCAATACCAACAAAGAAATGATAACCTAGAACAGACCAGAAGGGAATATGTATCCCTAGGTTTTCATGTCCCACTTAACCGTGACTCTTACATCACTGGTGCCACAGATACCCCCAGAAAAAGGGAGCAAATATACCCACAAAGAGGAAGTAGATGTATGGAATCAAGGGTCTCAGCATGCACACTGGGGGACTTACCAAATGCCCAAGAGTGTCACAACTTTCCTGAGTTCAGTTTCCTTTTTCTCAAAGTAGAGCAAATGATGAAGCAATTTGTGCAGTTCAGGGAGAGAAGGCAGGAGTTCCCCAAAGTAAAAAGAGCTTCAGCAGCTGCTGGAATGGTCCCTCAGTCCCTCCCTTTACTCAAAGGAACAGATCCTCTGGTTTAGGCCAAGGCAAACTCACACCATTTTCCAATTTCTCATGAGGGCAACTCTCAACAAACTCACCAGTCACCTTGTATCCTTAGCATGGAAGTGGGGTTCCTTGGAATGTCAGACCTGCCAAATAAAATTAGAATGGGGGCTACTCTTGGGTCCCATCTGGGGTGCCAAATTTGTTGCCAAAAGCTCAGTCCTTGTCCCTGATGTCAATCCAATAATGAGGACAGTTTTGAGAAAAAGGAAAAAGATGGTTTAATGCTTTACTAGCAAAGAAGATACATAGGGAACTCCTGTCCCCAAGGCTGTGATTCTGCTCATCATGGGGAAGAAAGGGGTTTTTAAGAGGTGATTCAGAGAAAATGAGATGAGGGAGGAGAGATCAGGAAGGAGAAGATCAGGGAAAAGAAGATCAGGGAGGAGAAATTTAGGGAAAAGAAGATCATAGAGAAGGTCAGGGAAAAGGTTTGGGAAAAGAAAAATACATGTAAGTTTCAAAGCAACAAGGGATATACTCAAAGTATCAAGGGAACACCTGTTACAGGATCACCTACTGTTTTCTGCATTTTGTTGAATTGTTTGTATCTTCTTGAAATCTCCTAAGCTTCTTTAAAACATTTATTTTGAATCCTTTGTCATTCAGCTTATACATCACCATTTGTTTGGGACTGGTTGTTGTCAAAAGCTTGGTCCTTGTCCCTGATACCAATCCAATAATGAGCATGGTTTTGACAAAAAAAAAAGGAAAAAAGAGAGTATTAGGTTCAAGGCTTAGCATCTATGCAGCTATGCAGCTATGTTAAATTCTTACCATAAGTTTCTTTCCGGCCCTAGAGGAGTACTTACAGAGAAAACAAGAGTTAAAGTATAACTTCCCCTTCCCACCTCTCATTAACCACTCCCCTCACTTGTCCCAGCAGCCCATCATAAGTTCTTATGCAAGCAGCTCATATGAGCTCATGTGACTTTACTCCATCCAAATGGGACTATAAAATACCCCAGAGCTAAGTTCTTCCTGCCTTTCTCGCTTTTCCTGAGTGATAGCCTTTTTCAGACCCTGACTGGCAAATAAACCTTTCTATGTGCAGATCTCCTTGCCTGGTTTCTGTGTTACTCATCTGCACCACATTTTCCTTTCAGAAGGTTTATTGCTTTGCTAGCAAATGTGAAACACAGGGAACTCCTGTCTCAGAGACTTTGATTCTTCCCATCAGCAGTAACAGGGGGCTTTTAAAGAGGTGATTCAAAGGCTCCATTCCATATGTTCTCTGTTGGAGTTGAAATTTACTTGTTAATTTGGGAGATAGTCATTTCTGAGGTCTTCTGGTACCATCCCTCATTCCTATGGTGGGTGTGTACTCAAGGACAGATAAATTTGCCTAAAATGGGAAAGAAAGGTAAATACTGTTTCCCTGAAATTAGGGAGGGGAAGAGATTAGGGAGGTGAAGGGAGAGAGGAAGAGAAATAAACACGTCAATTTTAAAAATAAGTTGCAAAGCAGTAAGGGCTATATTCAAAGCACAAAGTAAGACCACTGTTACATGGTCATGTATATTTTATTTAGCATTTTCAGTGATGTCATGTTTTTGTACCCAAAGAAAATAAAATCATCCAAGCCGATCACATAAAGCCAAAAGAAACCTTTATTTTAGCTGGCCAGCGACAATTGCCCTTACTCCTAAAACGGGGTGCTGGGAAATTGCGCATTCATTGCCAACTTTTATAGGGCTCTGGAGGGGGGGGGATATTAGGGCGGGGCTATAGGGAGGGGAGATTAGGGTGGGGCTGACTCTCTCTGGATGGCACTGGAGAATCTTTTTGGGAAGTATAACAATGTTTCCCTGATTTGTCCTGATCCTGGTAGCCATGTATTGAAATCTGTACTTTTGAAGAAATGTGATGGCAAAACCAGACCTGGTTGTGAAAAGAAATTTCAAAAATGTTATGGTAAGAGATCAATGCCTGGGAAAGGGGTCAGTTCTGCTTCCCTCAGTGTTTCTCCAAGAAGCCTAATTAACCATGGTTCCCTACCTTTTGTATTGTAAATAACTGTCCTAAAAGTCTGACTACTCCCTCTTGAAATGTAACAGATGCCTGTGAAAAGAGCTGTTTCTTCCTATCTGTTCTGTGAGCATGCTTTATGTTAGAGACCCTGCATAAGGCCTTCAGCTGCATAGATTAGGAATTGTTTTTAAAAAGAGGAAAATGCCCCAGTGATAGGATGGATCTAGACCACATCAAGTAACCTACAAATATTGTGAGAAACTGTGAATCAAGGCTCAGAATTTGGAGTTTTTCTCTGGGCCTGCCGGCATAAAATAAAGTTCAGAGTTCTCCTCCTGTCCAAGTGCTGCATGCTGCTTCTTGACCAGTCTGTTTCCTGGTGCAGAAGTAAGCTGACTGTCTCTGAGAAAGTTCTTTACTGAACAGGGCTTATGCTAATCTACAAAAGCCAACATTTCTAGAGTCCTTGGACTTGTTAGATGGTGCCTCAGTTTGCAGGTATGTGGCTCTGGGGCCTATATCTCCTGGGTATACAATTTGTTTTGTCTTCTAGGATAAGCATAGCAACTATACCCCTAGGGGATAGTCTAAAGCTTGTGTTCTCAGTAACCAACCTTGTACTATTGAAGAGGGAAATATTACTTTATAACTTTGGTCTCTGTAATAGTATTACTTAATTACTGGTGTATATAAGAATGTTGTTTACATACTTGTTTAAATTGAAACATTTCTATGCTAGTTGTTTTTATATCTTAGGAATGTAAGCTTACAATATCTTGCAGAACTGCTGCCTGTGGTGAAGGTCACTTTGAAGCATCACTTGCAGGTGTTTCACTGCCTTTGTTCTGCATCTGTGAACTTCTTATAAAAAGAATTTATGTGTGTGGTCTTTGGTCACCTAGGCCAAGAATTCAAACCCACCAATGTTGCATTGGTTAAAAAAGGGTGTCACATTTCCTATAAAAGCCCTGTGTAACCTCAGCTTGGGGCCCAAAATTTCAGTGGTAATGAGGCCAGTGGGCAAAAAGACAGTTTAGGTAATAAATGATTGGATCAGAAAGATGGGGGCTGATTCAGGAGGAAATGAAATGCTAATACCTCCAGAGTCCTTCCCTCTGCTGCAGCCCGTTGTCAAGATGACCTGCCTCCAAGGAACTGTTCCTCTGTACAAGGCACTGTTAATGAATGCGTGGTGGGCTGATTCCTTACTGCCTAGACCCCTGGGTGGCTACATTCCTGCCCTTGGCCCACCTTTTGGTCATGAGTCACTTTGGTCATGAGTCATGTACACAGGATGGGGGGGCATGATAATAAAGAAATTCTAAAATGCATAAAAAGGTGCAGGACACTCCCACTTCCTGAGATACCAGCTCTGGATGCCCCTCTTCCTCTGGGGAGAAATCTATCTCTGTCTTTCTTCTATCCTTTAAATAAATATTGTGTTCTCTGCTTGCCTTGGTGTTTCTCAGGTGTTCAATCTTCACATCTGGGAAAACAGAAGTCAACCCTGACTGATTTTCCTCACCCGCAGTATCAATAACTCATCTGGGTTCGCTGGCATAAATAACCTGAGTCCTCCAACGCTTCAAGTGATTCTTGGTCTGCTGAATGCAATTTCAATAACACTATGACAGATAAAGCTGGTTCTGGAAATTCCATCCTGAAACTGGTGCAGATCCAAAGCCAAGGGCTACCGGATCTGTCACTGAAGTAGATGAAAAGCCAAGCCTAATGAGTCCAGCTTGGTGCTTCAGTAGACCTTATATACAGGGACACTGGGACACAGATGGCAGTGGGTATGCTCTAAAACCTGGGGTCATCTTGGTCCCAGAACAAGCCTGAAGACTAGCCTCCAAGAGCAGTGTTAATGCTGGTCCAAAGTTTGGGGTTACAAAGTCTGAGCTAATAGCAAGGCATTCCTGAAGCCCAGAACTTCTAGATCCAAGGTAGTGGTGCAATGATCCAAAATCCCAGTGTAACTGAAAGCTGGGTCCTTATCCCTGATGCCAATTCAATAACGAGGACACAGTTTTGAGAAAAAGGAAAAAGAAGTTTTATTGCTTTGCTAGCAAAGAAGAAACACAGGAGACTCCTCTCCCCGAGGCTGTGATTCTGCCCATCAGGGAAAACAGGGCTTTAAAGGAGCTCTTCAAAGGCTGTATTCCAGGTGTGCCCTGACAGGGGGTCCTAGGGCTCCCTGATGGTGTTAGGATTCACTTGTTAATTTGGGAGCTAGTCACTTCCCAGATCCTGTAGCAGACATCTCCTTCCTGTGGAGCACAGATAACTCAAAGTAATTTTGTTCCCCACCCTCAGGTTAAGGAGGAAGAAAGGGAGAAGAAGAAAAGAAAAACATGTCCCTTTTAAAAGTAAGCCTCAGAGCTATATTCAAAAGGTAAAGCAGACCACAGTTACACCAGGGCTATAGAGACTGAGCTACATGTAGAGCCATCCCTATGTCTCTGTGCATGTACTGGCCTAGCACTTAGGCAGACCTGATGCTTGGTGCCACTGAAGCTTACCTGATACCATGGAAAGTCAGTAGTCCAAGACCAGCAGAGCCACCCTGGCATTATGGGAGGTCTGAAGCCCAGGGCCACTATAAAGCTGGCCTGCAGCTCTGGAGTTCCTGGAGTTTCCGGTGGCTGAAGTTAGCCCTGTGATGGGGCAGACTGGAAATTGAATCCAACACAGAGGCCTGAACCAATTGGAGGCTAAGTCCATAGTTTCTGACCTAGAGTCTGGAGTCATGGGTGCCTGTATGGTTCTGATATTTACCAAATAGACCTAGCATTGATGTCCAAGGCAAAGTCCTTTTTGTATGTTTCTCTCTTTCCCCAAGTACAGGGTATCTCTCCAAAATGTGCAGAGGTTTAGGAAAAAGTGATACCTACTCATTCCATAACTTGGTTGGATATTGTAAGTTGTTTGCTATAAACATTGATACCCATGTATTGCTATAGTATGCTGATTTTAGTTTAGATAAATACTAAGCAGTGAAATAGCTGAGTCATATTGTGTAATAAGCCAGACTCAGAAGTTCAAGGATCAAATGTTTCTCTCATATGTGGAAACTAGAGAGAAAAAAAAATGAGATCTCTACTCAACAGCCTGTGATATACAGAAATGGTGGGGTGTAACAGAAGGAAAAAAGAGGTACTGGGCAATGAAGTTGACAAAATTATGCTATGAATGTATGGTTATATCACTATGACTCTCACTTTCACATATATTTATAATGTACCAATTTTTAAAATAGTAGGGAGACCTTTAGAGTATAGGAATGTTATCAGCAGGAGGGATGAAGGGAGGGAAAAAGGAGGAATGAAATAGACTAAATTATGTGCATGTATGATTATGTTACAATAAATCTCACTATGTGCAATTATAACATACCAATAAAGTCATTTTTCAAAAAAATTTAAATATCAATCGGTGTAAGAAAATAGGGAGTGTCAGCTTTGATATTGCAGATTGCAATTTTAAATAATATGTTCACAGGGTAAGACTAGCTGAGAATGTTTGATGTGAACAAAAATCCTGTGTGAAATGCCAGAGTGAATAAACCATATAAGTGAGAAAAAGATATATATTCAGGCAGTGGAAGCAATAAGCACAGATATAGATATACCTGTTGCATCTGAGAAATAATAAAAATGTTTGTGTGGTACAAAGAGGATGGTGGTGAGGGAGTAGAAGCTGGAGGCATAATGAAAAAAGTCAGAAAACATACAGCACTGTCAGACATTGTTTAGATTTTGAATTCTACTCTACAATGGGAAGTAATTGTATAATGTTGCAAACAGGAAAAATGTGTCCTGAATTTTATGTGAACTGGATTTTGGTGACTGCTGTGTTGAGAATAATCTGTAACAAGAAAAGGTAGAAACCATGACTAATTAAGAGGTTACTGAAAATATTGGCAATAATTAACAAATTTTTGAATGGGTTTAAATTTTTGACATATTAATCTATATTTTGAAATTGTAAATTAACTTTGTAGAAAGCAATCTTACAGAGTGTGCAGTACATAATGAATTCACAATTCAACTTTATTGTTCTGTAAAATTGTCAATTTCATCATATGGGTCCAGTGCATTTATTATTGTTTTTGATATGAATATTTTATAATATATATGAAAGAGATTCCTTTATATTACATTTTCTGAGTGGCCATTTTGGGGATTAAGAAAAAATATTGTCTTCTTATATGATTCCTTGGCAGTTTACAGAACTAATAACATTTCATCTAATTGTTGGTATTTGTAAGCTGATCCGAGGATAGTAACAGGAGAACAGACAGGCCAGATATAAATCAAAAAAGAAACTATTGGGGGACGCTCTTGGGCAAGGTTCTCAGGTCCAACAGGGTGCTGGGCCAGAGAAGTCGCATGTGGCCTCTACAAGGCTGGGTTTCTCTAACCCTGGGGTGGGAGAGGGGAAGCTCGAGAAGTCAGTGTCCTCCTGGGATTGGCTGGAGTTGTTTGTCAGCGCCTGATTGGTTATTTCTTTGGGCATGCGCAGGTTACATTGTTTCTCTGGGGTTACATTGTTTCTCTGCGCATGCGCAGGCCGCTTGATGCCCTGCCCCCCCCCTTCAGTCACCCTGAAGCCCTGGAATAGCTCCTTCGTTGGCAGAAGGATACATTGTTTCTCCACTTGTGCAGGTTGCTTGATGCCCTACCCCCATACAGTCGCCTTGCACTGCCCTAACATTTGGGAAGAAAATCATATTATTTATAAATTACAATAACTTTCTCTTATATTGGTGCTATGCCTGTTTTCTTCTGCCATTTAATAGCAAATCTTTGGATTCGAAAGCATTCAGTCTCTGAGAATTGCACCAATAACTTCCACTTTCTCAGAAAAGGCTACAGAGAATAACAACATGAGGTGCCACATTCTCAAGCCTTGGACTTGGAATGAGATATTCCACAAGCTTCTCTGATTTCTCTGGTTCTCCAGGTTTCAAACACTATTTCCAGGGACTTCTGTGCTTCCATATGAGCCAATTTACCTAATAAATCCTATCTTAAAGTTTATTCTCCCCCTTCTACAATTAATTAATGTTCCTATCATATTCATTGGCCCCCCATTAGCACCCTCACCATTCTGGGATCTGTAACATCCGATCTCTTCTGTATTGTGCATTTTGGTTTTAAGTCCTCATGTGTCTCACCTGAAATGTATACTTCCTAACTTTCTGTAACGGCTATTCTAGAAAGTTCCAGTCTTGGTGTATGATAGTTCACATGAAATCTAACTCAAGACCAAATTAAAAAGAAACCATAATAATCATAACCATAATACTAATGATCTGAATGTCACTTCTAAATTTCTTGTTAAAACTTCATTTCTGGGAGAAGAGAAGGTTCTGGATTAGTGGAAGGTATGCTTCCTAGCAGGTGCCTAGCTCAATATTTAAAAATGCCTTAAATCATGCTAGGTAAACTATTCAATATTTCCCATACCTAACATTTCCTTTTAGTCTTTTTCTTTTCTAATAATAATGCTTAATGTTCATTCTCTTAAGAAATTTCAGGTACCCAAAGAATATCATTATGCAGTCACCTTGCTGTACATTAGATTCCCCAGAATTTATTCACCTTGTATAACTCATAATTTGCACTTTTAACCCAAATCTCCAATTTTTCCTCCAACAAATCCGCAACAAACTAATGTTATTCACACAGTTTCTATGAATTTTATTATTTTAGGTTATATCCAAAAGTCATCTCATACAGCATTTTCATTTTGTGTCTGGCTTATTCTAATTAGCATAATATTCTCTAGGTCCACCCACTTCACTTTACTATTTATAGTATATGCATATGTATAGTAAACGTGCCATATATCTACTCATCCACTGATGAACACTTAGGTTGTGTCCTTATCTTGACTATTTTGAGTAATGTTTCAGTGAATATGGACGTGCAGGTATCTCTATGACATATTGATTTCAAGTCCTTTGGATACAATCCAGAAGTAGGATTGCTGGATTATGTAGTTCCATTTTTTAAATTATTTTATTCATTTATTTATGTTTTATGTGGTGCTGAGGATTGAATCCAGTGCCTCAAACATGAAAGACAAGTGCTCTACCACTAAACTACAATCCCAGCCCTTGTTGTTCTAGTTTTAATGTTTTAGGAATCTTCATACTGTTTTCTCAAATGGTTGTATCAATTGACATCAATAACAGTGCACAGGATTCTCTTTCCTCCACATCCTCAGCAACAACTTTTATCCTGTTTTCTTTTGGAATATAGCCATTCTGAAGATGTGTGCTGATATTTCATTGTGGTTTTAATTTTTCATTTCACTGATAGTGATACTGTGCACTTTTTCATATACTTAAGGGTTATTTCTGGCTTTTGGGTAGAAATGTGTATTTGAATCCTTTGCCTATTTTAAAATAGACTCTTTTGATAATGAATTTTTTATTCCCTTATATGATTTTTATATTAACTGCACTTCATGTACAATTTGAAAATATTTTCTCCCTCCCTGTTTTCGTTTGTTTTTTCACATTGTCAATTGTTTCCTTTGTTATGCAGAAGTTTTTCAGTTTAATTTGATAGTCCCACATGACTGCTTCTGTGAATTCATTTATAAATTTTCTTCAATTTTCTACATAAATGTTTAACATTTTTCAGTGTACAAGTTTTCATTTCTTAAGTTTATTCCTAAAAATTTTTGTTGCTATTTTAAATGTTGTGAATGTTGCTAATGTAAATTTTCTCTTTTGTCTCTTTTTGTTTTTTGTTTCCTGTACTTTTAGTATTGTATTCAAGGAGTCATTGCACAGAACAATTTCAATAAACTTTTCCCATGTTTTGTTTTAGTAGTTTTGCTCTTTTCTGTCTCATGTTTGCATTTTTGCAGTTTACATTGTTATTTTTAATTGGAACATGAAAACATACATAGAAATTATAAATATTTGTAGAGCATCACTTGAAATTTCAGTACTATGCAACTCATGATAATTTTAACAAATCAAAAAGGTGAACACATTAGCATCCACAGAATCTGGACTAGTGCTCACAATCTGAATTGGTAAATTAATAATGGATATGAATGCTAAAATGAAGGTACTATCATTTACAAAATTGTTGTCTGCCAAAATCTCATTTGCGAGATGTTGAAAGAAATTTAGAGGTGAAATGACTGGATTATGAGAACCTTAACCTAATCAGTGCATTCATCTCCTGATAGAGAATAACTGGGTTGTAAATGTAGGCAGGTAGCAAGTGGCAGGAAGAGGTGGATCATTGGGGGCACGCCTTTGTGATATATACTTTGTCAGTGGAGAGCAGAGCTATGTACCTCTCTTTGCTTCCTAGCAGGATATCCTGAGCTGCATTCCTCAGCCTTGTCATCAGCCATGATATTCTACTCCAGCACTGGCCCAGAGCAATGGATTTGACCATCTATTGACTGAGAGCTCTTAAACTGTGAGCCCAAAATAAAGTTTTCCCCCTTAAAATTGCTCTTGTTAGTTTTTTGTTTTTGGTTTTGGTTTTGGTTACAACAGAGAAAAAATGATTAAAACAGAGGGGTTCAGGAAAGTAGCAAGAAATTGTTCTTGTGTCTGTTTGGTCTGTTTTCAGTGTTCCAGAAAGAAGGAAGTGAGTGGCAGATAAAGGGGACCTTTGCTACATATATCACTGTTTAACCAAGGATTTTGAATTGATAATAGACCTATATCCAGTGTTTTCTAAGTCACCAGTAGTCTCCTTGAAGATGAATTTAAAGCATTTGTCAAATTGTCATTAAACTCTTGAGTCTTTAACTGAAGAAAGTGTTCATTAATAACAGCTGTTCATTTTCTTCAGATAAAGACTTCAAGAAAATTTGGCACATCTCTCTGAATTTTATACATGAAGGGGAAAATGAGAAGAGGTATCTAAATTATAAAAAGATACTTGCATTCTGAAGGAACAGGGGCTTTAAAAGTTGGCCTTAACTCAAAGAAGAAAAACTGACCCAGAAACAGTACAATTCAAGAATAATCAAGAATAATTGTCTGGAAACCTGAATTAATATTCTATAATTTTTGTAGCATATAGTATGCAAATTGTTTATTTGTACATTTGGAACATAATTATGAATATAAAAACCCAAGATCTTTTGTTATACTTCTAAATTGTGAGATGGCCATGTGGGATTGTGCATACCTATAACCCCAGTTTCTCAGGAGGATGTGACAGGAGGATTTCAAGGACCAGTCCGGTCTCAGCAATTTAACCTATGCAACTTAATGAGACCCTCTCTCAAAATTAAAAGAAAAAGTGGCTAAGTATGTGGCTCAGTGGTTAAGTGCCCCTGGGTTCAATCCCTGGTACCAAAAAAAAAAAAAAAAAAAAAAAAATATATATATATATATATATATATATATATATATATATATATATAATTTGATTCCATAAAGTCACATTTACTTTTCTTTTTAGAGCTATACAAAGGAAGCAATTTTAGAACAAAGAAATTTAAAAATATAGAACACATAGAAATTTAAAAATTCCAAGCTTATCTAAACAAAAGAGGTTAGCACAAAATGTCATTTTTGGTTTTTTGTTGGCACTCAATATTAACCTGGATTTCTATGGATGGGATAGAAGGTTTGTATAGCACTCATTTATCATATGAGTTTTACTGTGCTTTAATGCAGTTCATCTTGTGAGTTATTTTTTATTAATTCAGAACAAGTTTTCAGGTTGAATTTAACTGCAATAATTATATATCTGTTCCAAATACATGTATAAAATAAAATTATTGTAGAACAATTGTAATGTAATGCTAGCTTCAATTTATTTACCTTCATTTCACTGGTTTCTAATGCTTATGGCAGTACATTTTTGGAGCATTACTGAGATATTCAATTTGATTTGATTATTAACAATAAAAATTACATGGTATAAACATCAGCTATTATTCTTAGTGAAAATCAATGGAATAAATAGGTATTCTGTGATAATCAGGATAAGAGAGCAAAGCAGAAATATTTGAAAACTGTTTGGCCAAGAAAACTGCCAGTAATTTTGGGGCTAAGCAAGGCATGGTGGACAAAGACATTATAGTCACTAAAGAGATGTTTAATACTTTACCCAGAGAAAAGAGAAAAGATTGCTTGAGGGCATCTCAGGAATTGGCAAGATCTCATCCAACTCAGGCCGAAGAATATATAAATAAAAATTCCTTTGAGAAGAGATTCACCCTACTTACACAGGGGAACTTAAGAAGTTGCTTCACCATACTCAGTCACACAGGCACTCAGATTCTGTTCCAGCTGTAATCCCAGGAGGCTAGGCTACTGCTCAAGATCATGGCCTACCTTGGCAGCAACCAGTAGATGCTGGTTCTGCAAAAATGCAGGATGGTGAATTTAGGATGTCATGGAAGTTTCCACCATGATTTCAAAGGAGGCCTGGAGGGAAGGCAAAGTGCAGCAGGGTCAGAGTCCTTGGGAGCTGATTCTGAGAGGGTGATGCATGAATATGCAAGAAGAAAACCAAAGGTGCAGTGGAAACACCTGAGTTTAAGAAATGACAGTACCACAGAAATTCTGCTGAGGAAAGGCTGGAAGAAGTGTGCAGAAACAGGGCAAGAAAGAGGTCATGTGGGCTGCAAACAGTGAATTCTTAGGGGTAGAGTTATGCACACCCTTTGGAGAGAATATCATGATGCGTGTGCCCTAAATGTTGGATGTGGAGATAAAAAAATCTGTTTTCTCAGCTTGAATTTGGTCTTGCTTTGGTCCCATACCTTCATTCTATGACCCACTTTTCCCCATGTGGAATTAAAATGTTTACCTTCCAGCACATCTCTTCGAATTTTATACATGAAGGGGAAATGGGATTAAATGGGATTTGCATTTAATCTTTAAGGGGAAAAGAGCTGACAGTTCACTTTGAGACTCAGAGAAGACTTTGGACTTCAACTTTTGTGTAATGCTGGAACTGCTAAGACTGTGGGAATTCTTTGAAATGAACTAAATGTATTTTGAATTGTGAGATGGGCATGAGTTATTTAGGGGAGGGAGTGGAATGTCATGGTTTGGATATAGGATGTCTCCCAAAAGCTCATGTGAGAGAAAATGCCCAAACATCCAGAGGTGCAATGATTAGATTATGAGAGTCAGATTATGGATTGAAACACTGGATTAATTGGGTGTTAACTTTAGGCAGGTATGTTGTGGTTGGAGGAGATAAGTGACTGGGGATGTGCCTATGAAGTTTATATCTAGTCCATGGTAAGAAGATCTCTCTCTCTCTCTCTCTCTCTCTCTCTCTCTCTCTCTCTCTCCTCTCTCTCCTTCCTGATGACTACTTACTGAGCTGGTTTTCTTTGCCATCCCCTTCTGCCGCGATGTTCTGCCTCACCTTGAGACCAGAGCAATGATGTTCCCATCTATAGACTGAGACTTCTGCAACTGTGAGCCCCGAAGAAACTTTTCCTCTCCTATGATGTTTTTAAAAAAAATACACAAAAAGATCAGGCCAATGTTCCTGATGAACAAAGATGCAAAAACTCTTAACAAAATTCTGGCAAACTGAATACAAAAACATATTAAAAAGATAGTGCACCATGATGAAGTGGAGGGATGCAAGGCTGGGTCATCATCTGGAAATCAATAAATGTAATTCATCACATCAATAGGCTTAATGTTCAGAATCATATGATCATTTAAATACATGGAGAAAAAGGATTTGATAGTATACAACATCCCTTCATGCACAAAACATTAGAAAAAATAGGGATAGTAGGAACATATCTCAACATTGTAGAGGCCGTCTATGCTACACCCACAGCCAACACCATTCTAAATGGAGAAAAACTGAAAGCATTCCCCCTAAAAATTGGAACAGGATAAGGATGAATTCTTTCATCACTTCTATTCAACATTGTCCTTGAAACTCTAGCCAGAGCAATTAGACAGACCAAAGAAATTAAAGAGATATGAATAGGATAAGAGGAACTCAAACTTTCACTATTAAGTGATGACATGATTCTATATTTAGAGGATCCAAAAAATTTCACCAGAAAACTTCTAGAACTCATAAATGAATTCATGAAAGTAGCAGGATATAAAATCAACACTCATAAATCTAATTCATTTTCTTTCATAAGTGATGAATCCTCTGAGAGAGAAATTAGGAAAGCTACCCAATTCACAATAACCTCAAAAAAAGAATAAAATACTGTGAATCAATCTAATAAAAGAGGTGAAAGACCTCTACAATGAGAACTACAGAACACTAAAGAAAGAATTTAATGAAAACTTAAGAAGATGGAAATATCTCCTATGTTCTTGGATAGGCAGAATTAATATTGTTAAAATGGCCATACTTCCAAAAGTGCTATACAGACTCAATGCAATTCCAATTAAAATCCCAATGACATACCTCAAAGAAATAGAGAAAACAATCATGAAATTCATTTGAAAGAATAAAAGAACCAGAATACCCAAAGCAATCCTTAGATGGAAGAGTGAAGCAGGAAGTATCACAATACCAGACCTTCGACTATACTACAGAGGAATAGTAACAAAAATGGCATGGTATGGGCACCAAAATAGGTAGACCAATGGTACAGAATAGGAGACACAGAGACAAACTCATGTGAATACAATTGTCTCACACTAGACAAAGGAGCCAAAACCACACAATGGAGAAAAGATAGCCTCTTCAACAAATGATGCTGGCAAAACTGGAAATCCATATGCAGCAAAATGAAATTAAACCCCTATCTCTCACCCTGTACAAAACTCAACTCAAAATGGATCAAAGACCTAGGAATTAGACCAGAGACCCTGCACATAATAGAAGAAAAAGTAGGTCCAAATCTTCATTAGACTTCCTTAATGACATTCTCAAAGCACAAGAAGTAAAAGCAAGAATCAATAAAAGGGATGGATTCAAACTAAAAAGCTTTTTCTCAGCAAAGGAAACAATCAGTAACATGAAGAGAGAGCCTATACAGTGGGAGAAAATATTTACCACACACAAGTGAGACAGAGCACTAATCTCCAGAATTTGTGAAGAACTTAAAAAACTCTACACCAAGAATACAAATAACCCAATCAATAAATGGACTTAGGAACTGAGCAGACACTTCACAAAGAAAGATATATAAGCAATCACCAGATAAATGAAAAAATGTTCAACATCTCTAGTAATAAGAGAAATGCAAATCAAAACTACCTTAAGATTTCATCTTATCCTAATTAGAATGGCTACAATCAAGAATACAAGCAACAACAGGTGTTAGCGAGGATGTGGGGAAAAAGGTACACTCAAACATTGCTGGTAGGATTGCAAATTGGTGAGGCCACTCTGGAAAGCAGTATGGAGATTTCTCAGAAAATGTGCAATGTATTCACCATTTGACCCAATTATCCCACTCCCCAGTCTATACCCTAAGGACTTAAAATTGGCATACTACAGTGATGCAGCCACATCAGTTTTTTATTGCAGTTCAATTCACAATAACCAGATTGTGGAACCATCCTTGATGCTGTTCAATAGATGAGTGTATAAAGAAACTATGGTATATGTACACAATGGAATATTACTCAGTAATAAAGAAAAATAAAATTATGGCATTTGCAGGTAAGTGGATGGAGTTGGAGAATATCATGCTAAGTGAAATAAGCCAATTCCAAAGAACCCAAGGCTAAATATTTTCTCTGGTAAGTGCATGCTGATACATAATGGGGAGGGGAGGGCATGAGTGAAGAATTGAGGAATGGTGGATTGTGTAGAGGAAAATGAAAATGAGGGGAGGGGAGGGGGCGGGGGGAGAAGGATGGTGAATGAGACAAACACCATTACCCTATGTACAGTATGACTGCATGATTGTTGTGATTCTACATTGTGTACAACCAGAGAAATGAAAACATTGTACCTCATTTGTGTACAACAAATCAAAATGCATTCTGCTATTATGTATAACTAAGTAGAACAAACAATAAAATAGAAAAAGAAATAAACTATTTTTTTTACTTGTCATGAATCCTTTTTCATTTTATTTATTTATTTATATGTGGTGCTGAGGATCAAACCCAGGGCCTCACACATGCCAGGCAAGCACTCTATCACTGAGCCACAACTCCAGCCCCCTCGATGTTGTTCTTGACAGGTCCTCTGGTCACACTGATAAAAAAGCTGACTAAATCATTCTGAATAAAACTTTACTCCATTTTCAGATTCATCATTATTTGATTTCTTACTAGGAAAGAAAAATTGCTCTCAGTTGAATTTAACACAAGTGTTTCTTAAAATAGAATTTAAAATATGTTTACATTATTTTGTTTGTTAAATATATAGGTAGTAAGCAAAATCTGTCTTATTATTCTGTATTAGAAAGAAGAAACAGATTTCCAGTACCCTTTGTTATTTACCTTGGTAGATACAGACTTTGAGTAATTTAGGTTTCAAGTTATTCTTAATAAAAAATATTTCCATCTGAGATAAAATGATAAAATTTCATTAAGTTCAAATAAGTATTTTTCTTTGCTGAAGTAATTTAATTTAAAACTGAATAAATTAAAAAGTAAAGCATTGTCATGTCAAAGCCCTTTTATAAAAATTATAAAACTGTAAAAGTAAGAGTAATGGCATGAACAAAATTCCTAAGTAATTTTATGGTATTGCACATACATGGAATCTATTATTTTCAGCCTTCTTGCACCCTATATCTTTACATCTTCTTAAATATAATCCTTTACTTTTAAGTGATTAACAATATTTGTATACATGTTCATATAATGTCTGTACTATTTATCTGAACAAAACATAATGGTATAGAAAATAAAGACTTGGAGGTACAAGTAAACTGAGAGAATAGAAGTGGCTACACAGGTATTTTGAAATGTTTTATTGATGATATAGTTTATATATTACATATAGTATGCATTGATAACATCTTTGATGAATATTGCTGTGAGAAAAAAAATCAACTTCTACCTGAAACCATGCACAATGTGATTATAGATCTACTTGTATAAAAATCAAAGAATATTAAAATCAAAACTTTTATGAGCACTTTTGTGATGTTAGGGTGAAAAATATTTCTTAAAAGAGAGACAAAAAGCACTAACTATAAAGAAAATATATATCTCCTTGTGTTTATTTTGGGCTTTTTAAAAATTTAAAACATCTGTTCATCATAAGTCATTAGGTGATTGCAAAGTTCTAATGTAGGAGTAGATATTTTCAAAACTATGCAAAACAACATAATTTATTATATAAAAGAAGTAAAGATGTAAATCATATGATAATTTCATTAGATGTAGAAAACAGTTTCAACAAAATCCTACACCTTAGGCTAAGGATTTGATAGACCATTTGCCTAGCATGTTCAAGGCCTCTGGGTTCAATATCCAACACCAAAGCAAAATAAAACAAAACAAAAGAACTCCCATTCATGTTATAAGCAATGAAAAGGGTGAAGAGAAAATGTCAGATTGGAGGAAGGGTGCAGTTCCCAGAAGTTCCTTAGCTTAATATTTTAAAAGTGAGTAGACTGCTCCTCAGCAAGGTGTGTACTTAAGGGAACTCAGTGAAATTCAACACCAGACAGTAAAAGAAACCATGAAGGGACAGAAAGTCAGAAACTGCAAACATAATATAAGACAAAATATATTATGTACAGGCCAGCTTTTCTGATAGTGGTGGCAGGAGCAGTGTTTTTGGCTGCTGCAGAATGGGAGAGCACAGGCAGAGAGAGACAATAGCCAGACAAAAAATTAGATTGTGGGAAGCTGTGAAAGAGTGAAGGAGGCTGATCTCAATGGAGCCAGAGATGGTGGGAAAGTTGTTGAGGGATATGGATGAAATCACATATGCCAACTGACAGATTTCCAAAAGACACCCAAGACTAAATCCCAACTACTGTGAATTCCAATTTAGAACTCCATACCCACCATGCTATGGGAGTACACAACTCATAAGCACTCCCCTGTCATCCAATCTATGCTGTGAGACAGGAAGCTGAGAGTTACTACAATCAACTTTGGCTTCTAGCCACAATAACTAGCAACTTGCTGAGAAACAGAAAGACATTGGATTTAACAATGCCCAGTCCTTGACCCAAATGTTAGAGTCCAAAATTAAAAACAATTAATGAAAATCCATTCCTGCCAACAATTTTGACCACTTCAGCTGAAGGAAGACTTTTATTTCTCATTAAGAAGATTTTTGGGGGCTAAGGTTGTGGCTCACGGATAGAGCACTTGCTTACCACATGTAAGGCACTGGGTTCAATTCATAGCACCACATATAAAATAAATAAATAAAATAAAGGTATTGTGTCCATCAAAAACTAAAAACATTTTTAAAAGTTCTAATCATTTTTTCCTATTCTCCCCATTTTCACTCCTTTTTATTTTTCAATTTCACTTCATTTCATTGTTTAGCTTTTTTCCTTTTTGCATGATTCTGTGTGTTTGTGTGTATGTGTGCATGCTCATGTGGAAGTGGATGTGGATGCATGTGTATATGTGTTCTCACTGTGCAGTTTTGAAAAAATATACAATGTGCATATATTCACATAATTTTACTTACATTTTCATTGATTTCTTCTTCATTCATTTATTATTTAGCTTTGGCACAACTTTTGTGGAGAAAATTAAACATGGGTTTGGTTGTTTTGATCTTTCAATCACTTGTTTGTACCTTAGTTATTGTCCCTAATTACCCCTTCATAACTCTTTTCCCCCACTAATAGTCAAATTTTCCTATACAGTAATCCTTTTTTTCACTATTTTGTTATGTTTTGTTAGTTTTTCCTCCTTCTTATTTATAGCCATCACCTGTTACATATCTCCTGTTTCTCCTCCATTCACTCTTTAAATATTTCAAATTTTCTCTGGCATTCTTATCCTAGTTTCTTTTCACTTAAGAAACTATAATTCCAGCATCTAATAGAATTATGTAGTTCACATAATCCCAACAAAATTCATCGTGTTATGATTATCAATATAGAGGATGACAAAACAAACACCTTTTATTAAAAACTGATCTAATTCATGATTGATTATTATTGGTGGTGAAGATAAATGCTCACCCCACCATTTTGTTTTGTTTTTATTGTGTGTGTGTGATGCTGGGGATTGAACCCAGGGCCTTGTGCTTGCTAGGCAAGCACTCTACCAACTGAGCTATATCCCCAGCCCCTCACCCCACCATTTTTATACAGCTTGAAATAGTGTTGTAGAGGTCAAAGTAGACACTGGATACTTATTTTAAGGCTTACATCTGATGCTAAAATTACTGCTATTCATGACTCACCCCTTCTTCTAAGAAAGTGTTTGAGATGCTTCAAATTTAGAGAGGAGAGATTCTGCCCTAAAGCAATACTCACAACTCAGCCAAACAAAAGTGAATCTCCCCCTGACAATCATTCACCCACTGATCCCCTAAATACTTGAGTATATAGAATAAGGGAGACAAAAAGGCCAAACCAAAAATAAGGCCCCAATTAGGAGCAATCAGTGGGGGACCTCAGTTCCCATTCCTAGACATCAGGAACAGAGAGAAATTTTAGATTAAGGAACAAAACTACACAAAGGAAGGACACATGCATAAATGAGGAAAGGGAGACCATTTCAACTGATGCACAAGTCAAAGACCTCTGAAACATGAAGAAATATGCAAAACAGTCTCCACCCAAAACTTATAACTTTCCAAAAGATGAATCCACATGTAAGAAAGTGAAAGAAATTCCAGAGAAATATTATTAAAACTGTTTATTATAATATTCTATGATCTAAGAATGGATTAAGTGAGCAAATACAGGAAATAGAAGACAATTTCAATAATGAGATACAGATTGCAAAGGACAAGAAGTAAAAGGAGGAGGGAAAAGATGTGGTTTATAAGCTGAAACTGAATTCCACACATGTATAATTTTGTCAGAATAAACACACCTACTATGTATAACTCTAAAACTCTAATTAAAAAAATAAATAAAAAGAAATAGTGATATTGAAAACAAGCCAATCAGAATTCCTGGAAATGAAAGACCTAAAATATCAAATTAAAAATTCACTTGAAGCCATCACCAAAAGATTAGATTGTGTATAAAATGAAATTTCAAGGCTCAAAGACATAACTTGAAGACAGGGTATATGAACTTGAATACTCAATATATGATAAAGAGAAAAAAGGAAAAAATGATGAGCATATACAAGAAATATGGAAAAGCATAATAGAATAAACTTGATTCATTGAAATAGAAGAAAACATGGAGATACCTGTTAAGTGAATTACAAGAACATCTTCAGTGAGATAGTAGCAGGGAATTTTACCCATTGTAGAAATGAGACAGATATATACATACAGTATGCACATAGGATCCCAAATGCATAAGATAAAAAAAATTCCAAGATATATCATAATCAAAATGCCTTACAGAAAATATGGAAAGAATATCAAAATTGAAAGAGAAAAATTTCAGGTCACATTTAGAGGCAAACCAATAAAAGTCACTTCAGACCTCTCAATTTAGAACCTAAAATAAAAGAGGGACCTCTAATGAGATATCCAAAGCTCTAAAAGAAAATAAAACAATTGCCAGTCAAGATTGTTGTATCTAGTAAAGCTATCTTTCAAAATCAAGGAGGAGATAAATTTTTTTTTTGGCAAGGCTAAACTAAAACTTCATTACCACTAAGCAAACAGTACAAAGAATACTCAAAGATTTATGCACACAGGGAAACCCAAAATATTCCAAATTTCCTAAATATATGAAAATCACTAGAAAAGCAACCAACTAAGTGAAAATGAACACAGAATTAAATATAGCAAACAAAAGAAAATATCAGGAAATAATAAAAATCTACCCATAATAATAATGAATGTAAATGGTCTCAATTCCTCAATTTAAAAACATTTATTAGCAGAATTGATTAAAAAATAAGATCTGAGTATATGTTGTTTCATAGGCAAAGATTTATCTACATGCTGAAAGTGAAAAGAAGGAAAAAATATTCCATGCAAATGGAGTCCAAAGTAAATAGAAGTACCTATTCTAATATCTAGCAAAGTAGATTTCAAGGAAAAATTAATCATGAGTAAAAGGTTTATACATAATGGAAAAAGGAAATATACAAGAAGACGTTATAATAACCATAAAAATGTATTCCCCAAATATCACTGCACCTAATTACATTGAAAAAAAAAAGCATTTTGAAGTTTACTCCTGAAGACCCCAATATGACAACACTGGTTTATTTCCATTCACCCTTATCACTAATAGGTGATTGAAGCATAAAGTCAGTAAAGATATGTTTGGGCCTAAATAATACCATAAATCCAATAGACATTATAGAAGAAATATAAACTATTTCACCACCAAAGAATTAAATTTACCTTCTTATCAGAACCCCATGAAACCTTTTTCAAAATAGACCATATTCTATGTCACAGTGTAAGTCTTAGCAAATACAAAGGAATTGATAGAATTCTCTGCATCTTATTAGGCCATAATGGAATTAAACTCGAAATCAACATCAAGAAAAGTAATTGAAGCTATATAAAAACATGAGATGAACAATACTTTTTATTTGTACTGGGGATTTAACCAAGGGGTGCTTTACCAGTGAGATATATCCCCAACCCTTTTTATTTCATTTTACTTTTGATTTTGAGAAAGGGTTTCATTAAGTTCCTTAGGGTCTCAATAAATTGCTGAGGCTGGACTTCAACTTGCAATCCTCCTCTGTCAGCCTCCAAAGTCCCTGGAATTACAGGAGTATGCCACCACACCCAACAACAATATTTCATAAAATGAAGAATTCATTAAAGAAGATATGAGAGAAGAAATCAAGAAATTATTAGAAATGAAAAATAACAAAGAAACAGCATGTCAAAACCTCTTGGAAAATATGAAGACACTTCTAAGAGGAAAATTTATAGAACAGAGTGCCTACATTTAACAAAATAGAAAGTTTACAAAATATAATCTAATATCCCACCTCAGAGCCTTAGAAAAGGAAGGTACTAATTCCAAAATCAGTACAATGGAAATAATTATGATCAGAGCCACAATTAATGAAAATCAGAATATAAAACAATACCATGAATCAATATAAAATAATTGTTTCTTTGAAAAGATAAATAAGATTGATAGATACTTAGTGAAACTAACCAGAAAAGAGAGAGAACACAAAGAAATAAAAGTAGAGATGAAAAAGAATGTCACCACAGACACTTCTAAAATTTAGGGTATGATTAGAAACTATTTTTAAAATCTATACTCATATATACTGGAAAATCTAGAATACATTGACAAATTTCAAGAGAAGTAATTATCAGCACAAATTGAACCAGAAAGAAACAAGAAACTGAAACAGAACAATATCAAGTGATAAATTGAAACAACAATTAAAAGCCTGCAAACAAAATAAGCCTAGGATCATATGGATTTTCAGCTAAGATCTACCAGACGTTTAAAAAACCAACTCGTCTTTCTCAAATTATTCCACGAAACTGAAAGCAAGGGAACACTCCCAAATACATTTTATGAAACCAGTATAAACTTAATACCAAAACCAAAGACACATCAATGAAAGCAAAAACTATAGACCAATGTCCATGACAAACAGATGCAAACATCCTTAATAAAATATTAGTAAACTGCATTCTAAAACACATCAAGAAGTTCATACACCATGATCAAGTGGGTTTCTTTCTAGAGATGAAAGTTTGTTTCAACAGATGCAAATCAATAAATATAATTCACCATATAAATAGAATTAAGAACAAGAATCATATGATCATCTCAATAGATACAGAAAAGTCCTTCAATAAAATCCAGCAACCATTCATTAAAAATAAAAAAGGGGGGCCTGGACTTGTGGCTCAGTGGTCGAGTGCTTACCTACTATGTGTGAGGCACTGGGTTAGATCCTCAGCAACACATAAAAATAAATAAATAAAATGAAGGTATTTGTCCATCTGAAACTAAAAACATATTTTAAAAGATAGAGAAACTAGGGATATAAGTAATATGCCTCAATATTATGAAGGCTATATGTGAGAAAGAGAAAGCCAACATCATACTGAATGGAGAAAATCTGAAAGTGTTTCCTCTAAAATTAGGAACAAGTGAAGGATGCCTGTTCTTACCATTCCTATTCAACATCATATTTGAAATTCTAGCCAGAGCAATCAGGTGAGAAAAGGAAGTTAAAGGGATAAAAATAGAAAAGGAAGTACTGACATGATCCTACATCTAGAAGAATTAAAAGACTAAAACACTCCACAAGAAGATTTCCAGAACCAATAAATGAATTCAGAAAAGTAACAGGATACAAGATAAACATTCATAAATCAATTTCTTTCAGATAATTCAACAATGATTTTGCTAAGAATGAAGTCAGGAAAACTATCACATTCACAATAACCTCAAAAAACAAAATACAATTAAGGTGAAAGCTATCTACAATGGAAATTATAGAGCACAGAAGAAAGAAATTGAAGAAGACCTTAGAACATGAAAATATCTCCCATGATTTTGGATAGGCAGAATTATGATTCTCAACATGGCCATACTACCAAAAGCATTATACAGATTCAATGTGATTTCCATTCAAATATATTGATATTCTTCACAGAACTAGAAAAAGAGTTCTGAAATTTATTTGGAGAATATGAGACCAGAATAATTAAAGTGATACTGGGCAAGAAGAACAATGAAGGATCTATCACAATAACAGATCTCAAATTTTGCTACAGAGTTATTATAATAAAAACAGCATGGTATTGGCATCAAAATTGACACAAAGACAAATGGAATAAAATAGAATACAGTGTAACAAAGCCACATATCAATGGACATTCAATACTCAACAAAGGAGTTAAAAACTTATGCTGTAGAAAAAGATAGACTTTTGTTTTAGTCAGCTTTTTCACTGCTGTGAGGAAAAGACTTGATGAGAACAATTTTAGAGGGGAAAAAGTTTATATGGAGGCTCACAGTTTCTAAGGTATCAATCCATAGACTGCTAGTTTCATTCCTCGGGGCTCAAGGTGAGGTGGAGCATCATGGTGGAAGAGTTTGGTGGAGGGAATCACTCACATGATGATCTGAAAGCAGAGAGAGACACTACACTCTCCAGACACACCCTACCTGCCTTCGGTTACCAATGGTGCTAGAAAAACCGCATATCCTTATGTAGAGAATGAAACTAGATCCCCATGTTTTGCCCTGCAAAAATGGAAATCAAAGTGGATTTATGACTTAGGAAAACAGGGGATTTCCAACTGCTGGAAGAAAGCTTAGCATGAACATAATGGTGCACATATCACTTTCCTTAATTAGACTCCCAAAACTCAAGAAATAAAAGCAAGAATTAATAAGTGGGATGGCATCAAATTTAAAAGCTTCTGCACAGCAAAAGAAATGATTAAGAGTTTGAAGTCAGAACCATGGAATGAGAGAAAATATTTGCCAGCTACTCGTCTGACAGAAGATTAATATTCAGAGTACATACAGAGTACATTAATATACAGAGTACATAAATAACTCACAAAACTTAACACTAAAAAATGACCAAATTGATAATTGGGCAAGGGAAATAAACAGACATTTCTGAAGAGAAGAATCACAAATGACCAACAAATATATGAAAATGATACTCAACATCTCTAGAAAACAAGAAATTGTCCATCAAATCTACATTGAGTTCATCTCACATCAAACAGAATGATGATTATCAAGAATACACACAATAATAAATGCTAGCGAGGATGAGGGGAAAGGTACACTTATACATTGTTGGTGGGACTGCAAATTAGTACAAGCCCCTTGGAAAGCACTATGGAGATTCCTCAAAACTTTGAATGGAATCAACATATGATCAAGCTATCTCACTCCTCACTTTATCCCCCAAACTAAAATCAACATACTATAGTGATACAAAAAGTACAATGTTTATACCAATGCAACTCACTATAGCCAGATTATGGAATCAGCCCAAGTGCCCTTCAATAAAGGAACAGATTATGAAAATATGGTATCATAAACAAAATGCAACTTTACACAGCTATGAAGAAGAATGAAATTATGATATTTGCTGGTAAATGAGTGGAACTGGATAATATCATCCTAAGAAATAAGCCACTCTCAGAAAATCAAGAGTTGAATATTTTATGTCATATGCAGAAGATAGACCAAATAAGTGGAAAAATAAGGAGATTGTATATCATAAAGATACATGGAAAATAAGTGGAGCAGAAGGAGATCAAGAGAGGAGAAGGGATGGGAAAGACAACAGTAGAATGTATTTGAAAAATGCACACTACATGCATATACAAATATAGTACATAAAATTCCACTTACATGTACATCTGTAAAGCATAAATAAAAAATAAATTTGAAAAATCAATGAAAGGAAGACCTGTAGAGTTGAGCAAGGAGAATAGAAAGAAGGATGATGGGAGAGAAAGTGGGGGCACTGGAGACTGAAATAGAGTAAATCAAATTTCATACCTGTATGAGTTCATCACAATGAACCCAACTATTATGTATAATGACAATGCAGTAATAAAATAAAGTAATAAATATGATTTACATATTTCAAACTCATTATATGGGTTTCTCTCTTGTATTTGTTCACGTACTTTTCTAGTTAATCCTTTGCGCTGTTTCCAGAAAAAGTCCAAATATACTATGCTTTAAAGGATTTTGCCTATATTAAAATGACATTTGTTGAAATCACATCATGTAAATTAAAATTTGTCAGATAAAATTTGTGAACTAACACTTTTCATCAAAATCTTAGATGTTACTTGATTGTATACTAGAATTTAATATTCAATAATTTAGTCTGAGAGCAATCAGAAATGTCCTTTTTTGAGTTAACTTTTTCTTTCTGTTTTGGGGATTTTTGATATTTTTATGATTCATTTAACAATTAATGTTCAAGAATTTTCACAGGGATATGGGTGTATATTTTGTATATTTAAAAAAACTTTAAATTACATATAACATTAGGATACATTTTGGCATAATCACAAAATCATGGAATATAAATATGCTCTAATGCAGTCCCTAGCATTTTTCCCTCCTACATTTTTTCCTCCACCACTCTGCTCCCTCTACTCATTGATCTTTCTGTAAATTAGTTTAATTTTTCCTCTGAATTAGTTTCTTACAGATGTATTTGATGTTTGGATTCACTGTGCTATATTCACGTATGTCCATACAAAATCTCATTCAGATTCATTCCAGTTTTCTTCCCTTTTACCATAACTCCTTCTTCCTCCTGAAACCCTTTCATCTATGCATCTGAAGTTTCCTTTATTTTGATGAAATTCACTCTCTCTATATTTTTTCTTTTTCTATTTGTTTCTCCTCCATCCTTATTTTTTTCGTATCAGCTTCCACCTATCAGAGAAAACATTTGACCTTTGACTTTTTGTTACTGGCACATTTCACTTAGCATGATAATCTCTAGTCCCATCCATTTCCCAACAAATGCCATAATTTCATTCTTTTTTTATGGCCAGGTAATACTTCATTTTATATATATATATATATATATGTATATATATATACATATATATACATATATATATATACATATATATATACATATATATATATACATATACATATATTATATATATTCAGGAGATATATATTTATCTTACACTTTCTTTATTCATTCATCTGTTGAAGGGAACCTAGGTTGGTTCCATAGCTTTCTTATTGTGAATCGTGCTGCTGTAAATATTGATGTGGCTGTATCACTGGAGTATGCTGATTTTAATTATTTTAGATATATACTGAGAAGTGGGAAAGCTGAGTCATACCATGTTTCAATTCCAAGTTTTTTGAAGAATCTCCACAATGCTTTCTAGAGTGATTGTACTAATTGGAGTTCCACTAACAATATATGAGTGTACTTTTTCCCTACCTTCTCACAAAAATTTATTATTATTTGTAATCCTGATAATTGTCATTCTAATTAGAGTGAGATGAAATCTTTTTTTAATTGGGATAAGACACTTTATTTGTCATCAGGTATAATCATTTATTATGTGTCAATACTAACTAAATAGATTATGAGATTTCTTTCATAACTTTCATTGTGCTAGCCATTCTTATTTCATTTTTACTAACTTAAATGTCAGGGCCTCAAATTTTGTTTCTGGAGCTGAAAGCAACCTTTTCAGTATGTTATTTTTACTTTTGTCTAAAAAATTTAACTTGTTCTAATTAGTTATACAAGACAGTAGAATGCATTTTGACACATTTAGACAAATGGAGCACAACTTCTTATTTCTCTGGCTATACATGGTGCAGAGTCACACCAGTAGTGTAGTTATACATGTATATAGGGTAATAACGTCCATCTCATTTCACCATCCTTCCCACTCCCCTCACTCCACTCTGCTCAATCCTTGATTCTTCCCTACCCCCCATTATGGATCAGTATCTGCCTATCAGAGTAAACATTTGGCCTTTGACTTTTTGATTTTGACTTATTTTGCTTAGCATGATATTCTTCAGCTCCATCATTTACCTGGAAATTCCATGATTTCATTCATCTTTAAGACTGAGTAATTTTCCATTGTGTGTATATACCACATTTTCTTTATCCATTCATTGGTTGAAAGACATCTAGATTGCTTCCACAGTTTAGCTACTATGAATTGAACTGCTATAAACATCGATGTGGTTGTACATTAAGTCCTTTGGGTATAAACTGAGGAGTTTTTGTAATCTTGATAATTGCAATTCTAATTGGTGTGAGATGGAATCTTAAGGTAGTTTTTATTTGCATTTCCCTAATTGCTAGAGTTGTTGCTAGAGTTGTTGAAACTCTTTTCATATATTTGTTCATTATTTGTATTTTTTCTTTTGAGAAGTTTCTGTGTATTTATTAGTTCATTTATTGATTGGGTTATTTGACTTTTTGGTGTTAGGTTTTTAAAATTTTATTGGTTTTATAAGCATGGAATATATATATATATACATATACATGTATATATATATACATATGTATATACATGTATATATATATACACACATACAATTTTTTTGGTACTGGGAATTGAAACTAGGGTCACTCAAACAGTAAGCTATAATCCTAGCCTCTTCATATTTAATTTTGAGTCAGGTTTTCACTAAGTTGCTTAGGGCCTTGCTAAGTTGCTGAGTCTGACTTTGAACTCACAGCACTTCAGCCTCAACCTCTAGAGCCACTGAGATTACAGACCTGCACCATAGTGCCATCAATTTTCCTGTTTTTAATAAGTTGTTCCCATTTTCAGCTTTGCCTTTTGTACAACCCTAATGCATTAACCTGTAAAGGTGTACGCCACCATATTTGGTGTTGGAATAGATCTTGTTCTAATTCAGTCCTCAGTACCTGTACTTACACTGCCTTCCTACCATCTCCTGCTCCCTTTCCTTTACTGATATTTCAGCCATTTGCAAAGAGAATTTTTGTTTAATAAATTTCTTGTGGATGTACACAATGGCGTGAGTTCTTTATATATTTTGAATATCAATGCCCTATCTGAGGAGCAGGTGGGAAGTATCTTCTCCCATTCTCTACATCCCCGTTTCATGCTCTGAGTTATTTCTTTGCTGTGCAGAACGATTTTAATTTGATGCTATCCAGTTACTAATTTTTAAATTTTATTTCTTGTGCTTCAGGGGTCTTGTTAAGGAAGTCAGTTCTCGAGCCAACATGTTGGAGTATTGGACCTATGTTTTCTTCTAGGAGTTCTGAACTAATGTCTAGGTCATCCACTTTGAATTAATTTTGGTACAGGGTGAGAGATAGGGGTCAAATTTTATTCTTCTACATAGGGGATTTCCCATTTTGCAGCACCTTCTGTTAAAAAGGCTGTATTTTCTCCAATGAACATGTTTGATACCTTTGCGTAGTGTCAGATAACTGTATTTATCTTGGTTTATCTTTGTGTCTTCACCAAGTTGTGTGTGTGTGTGTGTGTGTGTGTGTGATTGCATTTGAATGGCAGTCTTTTTCATAATTTGTCTTTGTAGCTAACAAGCTATTACAATATTTAAATTTGGATCTTTCTTTAGGTCACATAGTTTTTCTGTACTACATTTTAAAATTTATATTTTTTAACAGTATCATGTTCTTCAATATCACGAATTACCTGTAGGTTAGCTACATATTCTCTTCCCTTCATCTTTCTTCACCATTATTTACTTATCTTCTGAATTAGGCGATAGCTTCTCAGGTTTCCTTTATGTTTAAATTGTTTAATCTCTGTATAACATTCTATTCTATACTACTTGCTATTTAATTTTAAATCTACTATCATAAATTTCCTTTTTATACTCTTATGTTTTCTCTTTTATTTTACCTTCCCTCTGTTCTTCCATGTCTAAATCAAATTTATTTTCTGTTATAGCTTCTATTTTGTGATTTTATTCTTTGTTTCACAGGTTCCATGATTTCTTCAATCTCAGTGAAAACAAAAAATAAGATCTGCCTAAAATTTATTCTTGTTTCTTGTAGCATTTAAAAAATTGTCTAGAAATGATAATGCTAACTTTTACTTAATTTATGGATGTATCATTGAATAATGAAATTTTATCAAGGGCAGATATTTACATGCAAAGTGTGAATGGATTAATTGGGATTTACGTAGTTTTCATGTGTACAGTGTGTTTGTTAATTTAACATTTTAAGTTGAAAGTCTACATATGATTTCAATATTCTCAACAACAACTAGAAAACAGAATCTCCTAATTGTGGTTACAGAGTGATGAAAATATTTCCTGAAGATAAGCCCATTTTGTCTCAGTGTCTTCCCCAGGGGAATCACAGGACATGGCAGAAAAGAACCCTAATATTTTGAGGGGAAGAGGGATTTGACGTATTTCTCACAGTTTAGTGATTGGTAGTGAAAGGTCCAGGCACAACTTTAAAAAAAAATTCTGATAGTTCTTTGTATTTATGGGGACTCAGAATATTGTATATTTTATGTCTCATATACTCTAGAACATTTCTTAAAATATTCACTTTATTTGAACTTTGTGAAGACTTAGAGGTCATCTTATAAATCAGCTTTTTCTACAACACTTTCAAGATTGAATGCCACATAAACATATTGGATTCATTTTCAATTCTTGACCATAACCTTCAAATACCTTCTTACTGAGGACAAGAAATTCATCTTATGCTACTACTAAGCATGTGTTCTCACTAAGATCACTGTTTAAAAACTTGTTATCTTAAAATGTCTAATATTTCCACTCATTCCCTTATTATCAGAAAAAATGCTATATTGAAGATAGAAGTTGTCAGAATCTGTCATTTTTGCAACATCAAATGTTAAATTACATACAAACCCATAACTTTCTTCATGACAACTCTACCAATTCCCATTTGTGCCAATTTTGATGGAATGCTTAAACTTTATTTCCTCATTTTCTTCATTTATATAACAGATAATATTAGTACTTTTTTTGGTACTAGGGATTGAACCTTAGGGAGCATTTACCACTGAATCATATCCCCAGGCCTTTTTTGCATTTAGAGACAGGGTCTTGCTGAGTTGCTTAGGGCCTCACTAAGTTGCTGAGGCTGGCCTCATACTTGTGATCCCACTCTCAACCTCCTGAGCAACTGGTATTAAAGGCCTGCACTGCTGCACCCAGCTAATATTAGAACTTTCTAAGTAGAGTTATAGAGGTTAGGTAATTAAGGTGTGTAAAATGCTTAAACCAATGTTATAACACTGCAAGCACCATGTTTCTGCATATTTGCTTTTATCTTTATAGTCATAATAATTTCCTCTCATATATTTAATGAATCTTTCCCCTTAAAGAAAAAACTTAGATAACCTCTCATCTTCACGCCTCCACAATAATTAGTCACTAAATCTCTCCAGCTACTTTACCATTCACATAAAACATGAAACATATCATAGTGTCTGTTTTCTTAAAAAATAAAAGTTGAGTGCAGTGGGGCATGCCTGTAATCCCACTGGCTCAGAAGGCTAAGGCAGGAGGATCACAAGTTGGAAGCCAGCATCAGCAACTTAGCATGACCCTAAGCAACTTAGGGAGATCCTCTCTCAAAATAAAAAATTAAAAAAATTAAGAAGTGCTGGGGTTGTGTCTCAATGGTTAGGCACCCTTAGGTCCAATCCCTGGTTCAACAACCAAACAAAAACAATACTTCCTTGGATAAACTCTACCAGGTGACTCTACGTTCACTGCTGTGTAACTGATTCCTCCCTTTGTCTCTCTAGACCCTGTTTAGTTTGCAAGAAGATTCCAGAACAGAGGCACCCAGCCCTAATATACTCGCCCTGGAAGGAGCAACAGATGTGTAATTGTATATGGAGGTGAACTGCCATAAAGGAACACCAGAAATTAAGTTGAGAAAATGGAACCTGGTGAAATTTAAAGACTAGGGAAAATAAGGAAGAGAAGCAAAATACCCTAGTACGTGTCACCCAGCATTTTGTGGTGTAAGGAAACTCTCTAAGGGGCAAAGGTGAAAGAGAGCCCTGGCACAACACAGAAGGTTTCACCATGCACAAATCAAGCTTAAATAAGAGATCTGAGTCTGCACCAGGTAGGTTTAAAGAAGAAATTCACTTTATCTCTCAGCAGACTCTCAGAGGGCATAACCAGGAACCATCTTGAGAAGGGTCTTGTCTGAGACTCCAGGGATCAGAAAACAAGGCATAATCATATAGGATATCCATGAACACCCTGCAGCATTGATTGGGCAGGCAGCAACCATAAAAGAGAGTACTAACTTGGGGAAATGTCTCCGACATCAACCTGCTAAGAGTTATATGCTAAAGGAAGTATAGACAGCAAAACAGAAATTAGAGGAAGGCAGTATATCCTGGAATAAGAATTTGGTGAACTTGTCCTCTGTGACTTGGAGTGACATCAGATATATGTGATTTCACAGAGGAATGAAAGTGCCAGGATTGAGGGTAGCAAGTTGCTGGGTTCCTATAAACCCTCTAGCACATAATTTGGTGGTTTGATTGCTGAAATGTTTCTTGTATTTTCCCAACTCCCACCCTTAGAGCATTTGGGGTTGCTTTGAAGTCCTCAGGCCCCAGGATAGACCAACTAGAAACATCCAAAAACAAACATGTGCTTGGTACAATCTGAACACCACTCAAGTCTGGTGAGGAAGTAGGACTCCCTAATGCACACCCAACATTTGCCACACCCAGTGCATGTGGACTATAAAACTCTGGAGTAAATATACACCAGAGAATATACACCAGCCTTTACTTTTTCAGGAAGAAATATCTGGCATGAACTGAATTCTGCTCTAACCATTTTGTCAGAGCTGAAATGAATTTCAATAAGCTGCAACTGCAACTCATGACAATCCATAGGTGGTGAATTCCAACCTTAGAAAACATGGAGAGAATTTTCTATCAGTATAACTCACCACTATCCACACTTCTGTGTGTCTTCAAGCACCTCAGCCAGGAAGAATATGGGGGTTGCTCAGGGCCTGTGCCTGCTGGGCAATAGTTTTACCACTGAGCTACATCGCCATCCCTAGGAAGAATTTTTGACTCATTTTCTCCCTGTTGATTCTGTCTTTAAATTTTTTTTCACTTTGATTTTATTTCTTGAATTTTTCTTCTTTCTCATTTTTGTTTTTTGTTTTATTTTTATTTTTCTCTTCATTTTCTTATATTTATCTTTTTATTTTTGTTTTGAAGTTTTTACTTTTTATTTATTTTATTTATTTTTATTATATGTATGCATATATATGTATATATATTTATTTACATTGATATTATATTTTATTTTTTCTGGTGCTAGTGATTGAGCATGGAGGTGCTCACCCATTGGGCAGAGGCTTTGCTTCTGAGACATAATACTAGTTCAGATGAGAGTAATAGAGTCCATTTCCACCAAAAACCAGTCCCACTTGAAACCCTGGGTATATATCTACTTAAAGGGGAAACATAAGATTCCAGATGTCAATATGTACACAGGCACTCACAGCTAGGAGGAAATTGAAGTCTCATTCCTGGGAAGACATCCATACCATAGCTGAAGAGATGAAAAACACAAAGGTTACTGACACTGCATCTACAGCAATTCCCTATACTGATTGCAGCTGTACCTGGTAAGATTGCATAGGACCGATAAAACTGAAGTGGAGTTCCATAGAAGGTGAATTCTGATTCCTGCCCATTCACTGCCTGTGAAGCAACTAGATCTGTACCAGTCTCTAATCAGAGGACAAAAGATTCAGACCCTTCATCATGAATGGAGCAACCAGCATCAGAATCATTTTCAAGTGGCAGAGTCTGTGGAAATTCCCATCTCCTGATAAGGACTACCACTCTCATAGTAGGTGTAGCCAGAGAGGGCATAGCCCACATACTCAACTGCCTACACCACATCTGCTTGAGAACCCAGTGTGTCACCAGTCACAAGATTTGTAAAGACAGTGGATCTCTCCAGCTCCACTATGGTCCATTCCATGCCCAATCCCATGAATCACAATCAAATACTGTTATGGTTTCGATAAGAGATGTCCACCAAAAGCACATTTGTGAGACAATTCAAGAAGGTTTAGAGGTGAAATGATTGGATGATGAGAGGCTCAACCTTGTTGGTGCATTAATCAACTGATCGGGATTAACTGGATGGTTACTGTAAGCACATAGGATGTGGTTGGAGGAGGTAGGTCCACAGGGGCATGCCATTGGGATATATATTTTGCCCTTGTTGAGTGGAGATCTCTCTCTCTCTCTCTCTCTCTCTCTCTCTCTCTCTCTCTCCTTCCTGGTGCCATGTTCCCTGCTGCATTCCTCTGTCACACCCTTCCACCAAATATTCTGCATCCCTCCAGCCCATATCAATGGATTTGGCCATCTATGAGCTGAAACCTCTGCAACCTTGATCCCAAAATAAACTTTTACTCCAATTGTTCCTGTCATGCCTCTTGGTCACAGCAGCAAAAAGCTGATTAAAACAAATATCTACAAATAAATTATATTATTGTATCTAGCTAAAAATATAGCAGCACAGAAAACTGATATCCCAAGACATATTGAAAAAATAGTGTCACATACAGAGAAGGCCATCACATAAAAGTAGAAGAGGCATTCATGTTAACTGATTCACAAATAACAACATAGAAATACAAAAAATATGAAAAAAGGCAATATGCTACCTCCTAAAGTTCATGGTACCATAGTAACATATTTCAAAGATAATAAAGTGGGTGAAATGCCAGAAGAAATATTCAAAAATATGATTATTAAAAGCTCAATGAAATCTAAAAGAATAAATAAAAAGTTGAAGGAAGGAAGAAAAATTATGTAGAATAGGAATGAGAAATTCAATAAACAGATTTCTAAAAAAGACTCAAAGATAAATCTTGAAAATGAAAGACTTAATAAGTCATGTAAAAATCTCAGTTGAAAACCTCAAAAATGATTAGACAAGTGGAAGAAAGGATATCAGAACTTGTGGAAAGTTCTGCCAAAATATGTTATTCAAATAAAAATTTTTAAAATAAGAAAGACTGGAGAGAACATGCAAGATTTTAAGACACTTAAAAATTCAATGGTCTGATGTCTGTAATATCTGAAGGAGAAGACCAGTGGGTTGAAGGCATAGAAAATTCATCATAGACACAGTCACAGAAGATTTTCTGATGTTGGGAAAGACAATGAGGTATTTAGGACACAAAATAGAGAAAACAGGAGAAGAACCTCTCCATAAAATACTATAATTAAATTTTCAGAAGTAGAATATAAAGGAAAATTATTAGCATCTTCAAGAGATGGTATAGAATGAAGTGCTTCAAGTCGTGAAAGAAAATAAGCACCAATCAAGACCACTACACAACAAAAGTATCCTCCAGAACTGGAGAAAAAAATAGAAGTTTTCCAAGATAAGTATAAAGTAAGAGAATTCATAACAACTAGACCACTTCTTCAGAACATGATTAAGTGACTTCTGGACCATGAAGAAGAGGAAAGGTAAATATAATCATGACAGGACATAAACAAATCACATTAGAAGAATAAACATGTAAATAAGAAATATGATTCAAACATTATAAATATAGAAAATAATCAAACATCTAAGATGTATAAGAGATAAAGAAACAAATATAACACACTCTAAACAACCAAAGGAAAAATCAACAGAATGACAAGAATAAGCACATGCCTTTTGACAATAACACTGAATGTAAATGGTCTGAATTCTCCAATTAGGGAATAAACACTGGATGATTGGAAAAATCATATGATTCTTAACCTTAAGTCTATTGATGTGATGAATTACATTTATTGACTTCCAGATGTTGAACCAACCTTGCATCCCTGGGATAAACCCCACTTGATCGGGGAGCACTATCTTCTTAAGATGTTTTTGTAAGCGATTTGCCAGAATTTTGTTAAGGATTTTAGCATCTATATTCATCAGGGATATTGGCCTAAAGTTTTCTTTTCTAGATGTGTCTTTGTCTGGTTTTGGTATCAGAGTGATGCTAACTTCATAGAATGAATTTGGAAGGGTTAGGGTTAGGGTTAGGGTTAGGGTTAGTGTTAGGGTTAGAAAAGTATAGGGATGTAGCCACATCTATGTTCATAGCTGCTCAATTCGCAATCACTAGATTGTAGAAACAACCTAGATGTCCTTCAATTGAAGAGTGGATAAAGAAACTGTGGTATATATACACAATGGAATATTACTCAGTCATACAGAAGAATAAAAACATGGCATTTTCTGATAAATGGGTGGAGTTGGAGAATATCATGCTAAGTGAAATAAGCCAGGCCCAAAAAACCAAAGGCCAAATGTTTTCTCTAATCAGTGCATGCTGATACATAACAGAGGGGTGGGGGTAGGGTTATGGGGGGATAAGAAAAGAATGGAGGAAGTATGGATGATGTAGAGGAAAATGGGATGGGAGGGGATGGGGGAAGGAAAGATAGTAGACTGAGACAGACAGTATTACCCTATGTATATGTAAGATTATATGAATTGTGTGAATCTACATTGTGAAAAAAAGACATATTCCCTGCTGTATAATTATATCAAAATGGATTCTACTGTCATGTATAATTAAAAAGAACCAATAAAAAAAAAGACTGGCTGATTGGATTAAAAACTAAGACCTATTTTTTTCTCTGCAAGAAACTAAACTCACTGTACCAGCAAAGACATAAACAGACTGAAAGTGAAAGGATGGAGAGTGACATCTCAATCAAAATGGAATCCAAAAGGTAGCAGAAGTTATACTCATATTGAACAATTGTAACTACAAGCCAAGATCTATAAGAAAGTACAAAGTTCCCTATATATTGCTAAAGTAAATAATCTGTAAGAAGATATGATTGTAAATATATATTCACCAAAAATTGGAGCACATGGTTTTATAAAACCAAAATTACCATAATAGATAGAGAAATATGTCCCAACAAAATAATAGTGGATGAATTTAATGCCCCACTTTGACAATGTATAGTGTATACAGACAAAAAAATCAACAGAAAATATCAGAGTTAAATCACACTCTAAATGACCTAAAAGACAGCTAAACCAAAAGCCAAATACACTTTCATAAGCACATGGACATTTTTCCAATATAGACTATATATTAGCACACTAAACAAGTCTTAACAAATTTAAAAAGTTGAAATAATTTCTTTCACTCTATTGCTCACAATGGAAAGAAACTAGAACTCAACAGCAAGAAGCAAAGACCTCATAAATAATTAAAGAAGAAATAAAGACCAAAATAATACAATGATCAATGAAACAGAGTTGGCTCTTTGAAAAGTTAAAAAAAAATTGACAAACTCCAGCTATGTAACACAAGAGAGAGAGAGAACCCCAAGTATATTGAATTAGAGGTCAAAAAGATGCCACAAAAATTCAAATGATCATTATGGAGTATTTTGAAAAAAGTATATTCCAATAAATTGGAAAATCTAGAAGAAATGGAGAAATTACTGAAATTTCATGAAATACTGAAATTTAAACAAGAGATTTAGATAACCTAAATATATTGATACTGAGTAATGAGACTGAAGCAGTAAAAAAGTCTCTTAAGGAAGAAAACTTGGCACAAAATTAATTCATTGGTGAATTGTATCAGACTTTTAAAGTAGAACTGAACTGGTGCTCCTCAAACCATTCCACAAAATATGAAGGTAAGGAGCCCTTTTAAATTAATTCTGTAAGACCAGTATTACTCTGTTACCAAAATCTGGCAATAACAAAACACAAAAGAAAACTAAATACTGATACACTAAATGAGCACAGATGCAAATATTTTCAACAGAAATACCTATAAATCAAATTCAGTAGCACATCAAAAAGCTCAAGCACCATGATCAATTTGGTTTCATTTCAAGGATGCAATAATGTTTCAGTATATGCAAATCAATAAATATAATATTTCACATAAAAAAAATCAAGGATAAAAATCACATAATCATCTCATTAGTTGCAGAAAAAGCCTATGAGAAAGGTCAATATCACTTTATGATAAAAACCCTGAATAAATTATGTACTGTAAGATTGGACCTCAACATAATAAAGGCTATATATGACAAACCCATATCACCCATATCATACTGAGTGCTCCTCTAAAAGCAGGAAAAAGACAAGAATGTCCACTCTCACCAAGTTGTTTCAGTATTGTATAAAAATTTTAGTCAGAATAATTAGGTAATATAAGTAAATAAATGATATATGAATAGGAAAATAAAAGTTCAGATTATCCATGTTTGCGGATGGTATAATTCTATACGTAGAAATCCTAAAACTCCACCAAAAGATTTTAGAACTGACAAATTCAGCAAAATTGCAAGATATAAAATCAACTCACAAATATCAATAGATTCATACATATCAGTAATGAACTCACTGAGTAAGAAATCATGAAATAAGCACATTTACAAGAGATACAAAATTTTAAAATACCTAGTGATATATTTAATTAATTAGGTGAAAGGACTCTACAATATGAATTAATAAGTACTAAAAAAAAGAAATTAAAGAAGACACTTGAAATTGGAAAGTCCTCTTACATTCTTGGGATGGGAAATTTAGTACTATTAAAATGACCATATTACTAAAAAAAGGAATGTACAGATTCAATGTAATCCCCATCAAAGTATCAATGGCATTCCTCACAGAACTAGAAAAAAAAACAATTCTAAATTTCATAAGGAAGGACAAGGCATTGAATTGCCAAACCATTCCTGAGTAAAAATGGCAATGCTCAAGGCATCATAATACTTGATTTCAAAACATTCTACAGAACAATAGTAACAGAACAGCATGGTGTTGTCATAAAATCAGACATGTAACCAACAGAACATAATAGGGAACCCAGAAGTAAATCCATGCATCTTGAGCTCACGAGTTTTGACAAAGGGTCCAAAATCACACATTAGAAAAAAGATAGCCTATTCAACAAATGATGCTGGGAAAACTGTGTATCCCACATGTCAAAGATTGAAACTAGTTCCCCTACCTCTCATCTGTTATAAAAATAAAATTGAAATATATCAAATACCTTAATGTAGAACATGCAACTTCCAAACTCCTAGAGTAAAAATTACTGGGGAAATATTTCAAGACATTAGCACAGGAAAATAAATTCTAACTAGGACTTGAATAGCCCAGGAAACATATATAAAAACTAGAAAAAGGAATTACGTTAAATTAAAATGCTTTCGCACAACACAGGTGCTTTGGTTAGGATGTGATGTGTCCCCCAAAAGCTCTTGTGTGAGATAATGCAAGAAGGTTCAGAGGAGAAATGATTGGGTTGTAAAAGTCTTAACCCAAACAGTGAATTAACCCCCTTATAAGGATTGACTGAGTGGCAACTGAAGTGGTAGGGTGTGACTGGAAGAGGTGGGAATTGGGACATAGATTTGGGATATATATTTTCTCTGTGGTTAGTGGAGTTTCTCTGTTTATTTCCTGATCACCTTGTGAGCTGTTTCCCTCTGCCTCACTCTTCCACCACGATATTCAGCCTTACCTTGAGCCCTGAGAAATGGAACCAGTCTTCTATGGACTAAGACCTATAAAACTGTGAGCCCCCAAATAAACCTTTCCTCCTTTACAGCTGTTCTGGTCAGGTCCTTTGGTCACAGCAGCGAAAAAGCTGACTAAACAGAAGTTGGTGCCAGGAGTGAAGTCATAGCTGTGACCTGACCATGTGGTTCATAAGCTTTTTGGAATTGTTTGGAAGAATTTTGAGATATTTAATAGTACACACTGGATATGCTTTAGATTGTTGTAAGTGCAGCTTAATTGCTGATTCTGGTGGGATTTCAGAAGACCAGAATGCCAATAAGACTCTGGACAGTGAAGACAGGGTTCAAGAGGGTTAAAGGAAAAGGAGGAAACTATTGGTAATTGGAGTAGAGGTCATTTGTGTTATATTCTGGCTGAAAAGTTATCTGCATTTTTTCATGTGTCCTGAGACATTTTGTGAGGCTGGTTTTAAAAGCAAAGAATTTCTTAATCTGGTGGAAAAAATGTCTAGGCAACATTGCTTCAGGCGGTGACATGGATATTGCTGGCAACTTTTAGCCAAATTTATTGTGATAATCAGAAGCAGAAAGCAAAGCAGAAAGATTTAAAAAACTTAGACATGAAGGTTGGGAGTAAAACTGGGGCTAAGGAAGTTTCAGTTGTTAAAAACATTATTGCCACTAAAGAAATGCTAAAGACTTTGCCCATATTAATAAGAAAGATGGCTTGAGGGCATCTCAGGAACTGGCAAGAACACACCCATCTCAAGCTCACGGGAGTAAAAGTGAAAATTATCTTGAGAAGAGACCAATGGGGACACCCTTCTTGCACAAGGGAGCCTAGGAAGTTGTCAACATGCTCAGCTACCCATGCACTCAGAAGTTGCTGCAGCCAGGGTCCTTGAAGCTTGGCTATAGTTCAAAATGGTGGCAGACCCTGGCATCAACCACATGGTGCTGGTTCGGCAGGAATGCAGGGTATTGGAGTTAGAGGGTCATGGAGGCTTCCACCAAAATTTCAAGGAAGGTCTGAGAAGCTAGGGAAAATGCAGCAGGGTCAGAGTCCCTGTGGCCACTCTCTGAGAAGTCAAAGTGTGGAGATGTAAGGAGGAAGCCAAAGCTGCAGTGGAGACCCCCAAGACTAAGAAATGCCTGTAACATGGGACATCATCCTGGGAAAGCTGCTGGTGCCGAGCAAAGACAAGGAAACAGAGAGGCTACTTGGGCTGTAACAAACAAGGCCACAGGGGCAGATATACACAAGCCCTTTGGAGAAAACATCACAATGTCATGTGCTCTAGATGCCAGACGCAGAATTACAGCTATTTGCCCAGCTGGATTTTGGTCTTGATTTGGTCCTCTCCCTTCTTTCTATGCCCTTAATTTTGTGAATGGAAATGTTTACTCTGTACCATTATATACTGGATACTAGTAAATTGCTTTTAATTTTACAGATCACAATGTGAGATTGCCTTAAGTCTCACAGAAGACTGTGAACTTGAACTTTGAGCAATCTCAGAACTGTTGAGATTATGGAGACTCATGAAAATGGACCAAAATATATTTTGCATTGTGAGATAGTTGTGAACTTTTGGGGGCCAGGGGTGGAATATTATGTTTTGGATGTGAGGTGTCCCCCAAAAGCTTATGTGTGAGAAAATGCAAGATGGTTCAGAAGACAAATGATTGGGTTGTAGAAGTCTTAACCCAATCAGTGAATTAATCCCCTGATAAGGATTAACTGAATGGTAGCTGAAGTAGTAGGGTGAGGCTGGAGGAGATGCAAATTGGGGTGTAGCTTTGCGGCATGTATTTTTTATCTGGAGAGTGGAGTATCTTTCTCTTCTTCCTGATCACTACGTGATCTGCTTCCCTCTGCTACACTCTTCCACCAAGATGGTTTTTAGCCTCACACTGAGTCCTGAGCAATGGAGTCGAACTTCTATGGACTAACAATGTTGTATCCAAAGAAAATAAAATCATCCAAGCCAATCACATAAAGCCAAAAGAAGCCTTTATTTTAGCTGGGCAGCGAAAATTGCCCTTACACCTAACAGCGGTGTGCTGGGAAATTGCGCATTAATTCTGTTGTTGCCAACTTTTATAGGGCGAGGGAAGGGATTAGGGTGGGGCTATAGGGAGGGGAAGGGATTGGGGTGGGCTATAGGGAGGGGATTTGGGATTTGGAGTGGGGCTGACTCTCTGGATGGCGCTGGAGAATCTCCCTGGGGAGCACCAACATTTTAAACTGTTTTTTTTGTTGCTATAACAACAACTCTATAACCATGAGTCCCCAAATAAACCTTTCCTCCTTTACAGTTGTTCTGATTGAGTCCTTTTGTCATAGCAGTGAAAAAACTGACTTAAACACCAAGAAGCATCAGCACAGTGAAAAGGCAACCTATAGAATGGAAGAAAATCTTTGCCAACTATGCATCTGGCAGAGACAATTCTTAAATTCATTTGGAAGAATACAAGCAAAGCAACACTAAGCAAGAAAAGTGAAGCTGGAGGCATCATAATACCTGATATGAAATTATACTACGCAGCTGTTGTTATGATTTAGATATGACATGTCCTCCAAAAGTTCAGGTGTGAGACAATGCAAGGTTTAAGGTAAAATGATTGAATAAATTAATTCCCTGATGGGGATTAACTGAAGGAAGGTAAGGTGTCGCTGGAGGAGGCAGGTCATTGGCCTTTGGGGTACACATTTTGTATTTGGCAAGTTGAATCTCTCTGCTTCCTGATCATCATGTCCTAAGCTGCTTTCCTCCACCATACACTTCCACTATGACATTTGACCTCATCTCAGGCACTGAGGAATGGCAGAGGCCATCTATGAACTAACAACTCTGAAACTGTGATCCCCAAAATAAACTTTTCCTCCTCTAATTTTTATTGTCAAATATTTGGGTCACAGTGATGAAAAAGCTGACTAAAACAGATGTAGGAACAAAGACAGCATGGCATTGGCTTCACAATGGACATGAAGAACAATGGAACAAAATAGAAAACATAGAGACAAATTACCATACCTCCAGCCATCTGATATTTGCCAAAGTTGCCAAAACATATTTTGGAGAAAAATGATTTCTCCATTTTAACAAATGATTCTAGGAACAGTGTATAACTATTGTGGAAAATGAAACCAGACACCCATCTCTCACCCTGCACAAAACTCGAATCAAAATCGATCAAATGGACTTAGGATTTAGACAAGAAACTTTACAATTGCTAGAAGAAAACACAGTGTCCAAGCTCCATCATGTAGGTGCTGGTATTGACTTCCTTAACAAGACCCCCAAAGCACAAAAAATAAAACCAAGAATAAATCAGTGGGATGCCATCAAACTAAAAAGGTTCTGAACAGCAAAGGAAATGATGAAGGGCATGAAAGAAAAGCCTACAAGAATGGGATAAAATCTTGGCCTCCAACAGGGACCTAATAGCCAGAATATACAAAGAACTCAAAAAACTTAACACAAAAACCAAATAACCCAATGAATAAATGGGAAAAAAATCAAACAATAAGAAATTTTTCAAAAGAAGAAACAGAAATAGCCACTAAATATATGAAAAAATGTTTAAACATCTCTAGCAATGCAAAGTAAAAATACACTAGATTACACCTTACTCCAATCAGAATGGAAATGATGAAGAACATAAAGAATTGGCTGGGGTTGTGGCTCAGTGGTAGAGCACTCACCTAGCATGTGTGAGGTAGTGGGTTCAAATCTCAGCACCCCATAAGAAAACAAAAGAACATAAAGAATGAATTAATAGATGAGCAAAAGAATGTAGAGTAGAGGAGGGAGAATGGAAAGGGCACAAAGGATGGGTGGGAAAAGGGGAGATTAAATGAAATTGATTTCCAAGCATGTATGAATTTGTCCAGATGAACCCAACTAACTATGTATAACTATAATGCTCTTATTAATGAGAATATAAAACAATTTTAAGAGAATAATAAATGCCCAGCCATGAAAGAGAATGAAATTATGACATTTGCCAGTAAATGGATGGAATGGAGAATATCATGCTAAATGAAATAAGCCAAACACAGAAACTCACAGGTCCAATGTTTTCTCTCATGCATGAAAGCTAAAGTAAAATCAAGTAAAGGTGTGGAAAAAGTAGGATAACTTAAAAATAAAGGGAAGATCAGTAAGTCTAAGAAGGAGATCAAGAGGCAGAATGGAGGGATGGGTAAGGGGAGGCAATGCGGAATGAATTCTAGAAATATGCATATATATAAATATACCACAGGAAACTTCACCTTTACATGTAGGTAGAAAGAACTAATCAAATACAAATGAACAGATGAATGAAAGGAAGATTATTAGAGGAAGAAATTAGGGTGAACTAAGGAGGATAAGAAGGAAAAGGGAAAAGGATAAGGGAAGGATCATTAAATGAAATTGAATTTCATGCATTTATAGTTTGTTGAGATGAACCAAATCATGTATAACCATAAAGCTCTAATTAAATGTGGGGTGGGAGGGAGGCAAGAATGGAGGAAGGATGTATTGCATAGGGAAAAAGGGGAATGGGAGTAGGGAGGAGGGTAAGAATAATACCAGAATGAGACAAACATCATTACCCTGTGTACATGTATGACTACACAAATGGTGTGACTCTACTTTGTGTACAACCAGAGAAACAACAGCTGTACCCCATTTTTGTACAATGAATCAAAATAAATAAGAAAAAATCTTATCATAAAACAAAATAATCCAATAAAAATTGGCGGATGATCTGAATAGACACTTCTCAAAAGAAGTGCAAATCACTCACCTACAAAAACTATGAAAATTGTCAATATCTTCAGTCATCAGGGAAATGCAATTCAAAACTACAGAGATTCCATCTCACCCCGTTTAGAATGACTATTATCAAAAACAAACAAACAAAAACAAATGGCAACAATAATGTAGAGAAAAAGAAATTCTTGCTTTAGGTAGGATATGTATGTATGATTAAGGAGAACAAATGATTTTGCTTTCAGCTACTGTATTTGTTTTGTTCCTTTTGGGGTTGGATTGTTGTACCACATTATCATATGAAAAATTAACATATACATTAAAATTAAGGGTAAGGTTTTCTTTAACATTTTAAGGTATGTGACATTGTGTTTAGAACAGTGTGAGACAAGAATTGATTACAGAACAATGGGAAATGAATAGGAACTTTGTTATAGGATGCTACAAAAATGGTGAAACTTGATATAAAAGTAATGAACTATTGATAAAATGACCATCTGACATCAAAAGACAGAGTGGAGGTCAAACAATAACATGCTGGTTTCAATCAGAATTTACAATGAAGATAGAAAATTCAAACATTGGAAAATAAAGTTATTCATCACCCAATAAGATCATCCAACCAAAGGTAAAGTCATCAAAATTCAGGACAATGAGCAAATACAGGGTAACAAATGCCTATAGTATAAATTCCTTTGTTATGATCATCGAAAGAATTAATGGAACTACCCGCACATCTTATAGCTGGACCATAAAAAGGCTAATACAATGACTTAAAGTTGTATCCTCATGAACCTTCCCCTAAAATTAAGCAAATACCACTACCAAACCATAACTCACTGACGATTCTGCAGTATTTCTAAGATATAAATTCTCCCAAGATAATCAAGTTACCAAAGGTTTAACAAAGCAGCCCAGAACTTCTGAATGGTAAATAATCTGATTTTAAAAACTGGTATGAGCTAGCTTCAGCATGCAATTGATAAGTATGTGTACCAAAAGTATGTAATGTGGCCCAGATATCTGTAACTGTGGAAATCTCTTTTATAAGGACTTTAATGTCATTCATAACTGAGGTGTCCTCATGGCCTAATAATCTTTTAATAGCCTCACTTAGCAACATGTGGATCTTGGAGGGGGTACATTCAGTTCATATTACCATTTATCACTCATGGATACTTGGATTATTTACAAATTTACCTAATGAAAATAATGGTGCAGTGAGTAATAATGATTAAATCTGTTTGGGCACTTCTTTTCAATGTTTGGGGGTATATGCCTAGGAGTAGTTCTCTAGTGAAGCCTCTTCTCCTGGCTTACCCCACTTGCTTTTCTCATACAATAATTGTATGAGAAAATTGTATGAGATAATTGTAGAGTTGTAGTTTCTATTCTTATGTTTTTGTTGTTGTTACTGATGATTGAACCCAGGAGTGCTTAATCACTAAGTCACATCTGCAGTCCTTTTTATATTTTATTTAGAATCAGGGTCTCCCTAAACTGCTTTGTCCCTCACTTAAGTTGCTGAGGCTAGCTTTGAACTTTGATCCTACTGCTTCAGCCTCCCAAGTCACTGGAATTACATGCCTGACTCTTCTTATTCTTAAAAGGTCACTAATCCCATCATGTGGGTCTCACCTTAATGACTTCATCTAAATCTAATTACCTCTCCCAGATTTTACCTCCAATACAATAATATTGGGGGTTAGGAATTTAGCATTCATATAATGGAGGGACACAAACATTCAGCTATAAAAATGTGAATGGATTTAGCAATCTAATCGAAAGGCAGAGATTTTTCAGACTGGATAGAAAAAAATCCAATGGTACACTGTTTATATGAGACATACTTTATATTGTAAGATATAAATAGGTTAAAAGTAAAAGAATGGAAAATATATAAACAGAAACTGTAGCAAACTGGAAAGTATATACTAATATCCAACAAAATTGACTTTAAAACAAAATGTAACAAAGAGGGACATTTTATAATGGTAAAAAAGTCAACCTATTAGGTGGGCACAGTGGCTCATGCCTGTAATCCCAGTGACTTCGGAGGCTGAGGCAGGAGGATCCCAAGTTCAAAGCCTGCCTCAGCAAAAGCGAGGAGCTAAGCAACTCAGTGAGACCCTGTCTCTAAATAAAATACAAAAACAGGCTGGGGATGTGGCCCAGTGGTTAAGTGCCCTTGAGTTCAATTCCTGGTACCAGAGAAAATTTAAAAAAGGGCAATGTATTATAAAGATACAGCAATTATAATCACATATGCATTTAATAAGAGAACCCTATGTGATGCAAAAATGACAGAATTTAAAGGAAATGAATACTTAAATGAATACCATTTGACATTTTGAAATCTTACTTTCAAAAACTACAGACAAATTAGGCAGAAAATAAAGAAATAAAAGACTTTTTGAGAAAACCATAAACCAGATAAACTTAATACCTTTGACCTAAATAAGAAAACCAAAACACACATTCTTTTTGTTGTTATTTTTCCAGAGATTAAACCAAAGGGTGCTCAACCACTGAACCACATCCCCAACCCATTTTTTTTTTTTTATTTTGATACAGGCTCTAGCTAAGTTGCTGAAGCCTTCCCTAAGGCTGAGGCTGGATTTGCAAATGTAATTCTATTGACCTTGCCTCCTCACTCACTGGGATTACAGGCACATGCAAGCCCAGCCCCAAACATACATTCTTTTTAAGGGTGCATGAATTGTTCTATGGGATAGATCATATGCTAGAACATAAAATAAGTCTCTATATAGAAAGATCACAGTTCAAGAACAGCCTTTACAAGTTTGTGAGATCATGTCACAAAGCAAAAATTTTAAAAATGGATGGAGGTATAACAGTGGCAAAGTATTCCTGGGTTCAAACACAAGTATCATTAATTAATTAATTAAACCTCTAATTTTAAAGGAATTGAATAATACTAATATGTACTCAGATCATGAAAGAATAAAATTAAAAATAATATGAACAAATTTGATTAATTCACTAATATATAGTAAATAAATAATATGTTCTTTTTTATTTGGGTTCATTTTGACAAAACTATACAAACGTAGTTTTTAATTAGTGAATTATGGATATACATAAAGGTGAAATTTCTGAACTCGGTGCTGTACATCCATAATCCCTGTGACTTGGGAGGCTGGGGCAAGAGGATTACAAAGTCAAAGATAGCCTAAGCAACATAACAAGGACCTAAGAAACTAAGAGATACCTTTCTCAAATTAAAAAAAAAAGCTGGGAATGTTGAACCTAGGAGCACTCAGTGTGCCCAGCATGCATGAGGCCCTAGGTTCGATTAGCACCACCAATAAAATCCAAAAAATAAAAGCAAACACACACACACACACACACACACACACATACACAGAGAAACAGTGGCGCAATGGCCAAATCCAAACAGGAGCATACAGTGGTTAGGCATACCTGGGTTCAATTCCTGGTACAAAATTTTTTTAAAAGTGAATTTATCTGTGGTATATTCATATATGTACATGTACATGGGAAAGTTTAGTCATGCATTCTGCCATTCCTACATTTTCTCATCCCTTCTATCTCTCCCTCAATTCACTTCCTCTATGACACTGATCTCTCTAAAGAACATGCTCTAAAATAACAAATTGGTTAATAAAAAAATAATCATGGCACACTATGTGAAAAATTAAAATGAAAAAAACAGATTTCTGAAATGAAACTGAAGAAGTTTTGCAGGAAATTTATATCTTCAGATGCTTATTATAAAATGGAGAAAGATCTCAAAGTCATGAACTAAACTTAATCATATAAAACTGAAAATGTGACAAACTATATTTGAAGTACCAAGAATAAGAGCATGGAAAATTTAGGGTGCCAACTGAGGAAACAGAACAAAAATACATGAAATCCAAACCTGATTCTTCAGGATGTGGGGTAAGATGATACCTCAGTAAGACCTTGCAGAGATTGTCTCCACACAGATATACCAAGGTGAACAGGTATTCACTCACCAAACTACATTTACAAGAGTTAACCAGACCAATGGAGAGAATGTAGTTCCTGGGTTTGTAGAATAAAAAGAAATGACATATTAATGAAGCCAGGAAGGAAAGAGATGCCTTTGTCATCCCTGCCTCAACTTCAAACAGTCAGATGTGGAGGAGACACCACCCACTTGAGGAGGGAAGAAGGAATTAAACCAAGGCTTTAGATTTGAAACCCAGTACCAGATCTTCTATAGAAAAAAAGAGAAAAAAGAAAAAAAGAAGTGCAGACCAGAACCTCATCCCTATCCCTAGGCTAATACCTGTGTCCTGAGTCACTGAAGCTGTGTTATTAAGTCATCAAAGAGATTGCTTCTACTAATCCTTCACAAAATGAAGGCAGAGTCAACAAGATTCTACCTAGTTGGGAGCAGGACTAAAAATCTAGCAAAGGACTTTGACTTGCAACTCAGAGCCAGGGCCAGCAGTGTGAGATTCAATACTGGATATAAAACAAGGACCCTGTACACAGGCTACAGCTTGCAGATGGAGCCTCTAGACCCATTCCAGCATCTGATACAGACCTGCACCACAGGGAGTATGTTTGGGCCTCCATCACTGTCAACTGTGGTGTGGGTCTCAATTCATTCCTGGGACTATTCAGGTCCTAAAGGCTGTGATATTCATGTATGACTCAGTTTAGTGTCAGCCTAGGTGGATAATGTACTGCTTCACCAACACTGCTCCAAACTCAGGTAGCACAGCCTGCAGCAAGATCCCATTAATGGGTGGTAGGACAACATAATGGGCATAGGACATTGGTATAGAACTTAATGCTAAGTAGGTGAAACCAAACAATAGAAATATTCTAACAGGCCCTGTGCCCAGGCCTCCCTGTGGGTTGAGGCTCTATAAACGCTCAGTTCCAGGGGAGCACACAGCACAGTATATCAGAATTCTATTCCAGTCAGCATCATGTGGGACTGGTTGCAGTATCTGGGTCAAAAGTCCACCTCTTCAATTGGCAGCCCACAGCAGTGTGGGACTTTGTCTTGCCCAGTGTTGTTGTTCTTGTCTTTGTGGGCTGTTGCTCCAGAGTATGACACAGTTTATTGACAATGGGGATCAATGCATGGCATAAGAACCTGAGACTTGTCCATCTACGGTGATTCTGCATGAAGCTGGACAAAATGCCATAGTGTCTGACCACATGCTTATCACCATGAACAAGGTATCATGGCATACCCAGACTGAAGAAAAACTTAGGGGGAATGGATTAAACCTCTTAATACTCCTTCAGTTAATTCTGAACAATATGGCAACCAAAGAAGTAGGAAAAATTGAGGTTTGGATCATCCCCTCCTACTCAAAAAGTAGCAACAGACCAATAGCATACTTTCAGCAAACACAGACTTGGGTATCATCCAGCACTGAAATAATGGAAATGGACACAGGTACAGAGAAAATAAGCAGCCTGCTTAGAATTATTGGAAATATGAGCACAAAGCAAGCCAGATTAGAAAGACTAGAATAATGAAACTAATCTTTCAGTGCCCACAAGACCTCATACACCAACAAGCAGGAAGAGCTTTCAGGAAAATATCACATCATTGAACATTAAAGATGAGGTGCAAGAAACTGACCAGTATTATCAAACCCTCGAATGCATACAGATGTTTTAGAGAAAAATTAATGTGCTTGAAAAAACAAATTATTTAATATTCCTAACAGAAAATTAACAAAATATGGAAGCAATTTTAAGAAAACAAGCAGAAATCCTCAGCTCAAAATAAAATAAATGATATAAAAATGTGATGGGAGCTGTCAGTAGCAAGATACATCAAAGAAAGGAGAGAAATTATGAGTGCAGAGGCATTTGAAAATACAAAATCAGAGAAGAAAAGAATGAAGAGGAATGCACAAAGCTTCTGGAAGTTTGGACAAAGAAAATTGGAGGTTTTCGTGGCTCAAGAGGGACTTGAGAATGAGAACAAGGGAGAAATAATTTAAAAAAAGAAACAATAAAAGAACACTTACAAGTCTAGGTAGGACAGAAATATCCCAGTATAGGAAGGTCAAAGGTCATCCATCAGAATTAACTCATCCAAGTCTAGCCAATCAAGCTCTCAAAGGTGAATACAAAAGAGAAGATTGCCAATTTGGCAAAATAAAAGAAACAGATAAGGTTTTCCCAGTTCACCTTATGGAAGACTTCTAAGCACGAAACTTGCAGATCAGGAGAGGGTAGCATGACATTTTCACAAAACTACAGAAGAAAAAAAGTGGCCAGTCATGAATACTGTACTCAGCAAAGATATTCTCTTTTTTGTTGTTGTTAATTCCATTTACTTTCCAGGAGAAAGAAAAATCACTGTACAGTGGTGTGATATAGAGGACTTTCGTGAGAACTGCCCTTTAAATCTATGACCTTTGAGCCCTTGCTATAATATTTCTACTCTAAGGAAAGGCCAAAGATATGGCAGGCAGATTTTGCAAGAGGAAAAAAAAAACATCTTCTCCTCCTCTATTCCAAGTTCATAGATGGGTTTCCTATAAAAGGGAAAGACCAATTAACAAGTATACAAATTTACTTAATATAGGCTTTACATGAATTAGGAGGTGTCAGAAATAAAGACTCAAAGAAACAAAAAGCTCTATGTGTTTCTATGCTGAGGTTTGTTGAAGAGTGGGCAGTGGTGCAGAAATGTCAGTGGAGGGAGGGGCTATGATCTCATGGTCACAAAGTAGAGGGAATTTGGTAAGGCATGTTTGTTCATATTCTTTTTTTACTATTATTTTCTGATTCATTGTACACAAATGGGGTACAATTTTTTTCTGTTTGGACATGAAGCAGAGTCATACCATTTGTATATACATGTACGTAGGGTAATGATGTTTCTCTCAACTGATTATCTTTCTTTCCCCTAGCTCCCTCCACAACCCTCATTTCCCTCTACACAATCCATTCTTCCTCCATTCTTCCCTTATCCCCTCCACTCCCCTGTTTTCTATCATAATCCACTTATCAGAGAAAACATTCAGCCTTTGATTTTTGGGAATTGGCTTACTTCACTTAGCATGATATTCATGAATTCCATCAATTTACCTGCAAATGCCATAATTTTATTCTTCTTTATAGTTGAATAATATTCCATTGTGTATACATACCACAGTTTCTTTATTCATTTATCTTTAGAAGGGCATCTAGGTTGGTTCCACCATCTAGCTATTGTGAATTGAGCTGCTGTAAACACTGATGTGGCTGCGTCACTGTAGTATGCTGATTTTAAGTCCTTTGGGTATAGGCCAAGAAGTGGGATAGCTGGGTCAAATGGTGGTTCTATTCCAAGTTTTCTAAGGAATCTCCAAAATGCTTTCTACAGTGGCTGCACCAAATTGCAATCCCACCAGCAATGTATGAGAAATTAAAAAGAGATTAATGCATTCCTATACAGACAAAAGCTGATAAAAAATACCTCCTCTAGAAATACTATACAAGAAATGTGGAAGGGAATTCTTCAAATTTAAAGAGATCAGTGACTAAGAAGAAAACTGGGAAGGTATAAAACTTATTGGTAAGAGTAATAATACAGACAAATTCAGAATGCTTTAATATGGTAAGTGTGATGCACAATCCACTCACATATTTAGCATGAAGGCTAAAAATCAAAACAGCTAAAATAACAAGAACTTCATCAAAATGTTAAGATAGGCAATATAAAAAGATACAAAATTGGATATGAACCTTCAAAATATGAACAGGAATGGAGTGCAACTATGAGTTTTCATAGTATCTTTTTCTCTAGTTCATTGTTCATCGATACACACACACACACACACATATTTATATTTCATGTGACAGTTGCAGCATACACATTCTTTTCATCAGAAAATAGAATGTATCATGTGATATACCATGTTAGACCACAAAACAAATTACAACAAATTTAAAAATATTGAAATCTTATCAGGTACCTTTCCTGAGTACACTGCAATAAAAGTAGAAATCAATAACAAGGAGAATTTTGGAAACTATGCAAATACATGGAAATTAAACAATGTACTTTTGAATGAATGGTATATCAAGGAAGAAATCAAGAAGAAAATTTTAAAATTGCTCGAAACAAATGAAAATGGAGACACAACATGCAAAAACTTATAGGATATGTGAAAAGGTGTAACAAGAGAGAAAAGCATATAGTGATCAATTGCTATATAAAAAAGCAGAAAGGTTTCAAATAAAAAACTATCATTGTATCTCAAGGAATAGAAAAGCAAGAAAAAAAAACAAAACATTAATAAAAGGAAATGAATAGTAAAGATCAGAACATAAATAAGTGAAAAGATAATAAAAATATAAAGTATCAAAAAAGAATAGATTCTTTGAAAAGATAAACAAATAGACAAAACTTTAGCTGTTTTAAGAAAACAGGAGAAGACTCAAAATCACAAGGGAAAAGGAAGACATTACAATTGACATAGCAAAATTTATAGTATCATTAGAGATTATTATGGGCAGTAAAACATCAAACATTTTAAAATCTTTTCAGGTGCAGTGGTGCATACCTGTAATCCCAGTGACTCAGGAGGCTAAGACAGGAGGATCATGAGTTCAAAGCCTCAGCAAAAGTGAGGCACTAAGCAACTCAGTGAGACCTTGTCTCTAAATAAAATACCAATGTGGCCAATGTGGCTGGGGATGTGGCTCAGTGGTTAAGTGCCTCTGAGTTCAATCCCAAGTAACCCCCCCAAAAATTTAAAATCTAGTTGAAATGGAAAAGTACCTGGAAATGTACACCTTTTCAAGGTTGTATCATGAAGAAATGGAAAACCTGAACAAATTGATAACAAGTAGTCAGATTGAATCATTAATAAAATATCTGACGTTAAAGTCTAGAAGCAGATGACTTGATCATTGAATTCTACCAAATTTTTAAAAATGAGCTAGTATCACCACTCCTTACATTATTCCATATTATAGAAGAGGAATGCATTTTTCAAACCACATTTTATAAGTCTAGCATTACCCTGAAACCAAAAATACAGAAGTACACAAGAACAAAAACAGAAAAATAAAAACTAATAGTCTTGATGATACTGGATGCAAAAATTCTAAACAAAATCCTAGCAAGCTGAATATAACATCTCATTAAAAAGACAATTTACAACCATCAAGTGGATTCATCCAGTGGTACAAGAATGATTCAACATCTGTAAATCAATAAACTTGATACACTACAATAGCAGAATGAAGGTCAAAAATCGTAAGATCATCTCAATAGATGCAGAAAAGACATTTGGTAAAATCAACATAACATCATGACAAAAATACTGAACAAATTAAGTATTGAAGGAATGAAACTCAGTGTAATAAAGGCTATTTATTATAAGTCCGTAGTTAACATTGTACTGAATGAGAAAAAGCTAAAAGGTTTCTATGTTCTGGAAAAAGACAAAAATGCCCAATTTCAGTACTTTTATTCAATATTTATCTGGAAAACCAAACCACAGCAATTAGGCAAGAGAAAGAAATAAAAGATATCCAAACAGGAAGATAAGTGAAATTCTGTTTGCAGATGACATACTCTTTTATATAGAAATGTCAAAAACTTCAACAACAACAACAAAAAAGCCTATTAGAACTAAAAAGGAATATAGCAAATGGACAGAATACAAAACCAACATTTAAAAATTGGTAATGCTGCTATATACCAATAGTGAATTTTCTAAAATACAAATTTTAAAACATTCTATTTACAATAAGCACAAAAATTAAAATAAACTATGTAAGGAAAAGTTCAACAAAGTTATAATATTTTTACAACAGAAATTATTAAATTTTGATGAGGGCTGGATTTGTGACTCAGTAGTAGCATGTTTGTGTGTAATGTATGGGGCATAGTCTAAGCACCATATAAAAACTATAATAAAAATAAATAAGTAAATAAATAAAGTTATTGTGCCTCTACATCTGAAAATAGTTTTTAAAAAATTTGATGAAAGAAATTGGGGAAGACGAAAAATTCAGAAAGACAACCCATGTTAATGGATTGGAATAACCAGCATTGTTAAAATGTCAATAATATTGAAAATATTCTACAGAATAAATGCAACTTCTTTCAAAATGTCAGTGGCATTCTTAGCAGAAGAAAAAACAATCCTAGAATTTGTATGAAAATACATAAAAATCTCTAACCAAAACCCACACTGAGCAAAAAGAACAAAGCAAGAAGCATTACATTTCCTGACTTAAAAACATGCTATTCAGCTATATTGTGTAGGTAAAAGAAAAAAAAAAAACTGAAATATAGACCATCATGTAACAAAACAGTGAATTAAAAAGTGACCCCACAGTTCAACAGTAAACTTATTTTTAAACTGTTTTAATTAGTGCATTATAGGCACACACAACAATAAGGTTCATTTTGACATAATTATACATACATGTAATATAATTTTCTCAATGTCAATCTCCAGTATTCTCACTTCTCCTACCATTTTATCTCCCTATGGTACCCTTATTTAATAGTTTTCCTTCTATTTATTTATTGGTTTTTAAATATGTACTTTATAGGTATACATAATGCTGGAATTCACTGTGATATATTTTTACATGTAGACAGCATAATTTTTAAAAATTTCTTTCTACACTTCCTCTCCTTTTCCATACTTCCTTCTTCCTCTTTTTTCCTTTACTCAAATGTTCTCCTTTCAATATTCATGAAATTCCTCTTTTTAAATTCCTTATTTCTCTATTAATTCTGCATATAAGATAAAACATTTGATCTTTAACATTCTTTGATTGGCTTATTTCATTTAGCATTGTGTTTTCTAGTTCTATCTATTTGCCATCAAGTGTTATAATTTCATTCTTCTTTAAGATGAATAAAACTCCATTTGTGTGTGTGCGTGTGTGTGTGTGTGTGTATCTCACATTTTTTAATTTCACTAATCTGTTGATGGGCAACTGGACTGGTTCCATAAGTTGACTAGTAAGAATTTTTGCTGCTATAAACATTGATATGCATGTATCACTACAATATGCTGAATTTATTTCTTATTTTTTTGGATAAACACCAAGGAGAGGATAGCTTAGTCATATTGTGGTTCTATTCCTAGCTTTTGAGAAATTTCAATGCTGCTTTCCAAAATGGTTGTACTAATTTGCAGACCCAACATTAATGTATGAGTGTAACTTTTCCCCCACATTCTTACCAGCACTTATTATTTGTATTCTTGGTGATTATCATTCTAATTGGTATGAGATGAAATCTCCATATTGTTTTGATTTGCATTTTCCTGATTGCTGGGGAAACTGAACATTTTCTTCATATATCATTTGATGATTTGTATTTATTCTTTTGAGAAGTGAGTGTTTAGTTCTTTGACTATATGTTGAGTATTTTATGCTGTTTTTGAGTTATCCATGTAGTGTGGATATGAATCCCTGATCAAAAGAGTATCTGGAAAAATATTCTCCCATTTTCTATGCTCTCTCTTAATATTCATGATAATTTCCTTTGTTGTGCAAGAGTACTTTTCATTATACGCCATTCCATATTGATATTTGCTTTTATTTTTTGAGCTCACCTGTATAATAATGAATCTACTGAGTAAGAAATCATGAAAACCATTCCATTCACAATAGCCCCAAAAAGTTTAAGTATTGGGGAATAAATCTAACCACAGAAGTGAATGATCTCCACAATAAAAGCTATAGAACACTGAGGAAAGGAATTGAAGACCTTAGAAGATGGAAGAACCTCTCTTATTCTTGGACAAACAGAAATAACCTTGTCAAATGGATATATTATCAATAGTGATCGATGAACTAAATGCAATCCCCATTAAAATGTTAATGACATCCTTCACAAAAACTAGAAAAAAAAGTACTAAAAATCTTGAGTAGAATAAAACCCCCAAATCATCAAAGAAATCCTGAGCAAGAAAAGCGATGGTGGAGATATCATTATACCTGATCTTAAATTATACTTAAGAGCTATAGTAACAAAAAATTGCATGGTATTGGCATCAGAATAAAGATAAAGACCATTGGGGTAAAATAAAAGATATAGAGACATATCTGCTTAGATACAGTTATCTGATATTGATTAACATGACAAAAACACATGTTGGAGAAAAGATAGCATTTTTAGCAAATGGTGCTGGGAACACTGGATATCTATATGTAGAAGAATGAAACTATATCTACACACAAATGATATTTACAAAGGTGCTAAAAATTAAAGACATTGTTTTCAGTAAATGGTTCTGGAAAAATTGCATGTCTGCATTCAGAAGAATGAAAGTAGCCCTTATCTCTACCTAGTTATTAACCTCAACTCAAAATGCATTAAATAATTTACAATGAAACCTGAAATTATGAAACTACTAGGAGAAAATGAAGGGGAAAATCTTCAGGTTATTGAAATTGGGATGGGTCATTTGGAAGATATATCAATATCATAAGCACTCAAAGCAAAAATAGACAAATAGGACATCAATGTAAAAGTCTTCTGCCCAGCAAAGGAAGCAATCAATAGAGTAAAGAGACAACCTAAATAATGGGAGAAAATATTTGCCAACTATACATCTTTTTTTCAGCAACTAAATACCTAGCTTATAATAATTTGAAACAAATGATCAAAGGGAAAAAAGACATATTTTAATGTTATCTAAATTTACTTCCAGTGCAGTGCACACCAGCTGTGACATACAATATTCTTTTTCTACAAGACTGTTCCTGGGAGCCAGACCATTTAAGTAATGAGGGAGTTAAATTACAGAAATTACTTACAGTTTAAAAATGATAATAATTGTTTACTTCTTTTCAATGTGTTACTGGTTTTCAAACTATACATCTAATAGGGGATGATATCAAGAATATATAAAGAAGTCCAAAAAACACAATAGAATATAAATAACCTGATAGAAAAATGAGCACTAGATCTAAATGAGCATTTCACACACGCACACACACAAACACACACACACACACAAAGAAGTGACCAACAGGTATATGAAAATTATTTAACATGCCAGGTATGGTGGCGCATGACTGTAATCCCAGCAGTTTGGGAGGCTGAGGCAGGAGGATCATGAGTTCAAAACCAGCCTCAGCAAAAGCATGGTGCTAGACAACTTAGTGAGATCCTGTCTCTAAATAAAATACAAAATAGGGCTGGGGATGTTGCTCAGTGGTCGAATGTCCCTGAGTTCAATACCCAGTACCCCCAAAAAATGCTTAACATAACTAATGATTAGGGAAATGCAAATGAAAACCAAAGCGAGATATCATCTCACCCCAGTAAAAATGGTTGTTACTAAAAAGACAGAAGATAAGTGCTGGTGATGATGTGGAAGTAGCATGGATATTCCTCAATAATTAAACATAGAACTACCATAATATTCCAAATTCCAACTTCAGGTTATATATCAAAACTATAAAAACAGTAAGTAAAAGAGACATCTGCACTCTCATATTCATGGCAAAACTATTCACAATATTTGAGAAATGGAAATAAGCAGAATATCCTTCATCCAACAGATGGATAACAAAAAAGTGATACCTATACACTTTATAATACCATTCAACAAAAACCAAGAATGCAATCCTTTCTGTTGCAACAACATAGATGTAAGTGAGGATCATTATATTGTATTCCATGCAATAGGACAGGCAGAGAAATACAAATACTGTATTATTTCACCCTTGTGTGGAATCTCAAAAAGTGATCTCATAGAAATTGAGAGTAAAATAGCTGTTGTCAGTGTGAGTTCAGTGGAGAGAGAGATATGAAGAAAGTTTAAACAGTGGGTATTAAGCTACAGTTAGATAGGAGTGGGAAATTCTGGTATGCTATTTTATAGTATAGTGACTATGGATAGCATCAATAAACTGTACATTTTAAAAACTGAAAGAAAATTTATTGAAAACTTGTAAATAAAATGACTAATCTTTGAGGAGATGAACATGTCTAACATGATTTAAAAATTATACAATGTATAAATGAGTCAAAATATCATGTTATCTCAGAAATAGATGCAATTGTATGTTTTGTGTTTCTGTTAAAATTAATTTCTGGGGCTGGGTTTGTGGCTCAGTGGTAGAGCACTTGCCTGGCATGTGTGAGGCATTGGGTTCAATTCTCAGTATCAGATATAAATAAACAAACAAAATAAAGGTACATCAACAACAAAAAATATATTAAAAAAGTAAATTTCTTCCAAATAAAAAAGCTGGTTCTTTGAAAATATTTTAAAATATTGACAAATTTTTAGAGGTCTAAATAAGAAAAAAGAAGGATGAGTTAATTTACTAAAATCAGTAAGCAAATGCAGGACATTGCTAATGACCTTAACAACAACAACAAAAACAACAACAAAGGATTAAAAGGGATTGTGGACCACTGCATGCCTAATAATGAGATAACAAAGATGAAATGGAAAAATGCTTAGTACGACACAGATTTTCCAAATCAGACTAAGGAGAAAGAAGATCTGATTAGACCTATAAACAAGTAAAAAGTGTGAAAGAGAAATTTTTAAATTTCAGGCAAAGAAAATACAGGCCTAAAGCCCTTCATTGGTAAATTTTAACATTAGAAAAACCATTACCAACTCTTTCCAAATAGTCCCCCTCACAGAAAAAAAATGAGGGGAACACTGTATTTTAAGAGATGAACACTTTACATTTTATTCTATAAAGCCAGTATTTCCATCATACCCAAACCAGAAAATAATCTCCAGAAAATGAAGCTACAGATCAATACCTTTTATCAGTATAAATGCAAATACTCTCAATAAATACTAGCAAAACAAACCTAGTATATGTAGAAAGGAGGATGATACACTGTGACCAAGCGGGAGAAATGGGGATGCCAAAAAAGCATTCGACAAAATCTAATACCCTTTTATATTTAAAATAATTCAAAGTACTGTGAAGAAAAGTGAACTTCCTTAAGCTGTTAAAGAAAATATTTAAAAAAAAAAATAACCACACAGGCTGGGGATATAGCTCAGTTGATAGAGTGCTTGCTTTGTAAGCACAAGGCCCTGGGTTCAATCCTCTACAATTTGTTCCCAATTAAGAAAATGCCAGTCTTCGAAATTTTTATCTGATAAATTTAGTTCAAACATCTTGTATATGAATCTTTTTTATATCAGATAGACACGTACATAATTTTGTGTTCTGAGTTTAACTCCCAATCTATCACTCAAAAGATTCTTCCTTTTATTTAAACTTCCCATGCAAATTGGAAAATTGCTTTTGAGCTTCTTGGGCCAAGCCCTTTCCCTAAGCAGACTCCGAATTGCTGTCAATAATTCCTGATGGGAGAAAAGAGCTTTGTTGAGAATCCACCTTTTTTCATCCTGGAACTTGAGGTTACATTATAATAATAACCAACAAGAAAATAATGACTGTATTTTTGTTTCTTGGCAGGTAAACATCCCTTCAAGAAATTCTGCTAGATCAGTTATTATCAGCCTCATGTGGTGTTGGGCTAATTATCTAGCTGTCATGGGGTTAATAACAATTTTAAAGGAGGCTTGTTAATTCATTTTAAGAAGTAAGTTGAGTGCATTCTCTTTTCATTTAAAATGTGTGCTTGATGTTCAGCAAAGTGCTGAACATAGAGATTTAGCATGTGTCCTTCTTTTTTAGTTTAAATTTTTCATTTCTTTTTCTGCCCCAGGATCCATGATGAATGTCGGCAACCCAAACGGGTTAGTGAATTAAGGAGGTGCCAGCAATGACAGAGAGGAAATTTTACAATTCAGGTGAAATAATTAGATTATCTGATTTTAAGGAACTGGAGTGTATATGTGTATATATATATATATATACACACACACACACACATATATGCATATATACTCTATATACATACTGAGAGTATATATATATATATATATATATATATATCTCCATATATAGAGAGATACACACTCACACACATATATATTTTATATGCATAATATATCCATCTATAGAATATATATATTCTTTGTATAGAGGATGTATTTACAAAATATTTTATGTATATACATATACATCATGCAAAATACCTTATATACATACATGTATATATGTATATTTATACCATATGATATTTGTATGGTGTGGGGGGGATATATATGTGTGTATATACACACACAATTTTGTATAAATTGTAATTTATATTTGCTGCACATTAAAATGACATTAGCACTGCAACCTTTCATACTGGCAACTGCTAATATCTAATTACTACGAATGTTTTGAAGAAACACAATATGACCATAGATCAACAATAATAACATTGTTTTTAAGAAAGACAGAGAATCTTGAAGGAATAATAATTTTGAATTGCATGACAGGCAGAGTTTTATACCGAAGCTTGTTATTCAGAATCTTTATAAAAAACAAAAAAACGTAACACTTATGTGCATGAACATATGCAATCTAACACATAAAGTTTCAGCTATACTCATCTGGGGACTATCACTTTGATAGCTTCAAATTTGTGTTTGTGAAATAAATAAATATAAAAATGTACTTTGGATATACCAACAGAATAATTTGTGTAAACAAGAAAATTGACCATAATTAAATGAAATTTTTAATGTCTTCAGAGTAAGAATTGTATTTGAATTACTTCATTCTCCAAGTAAAGTGGGTTTTTACATACTTGGTGATTTAACAGAGAATGTTAGATGTATTTCCAGCCATTTTCTATGCATATGCACATTCCTTTCAATGACATACTTTAAACCAAAGCAAAATTGTACTTCATGTGATCCTACAGTATGTAGAATCAGAAAAATGAGAGATTATACTCCATTTATGTATGATCTATTAAAATGTTTAAATGCATTCTACTGTCATGTATAATGAATTAGAATAGAATAACTTAGAATAAGATTAAGGGATATGAAATACAAGCAAAAACAACTGCAAAATCAAACCCATGGATGCACAGGACCCAAATTATATATTAGATATTAAACTGCTTGGGAGAAGGAACAATTATTTGTAGAAAGATATAATCTACAAACACAATGTCTCATCAAGAAATACAATAAAATTTGCTAGATGTATGAAGAAAATATTATTTATATTCTGCAGAATAAAATAGTTAATAGAAATAGACTTTGTTAACAAATATACTGGAATTGGGAAAAAATTTAAGTGCTTAGTATAGATATAAGAAATGTTGGACAGAATTGGTGAATGATGTAGAATATGAAGCAAGGAAAAATAAATAAAACCTTCAAAAGGAAACATCAAAATAATATATCTGAAATAAAACAAAAATGTTGGAGATACTTAACAACAGGTTGGACACTTCAGAAGAAAAGATCAGTGATCATGAAATTTCTCAATCAAAAACATGGAAAAATATCAATAAAAATGCATAGTGACTCTGTGACATTTGAGACACTGGAGTATTCTCTAATATATTTATAACTGAAGTACCAGAAAGTGATATGAAACACAATTAAGTACAAAATACTTGAAAAAGTCATGTCCAAGATGTTTAGTGTAAAACATCAACCCAAAATCCCAAAAATTCGATGAGCCATAAGCAAGAAAATTATAAATTGCTGCCTATATTCATTATAGTCAACCTGTTAAAAACTAAAGATAAAGAGAAAATGTTGTAAGACAGAAAAAATATATAATATCAATTCATAGGCAAAATGTCACCCTGGGGTGACTTTTTGATGACACGAAGGAGACAATTGGCAAATAGTCTTTGATATCTTCCATGGAATAGGACATGCAGCTGGTAGATTTCTTTCCACTTGATCTCATGGGATTGGGAGCATAGGAGCCAACCTGTGCTCACCCATGGCTGCTGTCCTGGTTGCAACCTGAGAAGTACCCTGTGTTCTAGTGTGTGCAGTGCCTCTCCATGCTTACTGAGTTCATGCTTCTTACCTGGAACCTGCCAGCATCACTCAGATCCATGGACTTCTTCAGAATAACAAATAATGTCATTTTGGAAATATCCTTACTAGTTCACATTGAAGGTTCACTCAAATATAGCACTTAACAGTTTTTCATTCTGTAGCTTCTATGGGGTTCCCATTGGTCTCCAACTATATTTCAATCATGCTGCCCTAGTTCCTTGACAGGTCACTTCTGCCTTTGCAGTGATAAAATGTTGCAGCCTCTTTTATAAACAAAAGTCTAAGTTAATGCAGATAAGATCAGTTGTGACAATGTTACTCTAGCAGAAAATATTGCAGAGTGTAAAGGGACATTAGGGGGCATGTCTTAGAAATGTATGCATTGGACATAAACTCTTGCTCTCCTTCTCTCTCTGCTACCTGGCCACCATAAGGTGAGCAAATTTTTTCCACCACACCCTTCCTCCCTGATATTTCACCTCACCACAAGCCCAGAAATTATGGAACCTAGTAACCACAGACTGAAACCTGTAAAACCATGAGCAAAAATATTTTTTAAGTATCTCCAGAATTTGTATCACCAAAAATTTTTCACCATACTGAGATATTGATGCACTTAGAGCCCTTCTACTTTAAGTTGATTTTTTTTCAGGTATTTTGTCACAGTGACAGAAAACTAACACAGAAATTTGGTTTTAGGGAGGGAGTCCTTGCTGTAGATATACCAGAGTATGTGTGTGGTTCAGAAGCCTTTTGTACTGGTTTGAGGGAGGAAATTAGAAAAGTTTGGAGACAAAGACCAGAACAAGGCTGGAATGCTGTAAGCACAGTTTAACGAGTGCTTCTGGTAGGAGCTCAGAAGACCAGAATATTGACAGAAATGTTTAAAGTAAAGGCTGTACCAATGAGGTTTCAGATGGGAAGAGGCAGTGCATATAAACAGCCTGACCAAAAAAAAATGTTTCCATTTTTTTTCCATATCCTAAGATATTGTGTGAGGTTGAGATTAAAGGTAATGGCAGAAGAAATTTTAAAGTTAGCACAACATTCAGGCTATGACATGGATATTGCTGCCCACCGTTAGCCAGATTTATAGTGAGAATCAGGAGGGAACAAAAGGACATAAAGATTTTTAAAATTTGCAGTTGTCTAGAAAATGTGTGAGTTGTACAATTTGGGCTATGGTGATTGTGGTTCCTGAAGATATTAACACCATTGAAAAGAAAACAATTACATTGTACCAGGACAATAGAAAAGATGACTTGGGGGCATTTCAGGAATCAATAAGACCAACATTCATGGGCTCAAGTGTGTAAAATGTATTTTTTTTTTTCATTGAAAAGAGAATCCTTGAGTAACCGCTTTCCACAGAGCTATCCAGGAAGTATTTTCCCTGGGAACTGTTTCACTATGCTTATCTATCCAGACAGTTGGAGGCTACTGCAGTTTTGGGTACATCTACATTTTTGACACAGTTCTGGCACTCAAGCATTTGTGCTCAGGTCTTTGTTTGGATGGAAGAGTGATAATCTCTGAAAACCCTTTAATTCTTTTGTTTTCTTCATAAATAGTAATTTGTTTTGGCTTGTTTGTTCTAATGTTTTCCCCCACATGGAATTGTTTTAATTTGTTCTAATTGGTTATACATGAGAATAGAATAGATTTAACATATTGTGCATAAATGAAGCACAACATCTCCTTCCTCTGTCTATACATAGTGCAGATTCACATCAGTAGTGTAATCAAACATGTATATAGGGTAATAAATTCTGTCTCATTCCACCACCATTCTTTCCATCCCCACATCCACTCCCCTCCCCTTACTCGACTCTGCCCAATCCAAAGTCCCTTAATTCTTCTCTACACCCTCCCCCACACCATGGATCAGCATTCACTTATTGGAGAAAATATTCAGGCCTTGTTTTGGGAGGGGGGCTGGTTTATTTCACTTAGCATAATATTCTCCAGCTCCATCCATTTACCTTCAAGTGTCATTGTTTCATTCTTCTTTAAGACTAACATTCCATTATATATACATACCACAAGTTCTGTATCCAATCTCAGTTGAAGGTCATCTAGGTTGGCTCTAGAGTTTAGCTATTGTGAACTGAGCTGCTATAAACATTGATGTGGCTGAGTCAATGTAGTTTGGTAATTTTAAGTCCTTTTTGTATAAATCTAGGAGTGGGATGGGGTTAAATGGTGGTTCCATTCTGAGTTTTCTGAGGAATCTCCATGCTGCTTTCCATAGGGGTTGCAACAATTGGCAGTCCAACCAGCAATGTGTGAGTGTATATTTTCCCACATATCCTCATCAACACTTATTGTTGTTTGTATTCTTGATAATTCCCATTCTGACTGGAGCGAGATGAAATCTTAGAGTAGTTTTGATTTTCCATTTCTCTGATTGCTAGAGATAATGAATATTTTTTCATGTTTGTTGGTCAATTGTATTTCTTCTTCTGTGAAGTATCTTTTCAATTCCTTAGCCCATTTATTGATTGGGTCATTTGTTTTTTTGGTGTTAATTTTTTTGAGTTCTTTATATATCCTGAAGATTAGTACAATATATGAGGTGTGTGTGGTAAAGCTTTTCTCCCATTCTGTAGGCTCTCTCTTCATGTTATTGATGGTTTTTTTTTTTTTTTTTTGGAAGTGAAGAACCTTTATAGATTGATATCATCCCATTTACGGATTCTTAATTTTTCTTCTTGTGCTTTAGGAGTCCTGTTGAGAAAGTCAGTTCCTAAGCCAACATGTGGAGATTTGGTCCTACTTTTTCTTCTATTAAATGCAGGGTCTCTGTTCTAGTGCCTAAGTCTTTGATGTATTTTGAGGTGATTTTTGAGGAGGGTGAGTTATAGAGGTTTAATTTCATTTCATTACATATGCATTTCCCGTTTTCTCAGTACCATTTGTTGAATAGGCTATTTTTTCTACAATGTATGTTTTTGGTGCCTTTGTCTATAATTAGATAACTACTTATGTGGGTTTGTCTCTGTGCCTTCTACTCTGTACCTTTGGTCCACCTGTCTATTTTGGTTCCAATACCATGCTTTTTTTGTTACTCTTGCTCTGTAGTATAGTTTAAGGTCTGGTATTGTGATCTCTCCTGCTTCACTCTTCTTACTAAGGATTGTTTTGTCTATTCTGGGTCTCTCATTTTCTCAAATGAATTTCCTGATTGCTTTTCCTAGTTCTGTGAAGAATGTCATTGGGATTTTAATAGGAATTACATTAGATCTATATGACACTTTTGGTAGTATGGTCATTTTGACAATGTTAATTCTGCCTATCCAAGAGCACAGGAGAGCTTTCCATCTTCTAAGGTCTTCTTCCATTTCTTTCTTTAGAGTTCTATAGTTTTCATTTCGTTAAATTGATTCCCAAGCATGTTTTTTTGAGTCTATAGTAAATGGGATAGTTGTCCTAGTTTCTCTTGTACTGGATTCATCACTGAAGTATAGAAATGCATTTGACTTATGGGTATTGATTTTATATCCTGCTACTTTGCAGAATTCATTTATGAGTTCTAAAAGTTTTCTCATGGAATTTTGTGGATCTTCTTAATACAGAAACATATCAGCAAATTGTGATAGTTTGTGTACTATTTTCCTATTTGTATCCTTTAATTTCTTTCATCTAAATGAGTGCTCTGGTTAGAGTTTCAAGACTATGTTGAGTAGAAGTGGTGAGAGTGGGCATCCCAGTCATGATCCAATTTTAGAAGGAATGCTTTCAATTTTTTCCATTTAGAAAGATGTTGGCCTGGGGTTTAGCATAGATAGCCTTTACAATGGTTGAGGTATATTCCTACTATCACTAGTTTTTCTAGTGTTTTGAACATGAAGGGGTGTTGTATTTTGTTGAGTGCTTTTTCTGTATCTATTGAGATGATCATATGATTCTTCTCTTTAAGTCTATTATGTGATGAATTAGGTTCATTGATTTCTGTATGTTGAAACAGCCTTGCACCCCTGGAATGACCCCTCATTGATCATGATGCACTGCCACTTTAATATGTTTTTGTATGAGATTTGCCAGAATTTTATTGAGAATTTTTGTGTCTGTGTTCATCTGGAATATTGGTCTGACATTTTTTTTTTTTCTTGATGTGTCTTTGTCTGGTTTTGCTCTCAAGGTGATATTAGCCACATAGAATGAGTTTGGAAGGATTCCCTCCTTTTCTATTTTATGGACTATTTTGAGGAGCATTGGTGTTAATTCTTCTTTGAACGTCTTATAGATCTCAAATGAGAATCCATCTGGTCTTGTGCTTTTATTGGTTGGTAAGCTGTTGATGGCATCTTATAATTCAATGCTTGAAATTGATCTGTTTAAATTGTACATGTCCTCCTGTTTCAATTTGGGTGGATCATATGTCACTAGTAAATTTTCAATGTCTTCAAGATTTTCTATTTTACTGGAGTATATGTTTTCAAAATAGTTTCTAATTATCTTTTGTATTTCAGTATTGTCCGTAGTGATATTTCCCTTTTCACCATAAATTTTAGTAATTTGAGCTTGCTCTTTCTCTTCATTAGTGTAGATAAGGGTCTATCAATTTTACTCATCTTTTCAAAGAACCAACTTTTTGTGTTGTCAATTTTTTGAATCATTTATTTCAACTTGTTTTATTTTAAATTCATTGATTTCAGCTCTGATATTATTTCCTGTCTTCTGCTTTTGGTGTTGGTATGTTCTTTCTCTATGACTTTGAAATATAGTGTTAGCTCATTTATTTATTATTTTATTATTTTATTGAATTAGCTCAATACAATGAACTTTCCTCTTAGCACTGCCTTCATAGTGGCCCAGAGATTTTGATGTGTTGTATTGTTGTTCTCATTTACCTTTAAGTATTTTTAATTTCCTCCCTGATTTCGTCTGCTATCCATTCATCATTCAATAGCATGTTATATAGTCTCCAGGTGTTGGAGACCTTCTATTTTTTATTTTGTCATTGATTTCTAGTTTCATTTCATTATGATCTAATAGAAAGCAGGGTAGTATTTCCTTTTTTTTTGTATTTTCCAAGAGTTGCTTTGTGGCATAACATATGATCTATTTTAGAGAAGCATCCACGTGGTGCTGGGAAGTATATTTGTTCCATGGTAGATGAAATACTCTATATAGGTCCATTAAATCTAAATCATTGATTATATTATTTAGTTCTATAGTTTCTTTGTTTATATTTGTTTGGAATATCTATCCAGGAGTGAGAGAGCTGTGTTAAACATACTCAGTATCATTATGTTGTGGTCCATTTCATTCTGGAAATTGAGAAGGTATTGTTTGATGTACATATATGATCCATTATTGGGGGCATAAATATATACAATTGTTATGTCCTGTTGATGCATGATTCTCATAAGCAGTATGAAATGTTTTTCTTCATCCCTTCTAACCACTGTTGGTTTGAAGTCCACTTTGTCTGATATGAGGATGGAAAGGCCAGCTTGTTTACGAAGTCCATCTGAGTGATATGATTTTCCCAACTTTTCACCTTCAGTTTGTCCATGTCTTATTCTAGGAGGTGAGTCCCTTAATGACAGCATATTGTTGGGTCTTTTATAAAATCCAGTCTGCCAATCTGTGTCTTTGGATTGATGAGTTTGGGCCATTAATTTTCAGGGTTATTATTGAGATATGATTTGTATTCCCAGTCATTTTGGTTTAACTTTTGTTTTTATCTTGACTTCTCCTTTGATTGACCATTCCTGGTACAGTTCCTCCTTTTGCTGGTTTTCATTGCTTTTTTGTTGTTGTTTGTTTGTTTGTTTTCAGTTCCTCCTTATGGAATGTTTTGCTGAGAATGTTCTCTGATGCAGGGTTTCTAATTGTTAATTCTTTTAAGTTTTGTCATGGAAGGCTTTTTTTTCATCTTCAATTCTTTTTCTTTTTTTAAGAGAAAAAAAGAAGCCAAAGATTTTATTCTGACCCATAGGTACATAATTTCATAAAAGGCATGCATCTGTCTAAAGTAGTATCCCTTTTAAATAATATGAACTTTTGTTCCATGTAATGTTTCCTCTGACACTAATTCCTCTTCATGCACTATCACTACCAGCAGATCATTTCTCTATTTATTTGTTCTCTTTAAGCAAAAATTGGGCTAAATTCACCACCTCCAGGATATAACATCCTGTACAACCTGCAATTTAGGACAGTTGTCATATTGTGTTAAATGGAGTGATGATATGTCACCCTTCCTTCTTATTCTCAGGGAACTTACATCAAGGACATGTGGCCTCATTTTAGATTTCCAATGACTCATACATGGCCTTGCACAAGACAGGTTTCAATAAATACTTTTGGTATTAAATGGAACTGTGCTGCCCTTCCCTTCAGAATTCTGATAATGTGCAAATATTCTTAGAAAATAAATATTCTTAGAGAAATAATATATTAAATCACACTCATTTCTAACATTTGCAGAGCTAAGAGCATACGTAGAATAGACCTAAACATTTACAGTTTACAAACTGTGCTCCTAAACTGTTAAGTAAAATGCTTTTTCTACATTAATGAGTATACCTTCTTATCAACATGATAAAAGTTGTATGTAACACCATTTATGTTTTAATACTTCAAAAGTTGGCAGAATGTCAAAGTTAAATTTATTTTTTTTAATTTTTGGTTCAATGTACACAAATGGAGTACAACTACCATTTTTCTGGTTCTGTCCAAAGTTAACTCAAACTATTTGCATATTCATATGTATACATGGTATAATGATATTTGTCACATTCTATTATCTTTCATTCCTCAATCCCCTCTCCTTACTTTCTTCTATACAATCCATCCTTCCTCCATTCTTACACTACCTTCCCCCCACTGTTACGTGCCATCAACTACTTATCAGAGAAATCATTCGGCCTTTTGTTTGTTGGGATTGGCTTATCTCACTTAGCATGATACTCTCCAACTCCATCCATTTACCTGCGAATGTCATCATTTTATTATTCTTTATGGCTGAATAATATTCCATTGTGTATATATACCATAGTTTCTTTATCCATTCATCCATTGAAGGGCATCTAGGTTGGTTCCACAATCTTGCTATAGTGAATTGGGCTGCTATAAACATTGATGTGGCTGCATCACTATAATATGCAGATTTTAAGTCTGTTGGGTATACGCCAAGGAGAGGGATAGTTGAGTCAAATGGTGGTTCTATTCCATGTTTTCGAAGGAATCTCCATACTGCTTTCCAGAGGGGCTGCACCAATTTGCCACACCATCAGCAATGTATGAGAGTAACTTTTTCCCCACATTCTTGTCAACACCTATTGTTGCTTGTATTCTTGATAATAGACATTCTAATTGGGGTGAGATGATATCTTAAGGTGGTTTTGATTTGTATTTCTCTTATTGCTAGGGACATTGAACATTTTTTCATGTATCTGTTGATTGCTTGTAGATCCTCTTCTGTGAAGTGTCTGCTCATTTCCTTAGCCCATTTATTGATTGGGGTTATTTATATTCTTGGGGAAAAGTTTTTTGAGCTCTTTATATATTCTGGAGATTAGTGCTCTATCTGAAGTGTGTGTGGCAAAGATTTCCTCCCACTCTGAAGGCTCTCTCTTCACATTGCTGATTGTTTCCTTTTCTGAAAAAAAGCTTTTTAGATTGAATCTATCCCAATTATTGATTCCTGCTTTTATTTCTTGTGCTTTGGGGATCATGTTAAGGAGGTCTGGTCCTAGGCTGATATGATGAAGATTTGGACCTACTTTTTCTTCTATTATGTGCAGGGTCTCTGGTCTAATTCCTAGGTCCTTGATCCATTTTGAATTGAGTTTTGTGCAGGGTGAAAGATAGGGGTTTAGTTTCATTTTGCTGCATATGGATTTCCAGTTTTCCCAGCACCATTTGTTGAAGAGGCTGTCTTTTCTCCATTGCATGTTTTTGCCTCCTTTGTCAAGTATGA
>JAJEJO010004742.1:343508-387175 GCA_020662805.1 Glaucomys volans
ACCATTGATCTACCTGCCTATTTTGGTGCCAATACCATGCTGTTTTTGTTATTATTGCTCTGTAGTATATTTGAAGGTCTGGTATTGTGATACCACCTGCTTCCTTCTTGGTGCTAAGGATTACTTTAACTATTCTGGGTCGCTTATTCCTCCAAATGAATTTCATGATTAAGCAATCATGAGGTCCATCTTTGGGTTTTTAATTGGAATTGCATTGAATTTGTATAGCATTTTTGGTAGCATGGCCATTTTGATAATATTAATTCTGCCTACCCAAGAACATGAAAGATCTTTCCATCTTCTAAGGTTTTCTTTAATTTCTTTCCTGAGTGTTCTGTAGTTCTCATTATAGAGGTCTTTCATCTCTTTTCTTTAATTGACTCCCAGGTATTTTTTTTTTTGAGGCTATTGTGAATGGGGTAGTTTTCCTCTGAAAGTTTTCTCTTCAATTCTGAAGCTTAGTTTTGCTGGATATAAAATCCTCGGTTGCATCTGTTTTGTTTCAGAGCTTCATAAACTGTATTCTAAGATCTTCTGGCATTGAGGGTCTGAATTGGGAAATCAACTGAGATCAAAATGGGTTTGTCCTTATATGTAATTTGATTTTTTTCTCTTGCAACTTTAAAGGTTGCAAGAGAGAATATCCTTATTCTGTATGTTAGTCATTCTCTTTATAATGTGCCTTGATGTGGGTCTGATGTAATGTTGTACATTTGCAGTCCTGTAAGCCTCTTATAGCTGATTTGCATTTTATTCTTTAGATTTAGATTTTTTTATATTATGTCATTGAAGAGTTTGTGCATTGCTTTTTCTTGTATCTCAATGCCTTTGTCTATCCTTATAAATCTTAAATTTGTTTTTTTCATGCTTTGCATATTTGTTGAAATTCCTGTTCATGGTTTCTTACCATCTTCTCTGTACAGGTGACTTTATTTTTGAGAGTATATATTTTATCTTTGTTGCCTGAGGTTTTCTCTTCCAAGTGGTCTAGTCTGTTGGTGATGATTTCCATTGAATTTTTAATTTGGTTTATTGTTTCCTTCTTTTTGAGGATATCACCTTGATTCCTTTTTATAATCTCTGCCTCTTTATTGAAGTGTTTTTTCACTTACTGTATTTACTCTCTGATGCCATTCTTTTTCTTCTTGATCAGTCTTACTATATACATTCTAAAGTCCTTTTCTGGCTTTTCTTTTACTGTGCTTTCTGTTCTATTGTTGGAACATCTTGTTTTCTTTGACGCATTTTGTTCCTTTGTGTGTTCATGTTGTTTGTGTGTCTTCTCACCTAGTGGTGTGGATCTGAGGCAGTACAGTTTCTACCCTGTAGTCTTATAGTGTCCTTGAAGGCTTCCAGGGGAAGCCTTTAAGGGGAAGACCAATATTAACAGTGCGCAATGCAAAACAATATACAGCCTTAAACCAAATAGTTCCTATTAAGATGGTTACAGTTTTGTCAAAATAAACAGAAGTGATGTGTTCAATTATTATCTACAATATAAATAGTAAGTTTGATAAAGTGTTTTACTGTCTCAAATGATGTACAATGAGGGAACAGAAGTAGTGTAAGATGTGATGTTTATGTGAGAGAGAGAAGTTAGAGATAAAAATTTATAGTAAGAGCGAAGGAGAAATTAATTGAGGTTGGTTGCTAGCATGAGATCAGTGAGAAAGAGAATTCACAGAGACAGATAGGTGAGAGAAAAAAAATACATTTTTTTAAAAACAAAATTTAAGAATACACAACAAAACTAGTATACTTTTCAGACATCCCATTCCTCAACAATATTGCTCATTTTTTCCATTTTGATTAGTGATTTTTTTGATATACATGATATTAGTGTTAATTTTGACATGATTACAAAAGCATGGAATATAATTTTCTCTAATTCAGTCTTCAGTACTTTTCATTTTTATCCCCTCCTTTCTCCCCCTGTTCCCTTCCTTCTAGTGATTTTTCTTTTATTAATTTTTAATTTTTAAAGTAGTGCCTTACAGATATATATGAAGGTAGATTCATTGTGGTATATTCACATAGCTCTATAGGAAAGTTAGCTGAGATTCATTCTATTATTCTTTCCTTTACCTGTATTTTCTCCATGTCCATCAATCCCCTTCTTCTGCTCCACTGATCTCTCTTCTTTTTTCAAGGAATTTCCCCAATTTTCTTTCTTTTTCTTACTTTGGTCTAGTTCCTGCATATTAGATAAAACATTTATTCTGTGTCATTCTGGGTCTGGATTATTCACTTATTTTTATGGTCTCCAGTTCCATCCATTTACCATTAAAAGTTATAATTTTGTTCTTTTTTATTACTGAGTATGATTCCATTGTGTATATAGTCCATGTTTTCATTATCCATTCTTCTTGTGACAGGCACCTAGGTTGGTTCCGCAGCTTGACTAGTATGAATTGTGCTGCTTTAAACACTGATATGGCTGCATCCCTATAGTAATCTAATTTTAGATGTTTTGGATATGTACCAAGGAGTAACATTACTGGGGCATATGGTGGTTTTATTCCTAGTCTTTTTTTTTAATCTTCATACTGATTTCCAAAGTATATGTACTGATTTTCAGTCCCACCAACAATATAGGAATGTATATTTTTCCCCACATCCTTGCCATCATTATTATTATTGGTATCCTTGATACTTGCCATTCTGACTGGATAGAGATGAAATCTCAATGTAGTTTTGAATTGCATTTCCTTGACTGTTAGAATTGTTGAATATTCTTAAATACACTTATTCACTTTTTATATTTCTTGTTTTGAGAAGTATCTAGTTATTTTTTCATTTATTAATTGAATTATTTTGGGGAGCTTGTTAAGTTTTTTGAGTTATTTACACATTCTGGATATTAATCCCCTTTTAAAAAATTATCTGGGAAAGATTTTCTCCCATTCTGTAGGCTCCCTCTCCATAGTCTTAATTGTTTCCTTTCCTGTGCAGAAGCTTTTTAAAATTTGATTTCATTCCACTTATTGATACTTAGTTTTATTTCTTGTACTTTAGGAGTCTTGTGAATGAAGTTGGTGCCTTTACCAATATGTTGGATTGTTAGGCCTCCCTTTTCTTCTAGCTGTTGCAGTTTCTGGTCTAATTCCTAAGTCTTTGATTTAGTTTAAGTTGACTTTTGTGCAGGGTGAGAGATAGGGATCATTTTATTATTTTACATATAGATATCCATTGTTCCTAGTAGTAATTATTAAAAAGGCTACCTTTTCTCCAAAATATTTTTGGCACCTCTGTTGCATAGCAGATAATTACCCATGTGGGTTTCCCTCTGTGTCTTCTATTCTATCCCATTTGTCCTTATATATATTTTGGTGCCAATGCCATGCTGGTTTTGCGACTGTAACTGTAGTATAATTTGAGGTCTGGTATTGTTATTCCTCTAATATTTCTCTTTTTTGGCTATTAGGGTAACAATTATCAAATGAAAATGAAGAGTGATGAATATATGATTGAAGTTGACATTAGAGCTATTTATAGTATACTGTGCTAAAGTGAAGAAAGTTCATATTGGGTTGTGGTTTGGACAGTATCAGGATTTGTGGTCTTTAGAAGATGTCCACCATTCTTTGGTTTTGTATCCCCCAAGAGGTTCTGGGACATAAGGATCCCCTCCCTAGTTGCTATGGCTCTCACACCTACTGATTCTCATTTGTCAGTCTAGGAATGAAGCTGATTGCTCAGAGGGTGTGATGTTGTATCTGTTGGTTGTTTATATCATGTGCAGGAGCTCAGGGTGCAGGGCTCTGAACTGTCTCTTTGATTGCCTTCAGTCACTATGTGTCTGCTCCCCTCCATAGGATCCTTTTAAGGTGGCATAGAGTCTGGCGAGCCTAGATCCTGTGATCGCTTATTCTGTGTAGGTGGTTTCTGGTGCAGAAACAGTTTCCCTGGCTGACACAGCTCACTTAGTTACCATTCCTACTACTGAATAAAGAAATTTAGCATGTTAACCTGGGTTCTACCTTTCAGTGCCCCAGGTTGTAAACTGCAAACACTGTTTCCCTCTGTTGACTGGGACTGGATCAACTTCCAGCCAGTGTCTAAACACCCTCTGTCTGTGGCCAGTCCATGCACCATCACTATGCGCTGTCCACAAGGTAACTTTCTGCCTTGACTGATCTCCTGCTGTTTGACCATAATCTAGATGCCTTTCCTTTCCTCTGCACAGGAAAAAAATACTACCTTCAATTTGGATCTGATCCTATCATTCGTGTTTTTGTAGGTACTATGTATTCATTTTAATGCTGCACGTTATTCATTGCTATTATTGATGTTGCTTACTTCCCCATTTTTATGATGTGTTGGGAATCTACTGAGACAATATGAGTTCATAGGGCAAATACTCTTACGTTGAGCTACACCTGTAACACATACAAGAGACATTGCACCTCACCACACACACAAACACCATGTTCAAAGCTTTAATGCAAAGAATAGAGGAGAGAAAAACTCCAAACCACCAAGTCCCAAATTACAATAGCTGCAGGGATCTTAGGTCCTACTCACAGACATCTGTTCCTACAGCAAAAAAACAGAGAAAAATGACACAAAAACTGTAGATACCACACCTACAAGAGATCTCAATCCATATTGCTCCCATAATGGTTTAGATTTATTGAGTTCTTAAATTTAGAGAAAGCAATCACAGAGTGCAGTACATATACTCTGCTGTATACAACACAATTGCCTTACCCACGAAAAAGATCTCACTCTTGAGTGAGCTACAGGGAAAGTAGAATCCTCAAGCTCTGGTGACATAAACATTTATCAAAAGTACACTAACAATCACTAAAGCACTAGCAAGGAAACTATACTACAAAATCCACTTGGAAATATATAGAAAAATTCACATTGTCCTAGTATTGTGGAACATATCTCCAAGAAAAAGTTGCACCCTAAAAAAGATTCACACAGAAAACTGGAAGAGAAATACATCCCAAAAGATGAACAAAATCCATAACAGGATTAAAAAAAATATGAAAACACAAGGAAAAATGACACCTTTTAAAGATGAGCTTCATCCACTGAATCTAAAATTTTTAAAGTGGATGAAATACCAGTCATTTTTGAAATGTTTTTCTGTACCACCACAATTTTTAAAGAGGATCAAATAATTCAAAAGAATGGTTATAAAAATGATCAATGAATTCCAGAAAAAAAAAAAAAACAGAAAAAAAAAGCTTAATGAACTAAGCAAGTCAGTAAGGGTATCAAAGAGAAATTCAATAAGGTGATAGAGATATTGAAAAGACCCAAATAGAAATCATGAAAATTAAAGACACAATAAATCAAATAAGAAAATCAATTGAAAGTCACTCTAATAGATTAGACCATGTACATGACAGAATCTCAGAACTGGAAGACAAAGTGATCAGCCTTGTACATTCAGACAGTATAAAAGAAAATAAAATAAGTAACATGAATACATGTACAAGAATTCTGGGACAATATTAAAATACAAAATTTCATTATACTTGGAACTGAAGAGGGTTTTGAGATGGAGGCTAATGGTAAGTACAACCTCTTTAGAGCTATAATTTCAGAAAATGCTGTAAATCATGAAATGAGATAAACATTCAGATACAGGAAGCATTTTTAACCCCAAATAGACAAGATCAGAAACAAACCTCTTCCGAACATATTATTATTAAAATGCCTAAAATAGACTGACTCCTCTGAAAAGCCATCTTTTCATTGATCCTGGGTTCAGCTCTCCACCTGCTGCAACCATCTCCCCTTTTGTGGACTCTGTTGGCTTTACCACCAGAGTCCCCAAACTCTAATTTCCTTTTTAACCCACTGCATTGAATCATGAGCATGCCCCACCATGTCAGATGCAGCTGTGAACACTAGCTCCAAGATCACCACCAAGGACTTAAAGGAAAAGAAGGAAGTTGTGGAAGAGGCAGAGAATGGAAGAGATGCCCCTGCTAATGGGAATGCTAATGAAGAAAATGAGGAGCAGGAGACCAATAATGAGGTAGATGAAAAAGGGGAAGAGGGTGGTGAGGAAGAGGAGGAAGGTGATGGTGAGGAAGAGGATGGAGATGAAAATGAGAAGGCTGAGGCAGCTACATGTAAACAGGCAACTGTGGGTAATAGGGATGATGATGTTAATACCAAGAAGCAGAAGATCCATGAGGATAACCAGAGAGCAAGAAGGAAAAGTTAAGGACATTGTGACTTAGTTACCCTTCACTTCCAATCTCAGAATCAAAATGTGATCACCTTTGAGTAGAGAAGCCAGCCTGCCAGCTCACTGGGCATTTCCACCCATGGATGACACCCACTCTCCACCTCCTAAGCAAAACCACAACATGAATTTGCACTGGGGAAGAAAAAAAGAAAACTTCCAAGGCCCTGCTTTTTTTTCTTAAAAGTACTTTTAAAAAGAAAATTTTGTTTGTATTTTTCTTTATATTTGTTAGGGCTCAGCCATTTTTAATGATCTCAGATGACCAAATCAGTCTTTGGTGGTTCTCTGTCCTACTTATGACTTTACTTGCATTGTATTCATGTTCATTATAATCTCAAAGGAGAAAAAAAACATTGTAAAAAAGCAAAAATAGCAACAACAAAAAATCAATCTTATTCTGAGCATTCCAGTAACTTTTTTGGTGTATGTACTTTAGTTATGCTATGAGGAGTTTGCTTCTTTGAGATGGTTAAAAAGGCCAAAGATAAAAATGTTTCTTTTTTTGTCTATAAAGTTGCTGTTTACTGTTTTTGGCTATTTGATCTATGTGTGAAACAATGCTGTCCAACAATAAGCCAAAATTTTATTTTGCTGTGTTGTTCTAACAACAACAAAAAGCCTAAAATACAGAACAAAGGTAGAATTTCAGAAACTTCTTGAGAAAAAGTAGGTTCAGGCAGTGACTTCCACAACAAGAATATTGAAACTCAGGAATAATAATTATGTGTATATGTATATATATATATATATATATATATATATATTATTGTATCAAATTAATAAGCTTCTTCACAGCAAAGAAAACAATTTAAAGAGTGAAGAGAGAGATTACAGTGTAAGTGATGAAATTTGATAGGTAAGTTTTCTGACAGAGAATAAATATTCAGAATACATAAAGAACTCAAAAACTTCCCAACTCATACTAAAATATGCTAATCAGTAAATGGGAAAAGAACTAAACAGATAATTGTCAAAAGAGGAAACACAAATGCCAAAAAAATACATGAAAAGTGTTTAACATCTTGAGCAAAACTACACTGAAATTTCATCACACTCTAGTTGGAATGAGATCCCTCAAGATTACAAATAGTAATATGCACTTTAGAAGATGTGGGGAGAAAGGAATGTTTTACACTGTTGGTTGGAACTGTAAAAAAAGTACAACCACTCTGGAAATCAGTATAGAAGTTCCTCAAAAGAATATAAATAGAATGATCATATGATCCAGCTATATCACTCCACAGTATTTAACTTAAAGAATTAAAAAGTCAGCCTATTATGGTGATACATTCATGCCCATGTTTATAGCAGGAAAATTTACAATAGCCAAATTATAGTACGATCTCAGATGTTCATCATTAGATGAATGGATAAATAAAATTTGGTACATATATACAAGGTTTCATTCACCTTAAAGAAGAATGCAGTTATGTCTTCTGAAGGAAAAAGCATGGAACTCAAGGGCATTGTGTTAAGAAAAATAAGCCAAATGAAACATAAAGTGTTGTGTGTTTTCTCTAATATTTGAAAGGAAGAAACAAAAAAAGAGGTAAAAGAAGGAGAGAAGGCATGTCTTGAACATCACTAGAGACCAGTAGAAGAGAGGAAAGGGACCAGGGCAGAGAAATGGGAAATACCTCGGAACAATGCTGACTAAGTCACATTGTAATATCATGTGATTGTAGGAATAGGTAACAGTGAATTTCACCATTATATATAATAATAATCTATTAATAAAATATAGAAAATTATATAATATTAATTGCCTTGTTTACTTTAAAGATACATATATTAAAGATCTTAAGTGTAGACCTACCTCCTTCCTTTCCCCTTTCAAAATTGTGATTTAGGCTATTATGTTCCCCATCAAGATTCATAGCATTTGTGTATACTTCTGCTACTATAATTTGCACAAGTTTATAATTATATGATTTATTCATTTGAATTTGCCTTTTGATTATTTTTATTTCATCCTCAAGTAGTTTTGTGTTGGTTTTTCTCATGTTTTTGTTGTTTTTATATGTATTTTCAGGAAACATTTTGAAGTATTCTTCCATGTTTCCATATTCTAGTAGGGATATTGTATTCATGTTTCCACATTTTTTTCTGAGAAAAGAAATATTAAATCTTTTTAAAAAGTTGATCATGGAGAAAAGGTGTTAAGAGACCATAAACAGAATTTCCAAGAAATATGGGATAACTTGAAAAGACCAAATTCATAATTTTTCAAGATAGATGATGGCTCAGATATACAAACCAAAGGAATGCACAAACTTTTCAATGAAATATCAGAAAAAATTATTAAAGAATTACAGAAAATCAGATACTGGGGGCTTAGAGGTCCCCAAATATACAAAATTGCAAGAGACCTACACCAAGGCAAATTATTATGAAAATACCTTACAGAATAAGGATAGAATTTTAAAGGCTGCTAGAGAAAAAAATGTCAGGTCATATATAGATGGAAAACAAACTGGACCTGAGCTGATTTCTCAAAGTAAACCCTTAAATCTAGGAGGTCTTGGAATATATATCAAGCTCAGTAAGAAAATGGATGCCAGACAAGAATACTACACCCAGCAAAATTAAACTTCCATTATAAACAAAAGTATCAAGAATTCATAACTAGAAGCCTCCTCTACAAAACATACTCAATAAGATAGGTAATGTAGAATAAATGATAAAAAACTGTGAAAATGAGCAAAAGGATGAACTATACTAGAAGAGCAGTCATTGAAAAGATAATATAATTCAAATTAAAAATAAGAAATAAATCAAAATGACAGGGAATAAAAATCATTTCTCAATTATAATATTGAATGTAAATCACCTAAGCTCATCAATTAAAAGACAAAGATTGGCAGATTGGATTAAAAAACATGACCCAAAAATATGCTTTCTCCAAAAGATTCACCACATAGGCAAAGACATCCGGAGACTGAAGGTAAAAGGAAGGGAAAAAATGTATAATTCACATGGATCTCATAAACAAGCAGGGCTTTCTACCCACATGTCAGATAAAGTAGTCTTTAAGCAAAAGTTAATCAGAAGGGAAAAATAAAGACATTTTATACTACTTAAGAGAATTATATTTTAACAAGACTAACAACTACAAATATTTATGCCCCAAACAATGGAGCATCTACATATATCAAACAAAACATTCTCAATTTCAAGAATCAAATGGATCACAAGAAAATAATACTGGTTGACTTTAACACCACTCACCACTGGATAGATTTTCCAAAATAAAACCTAAACAGTGATTATAGAACTGAATAATAAATCAATTACATAGAAATAACAAACATATATAGAGTATTTCATTCAACATGGAACAAATACACTTTCTTCTCAGCAGCACATGGATGCATCTCTAAAACAGACCATATGATATGGCACAAAGAAACACTTAGCAGATACAAAAAGTAGAAATACTATCCTGCTTTCTATCAGATCGTAATGGAAGAAAAGTAGAAGTCATTGATGAAATGAAAAATATAAGCAAGTCCAACACCTGGAGATTAACAGGCTATTGAATGATGAATGGCTACCAGAAGAAATAAGGGAGGAAATAAAAATAATACTTAGAGGTAAATGAGAACAACAATGCAACACATCAAAATCTCTGGACCACTATGAAGGCAGTGCTAAAAGGAAAGTTCATTGCATTGAGCTGACTTATTAAAAGAATAAAAAGTCAACAACTAAATGACCTAACATTACATCTCAAAGCTCTAGAAAAGGAAGAACAAATCAACACCAAAAGCAGTAGAAGAAAGGAAGTTATTAAAATCAGAGTTGAAATCAACAAAATTGGAAAAATGAAATAATTCTAAAAATTGACAAAATGAAAAGTTATTTCTTTGAAAAGAGCAATAAAATTGATAAACCCTTAGCTAAATGAATGAAGAGAGAAAATTCACATTACTAAAGTTTGTGGCAAAAAAAGGAAATATCACAACAAATACTACTGAAATACAGAAGATAACTAGAAACTGCTTTGAAAACTTACACTCCAATAAAATAGAAAATCTTGAAGATTTAAAAACATTTCTAGTGACATATGATTTACCCAAATGGAAACAGAAGGACATATACAATTTAAACAGATCAATTCCAATGAAAGAGAAGATGACATCAAAAGCCTACCAACCAAGAAAAGCACAAGACCAGATGGATTCTCAGCCAAGTTCTACAAGACTTTCAAAGAAGAATTAACACTAATACTCCTCAAATTATTCTATGAAACAGAAAATAGGGAATCCTTCCAAACCCATTCTATGACGCTAGTATCACTCTGATACCAAAACCAGACAAAGACACAGCAAGGAAAGAAAACTTCAGACCAATATCCCAGATGAACACAGACAAAAATACTCAAATTCCTCCAAATTGCATATAAAAACTTATTGAAAATACAGTGCATCATGATAAAGTGGGGTTTATCCCAAGGGTGCAAATTTGGTTCAACATACAGAAATGAATAAGTCTAATTCATCAAATCAATAGACTTAAAGACAAGAATCATATGATCATCTCAATAGATGCACAAAAAGCACTTGACAAAATACAGCACATCTTCACATTCAAAACAAAAGAAAAACTAGGGATAGTAGGAACATACCTCAACATTGTAAAAGCTATCTACACTAAGCCCAACCAACATCATTCTAAATGGAGAAAAAATGAAAGTGTTCCCTCTAAAATTGGAACAAGACTGGGATGCCCTCTTTCAGTCCTTCTCCTAAAATAGTCCTTGAAAATCTAGCCAGAGCAATCAGACAGATGAAAAAATTAAAGGGATAAGAATAGACAAAGAATAACTAAAACTATCACTATTTGTCAATGACATGATTCTATATTTAAAAGATCCAAAAGCTTCCACCAGAAAACTTCTAGAATAAATGAATTCTGCAAAGTAGCAGGATATAAAATCAATATCCACTAAATCAAATGCATTTCTTTAAGTCAGTGATGAATCCACTAAAGAGAAATTTGTAAACCTAACCCATTCAAAATAGTCTCAAAAAATAGAATAAAATACTTGGGAACCAATCTAAAAAAAGAGGTGAAAGACCTCTCCAATGAAAACTACAGAACACTAAAGAAAGACATTAAAGAAAACATTAGAAGATGGAAAAATCTCCCATGTTCTTGGATAGACAGAATTAATATTGTCAAAATAGTCAAACTACCAAAAGCACTATTCATACGTAATGCAATTTCTATTAGGGTTCCAATGACATTCATTACAGAAATAGGAAAAGTTTTTATGAAAGTCATTTGGAAATATAAGATGGTCAGAAAAGCCAAAGTAATACTGAGCAAGCAAAGTGAAGCAGAAGGCATAACAATACCAGAATTTAAATTATACTACAGAGCTATAGTAATAAAAATGGCATGGTATTGGCACCAAAACAAACAAGAAGGCGAATGGTACAGAATAGAAAACATAGAGACAGACCCAACTAAATACAATTATCTCATACTAGACAAAGGCATCATAAACATACATTGGAGAAATGATAGCCTATTTAACAAATGGTGCTAGAAAAACTGAAAATGCATATGTAACAAAATGAAATTAAACCTCTATCTCTCTCCAAGCAAAAAACACAACTCAAGTGGATCAATGATATTGGCATTAGTCCAGAGACCCTGCACCTACTGGAAGAAAAAGTAGGCCCAAGTCTCCATCATGTTGACTTAGGAATCAAATTCATCAACAAGGCTCCTAAAGCAGAAGATGTAGAATTAAGAATCAACAAATGGGATAGTATTAAACTATAAAGCTTCTTCACAGCAAAGGAAACAATCAATAATATGAAGGGAGCCCACAGACTGGAGGAAAATCTTTGCCACTTGCCTCTAAGATAGAGCATTAATCTCCAGTTTATATAAAGAACTCAAAAAGCTTAACACCAAAAAAAGTCAAACAAACAAACAAATGAAATAACCCAATCAACAAATGGCCAAAGGAACTGAACAGACACTTCAAAGAAGAAAAAATACGATCAGTCAACAAAGATGTGAAAAAAATTCAGCATCTCTAGCTATTAGAAAAATGCAAATTAAAACTACACTGAGATTTCACCTCACTCTGGTCAGAATGAAAATTATCAATATTGCAAGTTACAATAATTGCTGCCAAGGATGTGGAGGGAAAAGTTATACTCATATATTCCTGGTACGACTGCAAGTTCTTGCAACCATTCATTCTGGAAAGCAATGTGCAGATTCCTCAGAAAACTTGGAATGGTACCACCATTTGACCCAGTTATCTCACTTCTAATTTTATACCAAATAACTTAATATCAGCATCTATAGGGATGCAGCAACATAAATATTTATCAGCTCAATTCAAAAGAGGTAATTTATGGAACCAACATAAGTGCCCTTCAACAGATAAATAGATAAGGAAACTGTGGTACATATACACAATGGAGTATTACTCAGCCATAAAGAAGAATGAAATGATGACATTTGCCTGTAAATGGATGGATCTGGAGATTATCATGCTAAGTGAAATAAGCCAGTTGGACTGGGGGTGGGTGCAGATGTTCACCAGATTGGAGAGGGCAAAGTGGGGAGTTGGAGCCGGGGGATGGGAATGAGAAAGACAGTAGAATAAAATGAACATAACTTTCCTATGTTCATATATGATGAATATACTACCGGTGTTACTCCACATCATGTACAACCACAAAAATGGGAAGTTATACTCCATATATATATGATATATTAAAATACATTCCACAGTCATGTATATATAAAAGAACAAATAAAAAGGAAATATTGGGTATTAAAATTAAATCACATTATTATGGTTATGTCTTAATATAATCATTCTGTGTCAGTTTTTCCTGGAACCATTTTTTCCTCTTTCTTAATTTCCTTGTAATTTACTTTATTTCATGTGTATAAATCCATATGTCAAGTTATTTACTTTGCAGATATCAATTATTCACTTTGAAGATTTTATTTGCCCTCCATATCTACTTTTTCCTGATTACTAGAACTTTGACAATATGCTGACTGCAGTTATCTCCAGATTTTCTTCCATGTCATCACAGATTTAGAATTGTTTGTATCCATATATTTTCTACCTTGGTTTTTCTAATTTAGTTAGTACATGCATACAGATGTTTGACCCATGATTTATCATCATAAGTCAACATTATTATATTGTCATGTTTAACTATTTAATCTGAGTTGTTCCAAAGTTCAAAACATTTGTGATTTTTCTTGTGATTCTTTTGTTCGGTTTTCCTTCTAGTACAGCTTCTTTCTTAGTACTTTATTTTAAAAGTATCTCACTTATTTTCTTTAATTGCTGCAACATGTTGGCATAATGTCAATGGCAATTCTTTTTCTCTTGTTCATACTATGGGAGACCTGTAGCTCTGTCCAGATCTTTTTCCCTTTTTTTATAATTCTCATATAATGTACATGATTTTAACTCCTCTGCCAATGCATTTGAAATGTTTAAGATGCTTTTGAAATGTTATTTCCACTTTTTCTGTGAACTCTAGTCATGGAGAAAAGAAAGGACAATCCTGAGCTCAGCTTTTCTCTCCCAGAATTTGGTACTTAGATATATTCCCCTTTTCTGTGAAGTGTATTTTGTTCCCTTATGGTATCGATTGACTTAAATGTACTATACAAATTCTTCCTTTAGCCTAAAACCCTTCACTTTAGTCAGAGAAATTCAGTCTCATTGTTAGCTTCCTCTCCTTCGCATACATCACTCTAACATTGACTACCTCTTCAGGAAAGAGTAAACATGATACCAAATCAGTTTGCTTTTTCAAATTTGGTAACATTAGCTAAAATTCAGGGGCTGTTCTCGGTTCACTATTATGGTTTATAAAAGATATGGTATGGGTGGACCTTGTCATATTTCTCCCTAATAATCTCTTCTACTAAATCAGCTATTTCTTTTGTTGGCTGCAATGTTTTGAAGTTAATTACATTGTTCTTTGCCTCTTGTTTAACTTTTGCTAGCTTTTTCTTGCTAATTTTTTCTGTTTTGTGTTTTGCTGTTTTTCATTATTCATTTTACTTTTTAAAAATTAATTGTTCTTTTTATCATGAATTACAGAATTTGAGGCAGAATTTGTTAGACAGTATTTTTCCCTTTCATTTAAAACTGAAAATCTGAAGACTTGATTTTATGAGGTCCAATTCTAGAATTATTAGAAAATAAGAAAATGACTTTGTTTCCATATTCAACTGCTTTTAAGAAAACTTTATTGTAAATAATATCTTTTTAAGTGTTATAAATTATAAAGTTGTAGTTCAAGCTATGAAAGCTTGAAAATTTCACTCTCAGAGAAATAATAGAAATCTTGATCAAACAAAATTATATGAAAAGGATAAAATTTGTCCTAGTGAACATGTTTTATATGTGCTAATAATGTTAGAAATCTTATTTAATGCCATAGACCAAAAGAATTATATTGCCTCCCTTGATAGAATTTATATTTAATTTTCATTATTATTTCATTTTGGTCTCATTCATAATATTACTATTATCTTCATGTGATATTATTTTAGATATTTTGATATAACATTATATGGCATTAATGTGAACAAATGGAAATGATCTACCACCTAATCATATAAATTAGAGATGAAAAGACATTTTATCTTGTTCAACCTGCATTTTTTTCTAAATACACATTTTGTTTCAATAAGAGTAATAGTTTTGCTGTGAAACAGAACCCATATTGATTTAAGTTTGTGCTGAATGTGTAAATAAAATTTTATCCTTAATAAAACATACAAAGTCACAATTTAAGTTTATGATCTTCAGCGATTTTATGCATTATTAGATTTTTTTCCCAGCAGTCGTGTACGTTTTATCTTTTTCTTCAATGAGAAAATGCTGTGTATAAGTTACAAGCTACTTGAATGTCAACTAAAGCTTGACTCAGTAAAACTTGTGACAGGAAAAGTGTGGGGGGTTAATTGCACTTGCATGACTTTTACAACTAATAACAACTGTATTTTTGTGTGATTAATCTATGGATGCATATTTCTAAGAAACGTGTAAAAATGTTAATAATCATACCAAAACTGTATGATTATTTACATTCTTTCTCACATATTTACCATCAATTACCATTTTGTTTGCATGTGCCCAGAACATCAGAAATGTTTTAACATTGACTTTTCATTGGGATACATAGGAGAACCTGATATTTTGAATGCACATAATCTACGAATAAAAGGTCAGAATTAAGAATCCATGTTTGATATTATGTATATTTGCTTTTAATGCAAGGAGCAAAAGAAGTTGAGGAATAATTGATTATGCATCAGACCAGACAGGCAGTTACAATTCAATAAAAAATACAAAAGTAATGATGAATTAGAATGATTGATGTCAAAATAGAGCTAGTTAAAACTGGAGTTAAAGAAATCATGGTTTTAATAATGGTTGTATGGAATGAGGTATAATGTAGGAAACTGGTGTTCTCTTCCTTGTCTTAAAAATTACCTGTAAAATGATAATTAAAAAGATTATACTTTTGACACATAAATTATTTTACTGTTTAAATTTTCATTCCTCATCCATAACACATTCAGAAAGAGAAGAAATATTTTATGAATTGGTCTCCTAAATAATAAATAAATTGCTTACTTTGCTTGATGAGTCTTTATGTTTCTGCATGCTGTAAATTGGAGATGTGTGTGCAAACACTTTTACATAATGGAAAATCCTCATTTTTCTTCAAAAAATTGGCAACATTTTGAGCCAAACACATGACAAAACATCATAGTCTGTTTCTAAATGCTTTGCATTTTAATATGGTTGAAGTTAAGGCAGTAAGTAATTTAAGAGATTTTCCCTTGAGCTGCATAGTTCTTTTCATATGTAATTATTCTCTCAGTGCATTAGATAATGCTATGGTTCCCACAGCTGTATACACATCTATAAATCATTAATGAGGTAGTTAATTGAAACAGAACTATAAAAGATCTGCATTACCCGACAGAAGCCTGCTTTAATTGACTTTTAGTTATTTACAATTAATTTTTCCTTTTGGAATAATAATTGCAAGTTATTTAGGTTTTCTCTTTTCAGAGAAATTAGACATTGTCTCTTCTTCAAAAGTGTTCTTTGCTATATGATAGAGACTCCGTCAATGACCCTTATGAAGGCTGTGGTAACAGATATATTAAATGAGATTCCACTTAACTCTCTGTCCTAATCCTCCACTTGTGCCTCTCTCATCTAAAAGGGCAAGGAAAATTGGGAGACTCTGAAAGAAATAACAAACCTAACTTTGCACAAAAATGTAAAAATGATAGTGAGATCAATGAAATATATTTTGGATATATCTGTTGACTATGTTTCTGAACAAATATCTTTTTATTGTTTATTTCATTCATCAAAAAAGTGCAAATCAAGTGAAAGATTTTTAATGTAAGTTCAAAGAAATCATAATAGTATTTAATAATAGCACTACCTGTCAATTTATTTCTTTTCAAATATAATATGTTTTAACATTTATCATTTCATTGTATATTTCTGTACCTGTATGCTATATTGTAATATTATTCATTTTCCACATTTTCACATTATCATTTCTCTGCTAATCATTGTCTTTCAAAACAATGATAAGCAATAAATGCTCTATTAATGCTAGCAGGATTGTTATTCCCCTGTTTATCATTCATTGATAATGGAACCATCATGGAAAAGGGAACCCAAACAGACACACAATAATTGCTAAGAAATATCTAAGGAAGGTATCCAAATAATCCAAATTTTCGTGGCAGTTTTAATATAAATTCTAGGAAAAAAAATATTTCCCCCTTTAAATATGTTCTTAATGACTATCACTATGTGAAATGTTACTCCCAGATTTCCACATATATGAAATTAAATTTTAAGTCTTCTACTTGGCTTAAGATGTAATGCTAAATTCAGCACCTCCAACAAGTTAGAATTCTCTTAGGGAAGCAGAGGATTAGGTGGGCTGCATCTTAGTTTAAGGATTAGCTTCCTACCCTGGAAATATGAGTGAAACTTGGAAACATTTCAGCATGCACAGGAGGCCTCAGATGCAAAGGATTCCCTAAAGTTGAGGGATGGAATGGTGAATTGCTTTCCTTTATACATATCAGTGTTCAACCACCTTCATGAATGTCCAAACATTGAGTTTCTCTACATTTTTTTGTTGTTTGGTATAATCTACAATTCATTTAAAAGTTTTAAAACAATACCAATTATGCTTTACTGGAAAAATACAAAAGCATCACTTTAAACATGGCTGTTTTAGGGAAGCATGTATGATGAAATTATCTTTGCTATTATTACCACCAATATTCCCATTCTATTCTCTTTACTTAGACTCAATAATAACAATGTCTTCATTATCTACAGGTAAGGTCCCTCATAAGTTGTGAATTTTCTCTCAGTTTTTTCTTTTCTTAGAGTAAAATCCAAAATTATTATACATCATGATAATTTCAACCAGACTGACGCATTGAACATTACAGCCTTGTTCCATTTGTGGTCTTTGAGACTGCACTACTTAAAAAGTGGTAGAACATGTTTTGCTTTTGTTTGCTTTTCTATTTGCTTATTGTTTTGCATTACAAGCAGATTTACTTCCACTCTTTTAATATATTTGAATTTCTGGACCAGTTTTAGGTGGAAAGTACAGAAATTTCCAATATCTTTTGTCCCCAAGCATGCAGAGCTTCCCTCATTATTATCATGCTCCACTCCATGGGTTTCAGCAAATCTAAAATGCTGCATATCTCTGTTTATAGTGTCATTCAGGGAAGTTTCACTCTCCTAAAAATCCTCTGTGCTCTGACTATTAATACTTCCATTACTTTGTTTTTTGTTTTTGTTTTTGTTTTTTTGTATTGGGGATTGAAGCCAGGGGTGCTTAACCACGGAACCACATACCCTGTCCTTTTTTTCTTTTTCTTTCTTTTTATTTTGGCACAGAGTCTCACTGATTTGCTGTGGGCCTCACTAAGTTCCTGAGGCTAGCTTTGAACTCATGATCCTCCTGATTCAGCATCTCAAGTCACTGGGATCACAGGCCTGCGCCACTGCACCCAGCCCCCTTCCCTTACTACTAATCCATAATGAACATTGATCTTTTTATTGATTCCATAGTTTTAATTTTCTCAGAATGTAATATTGTTGAAATCTTACAGTTTGTAGACTTTTCAGATTATCTTCTTTCACTCAGTAATATCTAATTTCTTTGCTCGGTATTTCATGACTTGTTAGTCCTATTTAGGGCTGAATAACATTTGACTCTATGGATCTTTTTTACTTTTTTTTTACTTCAGGCTTTATTTCATGGAGAACATATGCTAAGGAAACACTCTAATAATATTAAGGTCAATATAAAATACAAAGTCTTAATTTATTGTGTTATGATTAATCTGGAATGTCAACTTGATTAAGAGATGCCTAAGATTAAGAGGTTCCTGGGTGTGTTTCTAGGAATGATTGGCATACAGGATAGCAAACTGAAACAGAGACCCACCCTGGGTGTGGACAGCATAGTCCACTAGGTTGAAGGCTTGGATGGAACAAAAAGTTGGAAGAACAAGAAAGCAGCAGCAGACAAAAGCTTTGTTCTTATTGAACAGATTCGTGATTGCTGCTATGATTGCCTGAGGACATCAGAGTCCAGCTCCTTCACTCTTCCAAACTGGACCATGCCCAGTGACTCTCCAGGGAGTATCCAGGCCTTTGGTCCTGAAGTGAGGTTGCATCATTGATCCCTCTTGTTTTGAGGTTTCAGCTTCTTGGACTGAGCAACTACTACTATCAGCTCTCCACCATGCAGATGGCCGTTGTGGGTCTATTCAGATTCCAGTTGTTTACACCAACCTAATAATACGTACGTACATACATACATACATATATACATACATGTTGGGGTTTTTAGCCCCTTTGCCCCTCTTCACCCACGAAAAGGGGAAAGAAGCACACCCTGACAAGGCCAGACCGGGAAAGGCAAAGGCCAGCTGACCCCCGCACCCAGCCCTCCAGTGGAGGACAATCAGATGTGTCAGGGAGACCAGTCACAGCAGGAACTCGTTTATTGAGGAAGTCACACATCTCTTATGCAGGGTGAGGGCCAGGAGGGGACCAATCAGCTTAAAAGTTAGCAGGCCATAAATGGTTCACCAAAGTTAGCTCCCATATGAAGGTACAGCGGGCATGAACCGATCAAGTTCACGGAACTATTGTGGACCAATCCCCAGTGGTGGTCCAATTTGCCGTCATTACCTCTGGTTACACCCCAAGGCCTCAGGTTGTGTCTGCACTCCAGGAAGTGAGGAGCAGCTTAAGAGTTAGGTGTCGTTTTCCTAGGCTAAGCCTGCGAGTTAAGCTTTGTTTCTCTCTTAGCTGATGTGTCCTTCATGGCTCCCCAACACATACATATGTATGTATGTAATATATATATATATTATGGATATATATATATATCCATCCTGTTGGTTCTGTTCCTCTGGAGAATCCTGACTGATACAGTTTGGATCTAAAATATCCTCCAAAGACCAAGTGAAAAGGGATCATTTGCCCACCCATAGTGCCATTTGGAGGTGGTGCAGCATTAGAAGTACTTTTACATTCATGTAAACTGTTGGATTAGTAGAAGAATGGAGGCTTCCACTGTGATTTCAAAGGAAGGCCTAGGAGGCCAGGTAGTATGTGGAAGGGTCAGAGTCCCTTCCAGCAGCCCCTGAGGAGGTGATGAATGAAACTATGAGAGTGAAGTCAAATTTGCAAGGAAGACCACAGAAATTGGGAGATTCCAAAAATAGGGAACATCTGTCAAGGAGAGTCATAGGCAATGAACATAGCCATCCCAAGTGAGTACCCATGTGGGCTTCAACTGGCAAGGGCATAGGCCCAAGGTTGCCCTAGTTCTTTGCAGCTCATATCACATCACTGTGTGTCTCATGTGCTAGACATGGAGCTATAGGATTTACTGTTTTCCCACTGGGTTTTGGTGTTCCTTTGGTCCCGTTCCTCCGTTTTACACCCCCATTACTCCATTTTGGAATGGAAGTGTTTATCCTGTGACTTGCTATTGTATGTTTGAAGTATGTAGCTTGCTTTTAATTTTTACAAAGGCTCATAGGAAAGAGTTTACCTTGAAACTCAAAGGAGATTTTGGACTTGAACTTTTGAGCAGTGACGGGACTGTCGAAGAATCTTTGGGGGATTCTTGAAGATGGACTAAATGTATTTTGCCTTATAAGATGGATATAAGCCTTCAGGGGTCAAAGAAGAATTTTTTGGCTTGGATATGAAATGTCTTCCCAAATGCCATGAACACTGCAAGCCTCTTGTAATATTAGGATGCAATGCAACCTTAAGGAGGAGGATCATACCTGAAGAAAGTACATTTTAAGGGGGACAGAATTTGAATATTTTTCTCTTCCTCTCTCTCTTTTTTTTTAGCGGGGAGGGTACTAGGGATTGCACCCAGGGTTATTTTTCCACTTAAACACATTCCAAGCCTTATTTAATTTTTATTATTATTATCTATTTTTATTACGAGACAAGGCTCACTAAGTTGTTGGAGCTTGCCTTGAACTTGCAATCCTCCCATCTCAGGCTTCCAAGTTGCTGAGATTATAGATGTGTCCTCCCCTATGTTGCTTTCCCTTTCTTACTCTCTCTCTCTCTCTCTCTCTGTCTCTCTCCCTCTTTCCATGAAACAAGCAGTTATCATTCATCATGCACTCCCTTACACTATGCTCTGCCTCACTAAAGTCCCAAAATGACAAGGCTAAGTAATCAGGTACTGGAATCTTGAAACCATGAGCCTATGAGCCCCACCCCCCCACACACACACTCACTTTTCTCTTTAAGTTGCTTGTCTGAGGGATTTTTCCAACAGCAATGGAAAGCTGATTAACATGTGGAACTCAGACTACAAAGAACTGATTCTTTCTTAAAAATTTTACCTAGATAGAAACTAAATTAGGTTATCTCAGGACATTGTTTATATTCAATAGTTTTAGTTAAATAATAGGTTGTCCATAAATGAATAAATATCAATATTTGTATTTGAAATTTGCCATTTCTCTGTATAGTGATTCTTCCTTTCATTCCAGAAATGCATTTTAAGCTCTTAGTAAGTCACATGCCCCATTCCTGATGGTGGGTGTTTAACAGTTCTCAAAAAACAAACTTTCTGCGTTAATGAAGTTAAATTTTTCATAGAATAAACAGAAAATAAACCAAAAAATATATAATATGAGCTAATTATAAGTTCCTTTAACCAAATAATTCAAAAATAATGAGAATGATAGGAAAAGTGTTTTATTTACACAAGATAGTTAAAGTAAGGCCTTACAGAAAAGTGAAGAGTGAATATATATATATATATATATATATATATATATATATATATATACACACACATACACATATACCCAGGTTTTCTAGACAGAAGAGTAAAGTCATTTGTCTGTTGGTTTAATCTTGAGTTCAAAAACCATCCATAACCCTTACTTGTAAAGTGATATTGGACAACTCACTTAAACTTTATTTTCTTTAAGTGTCCTTAAATAAAAAAAATCAAGAAAAAATGGAGCCTTACTGATAATTTATTAAAAGGAGTAAATATAAATAAAACACTTGTAATAGTTCAATGTAAGTGCTTGCTTTGGTGTGGTCTTTCTAATTTACTGCATACTATGAACATGTTCCAAAATAGATGGGAATTCCTGCACCATTTTAATGGCTGCACACAACTTTGCATAGATACAGTAAAATTTTTATAATACACTTTGTTCTTGGACATTTGGATGATTTACAAGTTTTCAATGCAGTTACAGTGCATAAATACATTTTTCTGCCCACTGTGATACAGTTGTGCAGACCTGCTCATTATTCCTCAAATGAGCCATGGTTTTCTCCTGGTTTGGATGATCATATGATAGAAGTGATCATATACAGTGTCCAGACAAGGACACTAATGAGAGTGAAAGGAAATAAATTGTGTGCTTTTAATGAATATAAAATGACTACAGATAATTATGAGTAATACTAGTAAGCTGGGACATGTTGTCTTGCTAATACTGAAGCCTTTGGACTTGTTTTTTTTAACATCTTCTTGAAACGCTCTAACCACAACTATCTGCATAGCTCACCCTGTCACTTCCTCATCTCCCTGTTTAATTTTAAACTTTTCAAAGATACCCCAAAATCATTTTTAGAAAAAAACCTAAGCCAATGACAACATAATGATGCTTTATTTTTCTTTGAACATTCATCAACACATGATACATTTTAATTTGCTCCCTGGTTGTTGTTGTTGTGTCTTCTCCAGCTAAAATACAAACCACCTGTGAAAAGGAACAGTATTTTGTTCATTTAGATATTCAATAAATATGGGCTAATAAGCAAATATGAATGAATAAGACTGTTCCTATCTCTTTACCATTTCATCAAATTAATTGATGCAACTGCATTAGCATATTTAGTATAAAAACCTAACTGTAAGCTGGTTCCAGTTTTGAGTGAAATGGAATAGAGAAAAAATACTTTTCTCTCTTTTGGGTACAACTATAACAAAATACATGGCCCAGGTTGAGAAATTTGCAAAGAGAAACAGGCAAATAGGAGAAGCATTTTTTCATATGATATCTCCTGATCTAAATTTAATACAATTCAAAATTTGTAAGTGAACAATGAAGTAAAAGTATCTATATAAACCTAGCTCAAAAAGTGATAAAGGGTATTTCTCAGGCTCAGAGAGTGACAGACATCCTCCCTGTTCATTTCCTTGTTCTTCTTTCTCTTGTGCCTTTGCCTCAGGCAATAGTCAGTTGCAAAGATGACAGATGGCAATGGGAGTTTGCAGAGCTGGAATACTTGAAAGAATATTCTGCATTCAGTCGAACTGTAGAAAAAAAGAGCAGTAAAGCCAAATACTCTTGCTTTTCTCTCTCTTTCCTCCCTTAAATCCTTTTTCCTTCCTTCCTTTCCACCTCTGCAGGTAGTTGCAGAGTTGACTGCTTTCTGACCATGCATTCAAAATGTAGAGCCCTAGGGAACTTACAGTACTTGGGTACTGACGAAAGAGTATAAAGGGAGAAAGTTGAGGGAAGCAACCTCATAAGACCATATATTAATTCTTGAATTCACCATGACCTGTCCATGCATGAATCAGATCTAAATTAGCATACTAGGGATGAGGTTGTACCTTGGTGTTATCATGCTTGACTAACATGTGAGGCACTGGGTTTGATTCTCAGCACCACATATAAATAAAAATAAAGGTCCATTGCTAACTAAAATATATAAAAATAAAAATGAAAAATAAAATAAATAATCATACTACAGATTTTGAAAATGAGCTCACAGATAGGACTCTACCATGGTTCTAGAATGATTGGGTAGCATACATGATGGAAAGGTTCAAATAATTTGTAAAGTCCTTTATAAACAAAACTGACTTTGAAATCACAGCCTGTGAAAGACAGTTTGAAAATTGTGGTTTAAACTAAAGAGGTCAGTAGCCTATTAAAACCTCAACTTGTTCCACAGAATTTGAAAAAGACTCAGAAAAACATAATGTAATATTCAAAATAATGGATATAATTCAAATTACTTGGCATACGAAACCCACAAAATACTGGATTGCATGGAAAAGGAAACAGACACCAACAATGAGTTTAAAAAAACATGTTTAAACTGTCTAGGGCTTTAGAGCAGGTATTACATAAATACTTGAAAAAGTAATCATGGACCTTCTTGAAACAAATGGTGAAACAGAAAGTGTCAGTAGAGAAACAAAATATATGAAGAACCAAGCTAAGTTTAGAATTAAAACTACAGTAACTGGAAAAATTAATGGGTGGACTTAACAGCAGAAGGCATGTGATAGAAGAAAGTGCAAGTGAACTTGAAAGGAAATCAATAGATTTGAATTTATTTATTTGAAGTGGTCTGAATAACAGAGTGAAAACATACCAAAATAAACAGAGAGATTAAGGGAATTTTGGAATGCCAAAAAAAAGGCCTAATTGTTGTGTCATTAAAATTTCAAAAGGGGAGGAGAAAGAATACAGTACTGCAAAGACCACCAAAGAAATAATGGCCAAAAACATCCTAAATTTTAAAATCCTGTAAATAAAGTAAGTAATCCCCAAAATATTCATTCACAGACATATAATCAATTTCTCAAAAGACAAACCATAATTTTTTTAAAATTGATAAAAATTATCCATTATATGTAAATAAGAATGATGATATGAATGTTATAATTTTATAGAAGCCAGAGATCAAAAGCAAACAGCGAAATATTTTTAAACTAATGAAAACAAATACTGTTGACTCAAAATTTTATAACCATGGAAAACTAAATTTAAGAATAAAAGTAAGAAAAAACTATTTCATATGAAGAAAACCAAATAAAATTTGTTGCTAGCAGAACTGCATTAAAAGAATTACTATTGGAAATTAAGAAAATTCTTTGAACAGGAAAAAAAAATTATACCAAAAGGAAACTTGGTATATCAGAAATGAAGGAAGAACAACAAAAATGGCATATATCTTGCTAAATATTATAGATTATTATTCTCATCTTGGTTTTTAAAATATATTTTGAACAGAAATAAAAAGAAATTATAACTAATAGGATTAAAAGGATGTGTAAAGAATATCAAAGACTACCATTACGTAAAAGGTGAGTTTATAAAGGAAACTACTATGGTCCAATTGAAGAGGCAATTTTTTGATTCAAATTAGCACAAAAATTAAGCAAGCATGTGTTAATCTCTAAAACAGAAACTTAAATCTCTATAAAGATATATATAGAGAGAAACATACTGGATAAATTAAAAATGATATGAAAATTATTCAAATAAACCAAAAGGAGGAAAATAAGAGGGAATTAGGAAAATAAAAAAGTGAACAAAAAGTAATAATAAAATGCTTAAAATAAATCCAAACATATCAATATTCACATTAAGATAAAAAACATAAACTTGTCAATAAAATTATAGAGTAACCAAATTAGTAACCCTCACAGCAATATCTAGGCAGATATTTGAACAAACAAAATCAACATGCAAAATTAATTATTATACAGTTTCAGAAAAGTATAAATGCAAAACAATAAAATTTACAAGTGACATAAATAAAAAAATCCTACAAATGCCTTTAAATCCAAGAATTTAAAGGATTTCCAGCTTTAGGGATTCCAGCCCAAAGCAGAGAGCTAACTGACAAGTGAGATATAAGGTGTTCCTGAATAATCAGAGCAATTGAAAATGCTTCTTTCAACTTAATAGTCACAAAATGACACTAGACATAAAAATGTCACCTTAATTTTATATTTGGAAAGGGACCATTTCAAAGTAAGAAACATGATCTCAGTAGTCTAGGTACAAATAGGCTACTATAGTGGATCTCCTGAGCTACCAGAAAGCAGCTTGAGCAAAATGAATTCTTAGGGTCCAATGTATACAAGTAACTATAAGATAATGCTAAGACAAAAATATATGAAGTAGACAAAATTCATCTTTAATGTACTTCTTTTTCTGTTTCTTGTCCTACTTCTCTATTACCCTTCTTTCTCTTCCTTTGCACTGCACTGTGATACTCATAATTCCTCATTTCTTTCTCTATGAGCAATCTACTTCCTTGATCTTAATGCTTTTTTAAAATTTGTTACACATGATAGTACAATGCATTTTGACACATTGTACACAAATGGAGCACAATTACTCATTCCTCTGGATGCACATGGGCAGATTCACACAGCTAGTGTATTCATACATGTATATAGGATAATAATGTCCATCTCATTCCACTGCCCCTCCCATCTCCACACCCTTGCCCCACCCCTCACTCCCCTCTGCCCAATCTAAAGTTTCTTCATTTTTTCCCTACTCCCCCGCAACTACAAATCAGCATCTGTTTTTCAGAGAAAATATTTGGGCTTTGTTTTTTTTTGGAGTATGGCTTATTTCACTTACCTTGATATTCTCCAGCTCCATCCTTTCACCTGCAAATACCACAATTTCATTCCTCTTTAAGGCTGAGTAATATTCCATTGTGTATATATACCACAGTTTCTTTATCCATTCATCTGTTGAAGGGCGTCTACGTTGGTTGAATAGTTAACTATTGTGAATTGAGCTGCTATAAATATTGATGTGTCTGAGTCACTGCAGTTTGCTAATTTTAAGTCCTTTGGGTATAAATGGAGGAGTGGGATAGCTGGGTCAAATGGTAGTTCCATTCCAAGTATCTCCATACTGCTTTCTATAGTGCTTGCAACAATTTGCAGTCCCACAAGCAATGTATGAGTGTGCATTTTCCCACACATCCTCACCAATACTTATCGTTGCTTGTATTCTTAATAATTGCCATTCTGACTGGAGTGAAATGAAATTTTACAGTAGTTTTGATTTGCAATTCTCTAATCTCTAGAGATGATGAACATTTTTTCATATGTTTGTTGATCAATTGTATTTCTTCTTCTGTAAAGTGTCTGTTCAGTTTGTTAGCCCATTTACTGATTGGGTTATTTGTTTGTTTTTTTGGTGTTTAGTTTTTTGAATATATATATATATATATATTTGAGTTTTTTGAGTTTATATACCCTGGAGATTAGTGCTCTATCTGAGGTGCACGTGGTAAAGATTTTATCCCATTCTGTAGGTTTTCTTCAAATTATTGATTGTTTCTTTTGCTGAGAAGAAGCTTTATATTTTGAATCCATCCCATTTATTGATTCTTGATTTGACTTCTTGTACTTAGGGGTCTTGTTATGGAAGTCAGATCCTAGTCTGATGTGTTGAAAATTTGGGCCTATTTTTTCTTCTAGTAGTTTCAGGGTCTCTATTCTGGTGCCTAAGTCTTTGATTCACTTTTAGTTAGGTTTCAAATGGATGAGAGATAAAGGTTTAATTTAATTTTGTTACATGTGGCTTTCTATTTTTCCCAGCACCATTTGTTGAATAGGCTGTCTTTTCTCCATTGCATGTTTTTGGCTCCTTTGTCAAGTATGAGATACCTGTATTTATGTGGGTTTGTCTCTGTGTCTTCTATTCTGCACCATTGATCTACCTGTCTATTTTGGTACCAATACCATGCTGTTTTTGTTACTATTGGTCTATGTGTCTGTTCTGGTGCCAATACCATGCTGTTTTTATTACCATTTGTTCAACCAACCAACCCTGCATCCCAGGGATGAACTCCACTTGATTGTGGTACATTATCTTTTTAATATGCTTTTGTGTGTGATTTTTCAGAGTTTTATTGAGAATTTTTGTGTCTGTGTTCATCTGGGATATTGGTCTGAAGGTTTCTTTCCTTAATGCATCTTTGGTTTTGATATCAGGGTGATACTAGCCTCATAGAATGAGTTTGGAAGGGTTCCTTCCTTATCTATGTCACGGAATGATTTGAGGAGTGTTGCTATTAATTCTTCTTTGAAAGTCTTGTGGATCTTTGCTGAGAATCCATCTGGTCCTGAGTTTCTCTTATTTGGTATGCTATTGATGATGCTTTATATTTCATTACTTGAAATTGTTCTGTTTAAATTGTGTATAACCTGCTGATTCAATTTAGGTAGGTCATATGTATCTAGAAATTTCTTTATGTCTTCAATATTTTCTATTTTATTGGAATATAAATTTTCAAAAAAATTTAATTATGTTCTGTATTTAAGTTGTGTCCATTGTGATATTTCCTTTTTCATAAAGTATTTTAGTAATTTGTGTTTTCTCTCTTTTTCTCTTGTTAGTGTGGCTAGGGGTTTATCAATTTTATTGATTTTTTCAAAGAACCAACATTTTGTTTTGTCAATTTCTTCAATTCTTTCTTTTGTTTTAATTTCATTGATTTCAGCTCTGATTTTAATTATTTCCTGTCTTCTACTATTTTTGGTGTTGATTTGTTCTTTTTCTAGGGCTTTGAGATGTCATATTAGGTAATGTATTTGTTGACTTTCTATTCTTTTAATAAGTGAGCTCAATGCAATAAACTTTCCTCTTAGTATTGCCTTCTTAGTGTCCCAGAGATTTTGATATGTTGCATCAGTATTCACATTTACCTCTAGTATTTTTTTAAATTTTTATCTACCTAAGTATTTTTTTTATTTTATCTTTGATTTATTCTACAATCCATTCATCATTCAATAGTGTATTATTTAGTCTCCATTTGTTAGAATAGCTTCTATTTTTATTTTGTCATTGATTTCTAATTTCAGTCCCTTATGATCTGATAGAATGCATGGTATTATTTCCATTTTTTGTATTTACTAGGAGTTTCTTTGTGACATAAAATGCTGCACCCTCTTCAGTTCCCCTCAGTGCTTGACAAGGATTCCACTGAGTTATAAAGATGTTTGCAAGGTCTCATCTTCCTGGGAATTGGGGTCGTTGTTTCCTGTTGTCTTGTTTAATTTGCCTATGCTTGGGAATAATATTATATTGGATTTCTGGGAATTCTAGGGTCTTAGGGGATTTAGAATATAAGAATCAAACAGCTAATCATACTGGATATAACCAAGAAAGGCCCTTGATCTGGGGTGATAAAAGTATAACTAGGAAAGAATGCTATGCTCATTTCTAGAAACTTATGCTAAATGGCACCGTGGATGGTGACTACTCCCAGATGACCTAGGGCAGAAAAACACGTTGTTCCCACCTTAACTCCAGACAAACAAGTCACAAAGTTGTTAAGGCTAGAAAAATAGTCCCAACAATTCAGACATCATTTGGTCATGCTTTATTAGGTTAATGGAAAACTATGGTATCCTCCTAGGAAACCAGCTTCTGGTCCCTTAGATTTAGACCCCCTTTATCTCTCACTGCAGAATACAGCTTGTTTGGCATCAAGTATATTATAATGAAAACTGTACATGGAAAGTTCATCTCCCCTTTTTAGAACATTTAAAATATGTAAAACACTGGTGTTTGCTTAGTTGCTCTGAACAGCTTTCTTGGGCAGGACCGACTAATGCTTTCTGGGCAAAAGTAGGAGGTGTACTGCTGCTAACTGGCCTAAAGCACCTCAGTTATTCAATGATCCAGAGAAAGCTCAGAAAGAAACTCCTTATTGTTCCTGTTAGTTTAGTTATTAATCACATAGTGTAAGCTTATATGTTGTTCATAGAAATGACTTCTGTGCATGATGTTTCTATAATATAGAAAGTAAAATTAGTTTAAGATTATATAGAAGAATACTTAAAAACATTATGAAGAGTTGATAATATTTAATCTGCTAATACGTTTTGCCTATTGTCTTGTAGTTTGCGTCAGTTTCCTTTTGTGTGGCCTCAAGATATTGTACTCAAGCCAGAAGTTAACATATAAAAATGGTGTGTGGAAAAAATAAAGTTAGAACAGAACTTAGCCTCAGATCACTGAGTCTGTGTTGCTTTGTTCTCCACCTTGCCAACGCCATCCCAATCACCAAAGAGCACCACAACCCTTTGTGCTAGGGCTGGACCCTGGCAATAAAATACGATCTGTTTTAGAGAAGGATCCATGTGCTGGCAAGACAAAGTGTATTTGCTTGTTGATCAATGAAATATTATATATGTATATATATATACATATACATATATATATCATATCTGTTAAGTCTAAAGTTTTGATCATTTTATTTAGTTCTATAGTTTCTTTATTTAGTTTTTGGATGGAAGATCAGTCCAGTAATTAGAGAGGTGTGTTAAAGTCATCCAGTGTTACTGTGTTTTGATCTATTTGATTCTTGAAATTTTGAAGGGTTTGTTTGATGTATATAGATGCTCTATTGTTTGGGGTATAAATATTCACAATTGGTATGTTTTGCTAATGTATAATGCCATTTGGTAATGTGAAATGTCCTTTTTTATCCACTCTGCTTAGCTTTGACTTGACATCCACTTTATCTAATATGAGAATGGAAACCCCTGCTTGTTTATGCAATCCATAAGTGTGATATGTTTTTTTCCATCCTTTCACATTCAGTCAGTGGATGTCTTTGCTTGTGAGGTGAGTCTCTCACCTCAGAGGAGACAGCATATAGTTGGGTCTTGCTTTTTAATCCAATCTTCAAATCTATGTCTTTTAATTGATGAGTTTAGGCCATTAACCTTCAAGTATATTATTGAGATATGATTTGTATTCCCAGTCATTTTGGATTATTTCTGATTTTTAATTTGATTTAGGTTCTCCTTTGATTGACTATTCATTTAGTGTAGTTCCTCCCTTTGCTGGTTTTCACTTTTTCTTCTTCTTCATCCTCATGGAATATTTTGTTGAGAATGTTATGTAGTGCAGATTTTCTAATTGTGTATTCTTTTAATTTTAGTTTGTAAATGAAGGTTTTTATTTCATCTTCAAATGTGAAAGTTAATTTTTCTTGGTATAAAATTCCTGGTTGGCATCCATTTTCTATCAGAGCTTGAAATATGTTGTTCCATAACTTCCTAGCTTTGAGGGTCTGCATTGAGAAATATCCAAATTATTTTCCCCCTATATGTAGTTTGCTTTTATTCTCTCGCAACCTTAAAGATTTTATTCTTATTTTGTGTTTTAGTCATTCTCATTATTGTATGTCTTTTTGTGGGCATGCTGTTATTTTGTATATTTGGGATCCTGTAAGCCTATTTGATTTTCCATTTCATTCTTTAGGTTTGGGAAATTTTCTGATATTATGTCATTGAAAAGATTGTGCATTCCTTATGTTCGTGTCTCAATGCCTTTGTGTATACTTATAACTCTTAAATTTGGTCTTTTCATGTTATCCTATAGTTCTTGGAAGTTCTTTTCATTGTTTCTTACCATCTTCACTGTGTGGCCAACTTTATTTTCCATATTATATATTTTGTCTTTATTGCCTGTGGTTCCATCTTCCAAATGGTCTAGACTGTTGGTGATGCTGTCCATTGAATTTATAATTTGTTTTATTGATTCCTTCATTTCTAGAATTTCTGCCTTTTTTTCAGAATCTCTGTTTATTGAAGTGACCTTTCACTTCCTGTATTTTCTCTTTGATTTCACATCCTTTACTTGGCAGATCAGTTTAACATTGTACAGTCTAAACTCCTCAGACATTTCTTCTACTGTGTTGTCTGTGGATTCTCTTATTTGGGCATCTTGGTTTGTTTGGGGGTACTTTGTTCCCTTGTTTTTTCATGTTGCTTGTGTGTTTTTCTATCTAGTTGTATGAATCTGAGGCAGAACAGATATTTCTCTGTAGACTTATATTGTCCCTGAAGGTTTCCCGTATCCTGCCTTTAAGAGGGAGACCGATGTCAACAGCACCCAGTTTAAACAATATATAACTTTAAGTCTAATAGCTCCCACTAAGGTATCTACTGCTTTCTTACTATAAACAGAAATAATGAGTTCAATCACTGTCTACAGTATAAACAGAAAATTTTCTAAAAAGTGTTTACAATTTCAAATGCTAGAAAAAGAGAGAACAGAAATAGTGCAGTACATGATATTTATGAAGGAGGAGGAGAGAAGCTAGAAGTAAAAATCCATAGGAAGAGTGGAAGAGGAAATAGCAGAGATTGGCTGTTAGGTAGAGAAAAGTTAGAAACGAAATTCAGGCAAACATACAAGTGAGAGGAATAATACATATAAAGAGAAAAATTTAAAATATAAGAATATACAACAGAACTGCAAACCACCATGCATACATCACTGTCCTCAACAATGGATGCATGAAAAATACCTTGCTCCAAGTGTGGTGGTGAGGGATGTTAGAGAAGAAAAAAATAAAATAATTCTCGATGGAAGATTGAACAACTCTCTGTTGGTGTTTGAAAGTTTCTCAGCCCTGTCTCTGACTTCTCATGGAATTGTCTCACCCAGACTTGCCCTGGCAGACCCAGTCACTATCCCTCCAATCTGGACTTCAGATATCACAGGTTCAGCCATGTTGCAGTCCCAAGATCTCAATACTGCTGGAATTTGTAGAGAGACTACCAGGAATAAGCAATCCTGAGAAATAGCAACTAGATGGTAGCCACCAGAACTCCCAGAAGGAAGACCCCAGGAGCAACCAAATCCATAAGCACCCTGACACTGAACCTCCAGGTCCTGGTTGGTGTCCCCAGACAAAGATGCCTGTGCCCCAATATGGCAGTGGCAGCAAACCTGCTGGCACCCCAACTCCTCAGGTCCTGACTGGCATCCCAGGGTGGATGCAGCTGCATGCAACAAAACCTGGAGTCTCCATGGCAGTGGACCTCTGGTCAGTGGTGGAAGCAGTAGTGGCAGGTGTTGGTGGCAGCAGGCAGTGGGCCAGCAGCATCTGCAGTGGTTTGGTGACCTCTGGGAAGTGGCAGTGGCATTGACAGCAGCAGCAGCAGCAGTGTACATGACAAGCTGTGCCAGGAGAAATGACCTCCGGGTGGCCACAGCTGTTGTACCCAGAGCTGAAGTGGGTTTCTTTATCAGAAAGAATATTTCATTGAATACCATGCTACTTGAAAATTCACCATTGAGTGCCCAATCTGCCAGTAACCGAGAATAACACTAAGTCTCCCATATGTCATTATTCTCTGGGATGATAAACCAGGTACCTGGTGAAAGGAAAGATAGATCAAAATGCTTCCATCATGGAGGAATAGCATTTTGTCCTTACTGAAATAAATGTTTACTGTGGATATAATTTGCCTTTATTGCACACAATTCTTTTTCAAAAATTAACATCTGCAGACTCACAGAATGATGTTCTGCTTCACTCAGTCCCAGTAAATGAACTCAGCAAATCTTGAACTGAGACCTCTGAACTGTGAGCGCAAAATAAACTGGATATTTTTCCATATCTGCAGAAAACTGCTATTTGTAATTTTGTAGAGATTGTGTTGAAACTATAAATTGCTTGGGTGGTATTAAAATTTTAACAAAATTACATCTTCCAGGTCACAAATTTGTGCTATCTTTCTATGCATTTTAGTCTTATTTAATTTTGTTAAACAACATCCTCTCGTGTACAGCATACTTTGCTTCAAATCCTTGGTTAATTGTATATGAGGTATTTGGATGATTGATATGCTATTATACAAGGGATTGCTTTATTAAATTCCTTATGGATTGTATTTTAGAAAGCATGTATTCTGAAAGACAGCATATTTTTGTGTTGGTATTGCACCATAAAACTTTGCTAAAAACGCTTATTTGTTTTTACAATTTTTTTTGTGTGTGTGCATGCATGCTTGGGATTTTTCTGTATATAAAATCAGATAATATGGAAATGGATATTGTGTTTCATCTTAATTTCTAATGTGGATGACTTTACTTTTATTGTCACAATTCTGTGTATAGAAATTTTATTACAATGTCGAATAGTTTTGGTGAAAGTGAATCTTCTTATCTTGTTTGTGTTATAGATAATATTTTCTCTTTTCATCTTTGAATATTGATGTTACCTGTGGGTCCTCATAATTGTTCTTTATCATGTTGAAGAAGTATATCTGTATTCCAAGTGCTCTGAGTGTAAATTGTGAAAGGGTATTTCACATTTTCAAATTAATGACTTTCTACATTAATTGAAATAAGTATGTGATCATGTGTTTTTCTCTTTGCTCTCTTTTGTGTTTTATTCCATTGATTGTCTTATGTTGAACCATCCTTGCATTTCTGGGTGAATCTCCCTTTTTCATGGTATATAAGCTTTGTGTGTGTGTGTGGTGCTGATGTTTGAACCCAGTATTTCATTCTCATTAGGCAAGTGCTTTGCCACTGAGCTATAACCTCTGCCCTATAATCCTTTTTAAGGATGTTTTCATTATGACATTATAGTTATACATAATACTGGGGTTCATCTTGACACAATCATACATGTATAGAATATATGTTATTTCCATTTCAGGTCCCAGTACTTCCTCTTTCCTTTCCGCTGTTACCATTCCAATGCTCAGTGGGTCTTCCTTCTATTTGTATATTGTTGTAATAGATTAAGAACACAAATGTGAAATTTATTATGGTATATTAATATACCATATAGATTAAGAACACAAATGTGAAATTTATTATGGTATATTCATATATTTACAAAGTATAATTTGGGGAATTTCATTCAGCAGTTCTCCCCTTTTTCTTTTCTAACTCCCTTCCCTTCTATCCCCTTCCCCTACTACAATGAACTCTCTTTTATTTTCATTGGCTCTCCCCATTTTCCCCCTTATTTTGCTCTAGCTTCCACATGTGAAAGAAAACATTCAACCCATGATTTTCTGAGTTTGACATTTTTTCACCTGCATGATGTTCTTGAGTTCCATCCATTTACCAGAAAATGCCATAATTTTATGCTTCTCCATGGTTTAGAAAACTCCATTGTGTATATATAACACAATTTATCCATTCATCTGTTGACAGGCACCTGGTCTCATTCAATAACTTGGCCATTGTGAATTGTGCTGTGCTAAACAATCCTTGTAATATGCTCTTGGATTCTGTTTATCATATTACCAAGGATTTTTGCCTTTAAATTATGAAAAGATATTGGTGTAGTTTTCCTTTATTTTTATGTTTTTACCTGGTTTTGGTATTAGGGTAATGCTGGCCTCATGAATTTCGACAGTGTTTCTTCATCTCCAATTTCTTCAAAATTTTAAGGATTGGTGATCATTTGGGGTTTTTTTAAATTTTTTATTTTTTTATATTTTACTGTCAGGGATTGAGCCCACTGTCACCTAACCACTGAGCAACATCACCAGGCCTTTTAAAAAATTTTATTTTGAAACAGGGCCTTGCTAAATTGCTTAGGACCTCCCAAGGTTGCTGAGGTTGACATTGAACTTGTGATCCTCCTGCCTCAGCCTCTAGTGGCTGGGATTACCATTACTTACAAATAATCTTATGTCCTCTTTCATTTCTGTAAGTTGATAGTAATAGAATAATGAACTCAGAAACACATTATTTCTGTCCTTTTTGTCAGTCTAGCTAAAATTTCTTAATTTTATTGATTTTTCAAAGAGCCAACTCTCATTTATTCTTGCTATTGTTTTTCTATTCTTTATTTATCTCCACTCTACCTTTTATTATTTTCTTCCCTCATTCCAATTTTTGTTTTAATGTTTTTCATTTTTCCCTGATTTTTCTAGGTGCTAAAGTTGGGTTAATGATATTAGTTTTTTCTTTTTCTTAATTTGGGCATTTACAGCTTTAAATTTGCCCTGGAGCCCCAGTTTCACTGTGTCCCATAGATTTTGGTATATTTTGGTTTTGTTTTCACTAATCTTAGTGTTTTTAAATTGCTTTCCTGGTTTATGCTTTGTGCACTGGTCCTCTAAGATTATATTTTTAATTTCCACAAGTGCATGAATTTTCCTCATACTGTTGATTTCAAGCTTCATTTCATTGTAGTTGAGAAGACACCCAGTATGATTTCATTGTTTTAAAGTAGTTTAGGACTCAGCTTATGGCCTTTTAAATGGCTTATCCTGCAGAATATTCAATACACACTAAAAATAATATATATTATTCTCTAATTAGGTAGACTGTTCCATATGTATGTTGAATTTATTACATTATTTAGGTCTTTTATTTACTTACTCATTTTATGGCTGTTTTTTCCATCCCCTATTGAAACTGGGGCATTGGAGTACCTTATACCTATTGATAAATGATACAAAAGTCAGAGCACACTCACACACAAAACTATATACAAATACCTCTTACATATGAAAAGTTTCCAGTAAAAGCAACAAGTAAACTGAAAACAGTAACAGGAAAAGTACTACATACTATAATGAAGCAAATTTATCCCAGGAATTAAAGATTGACTTCACATAAAAATGAAAGTAATGCACTATATGAACAGAATAAAGGAAATATCTTGTCATTTCAAACGACATAGGAAATATTTGACAACATTTAAGTTTTAATGATTAGAACACTCAGAAAATTACAAGTTAAAGGGAAAATTTTAATCATGAAAAGGAATCCATACTGGTACAGCAAGGTAGTTAATACATGAGTTTGCTTTGGAATTTAGTGTAGAGTTCATAATACCCAACATTAAACAAAATCTTAATGGCTCCCAACCACAGGCATGCATGTTTATGTCAAAACAGCTCCAGAACCAGGGCAAGACATGTGACTCTAGTCTATCAGACTTTTAACCAGCATCAACTCTGGCAGTCTTCAGCCATGAGACTACCTGTGTTAGTTAATTTTCCATCACTGTCACATTTTGAAGGAGGAAAGATTTAGTTTGTATCTTGGTTTTAGTCCCAATTTGGATGGCTCCATTGCTTTGGATATGAGGCAAGATAGAATCTTTGTGGCAGAGGATGCTTCTAATTCACAATAGCTAGGAAGGAGGTGGGGAGAGGTAGAGAGAGGGGAGGGGGTACCAGAGACAAAATATACTCTTCAAAGCCATATCCCCAATAACCTATTTCCCTCAAAAAGTATCCCTTTCTAAAAGCTTCCACCACTTCCCAATAGCACCACCAGCTAGGGGCAAGGCCTTCAACACATAAGCCTTTAGGTGACATTCCAGTTTCAAACTATAATACTACCTAAGTAATTTATAGTCACATTGTGGGCCATATTTCTAACCCAATGTTGTACCACTATCTCAGGCTGTGGGTTCAGTGTAACACATGTTGATGACATTGGTGGCCACAGTTAGGATACAGGAGGATGTGATTTTTCTAACTATTGTGATTGTCCAGAACCAGAAAGAAATCCCACAGTGACTGAACAGAGGCTGATAATCATCCAATAAGGCATCTGAGCCTACAGAAGCCCCCAGGGAGATGCTTAAGGGGCAGACTATAATTTTTAGGTATTTTCCTGCATTGCTCTGAACAATGTATCAACTGTGCACTTTGAAAAAAAAAACCTGGGCTTGGTCTGCTCTCTATTCCTGGAATAGTGTCAGCACACCAAAAAATAGACTCCTGGCAAACCTGGAACTGTGTGTCATCCCATGTTAAAATAGTGAAAATGATTATAATGTTAATGAAAATAAGCAGCCTAGTTAGAATTTCTCTAAAGGCAAACCAAAGCCAAATTAAGAAACCTGAAATAAATGTCTGATCATTCAAAGCCAGATAATATCACATGCCAACAGGCATCAAGTGCTTTCAGGAAACCATGACCTCATCTAACAATCATTGTAAGGTGTCTGAAACTGACTGGAATGGAATAAATATGAAAAAACTGTGGAGGGAAGGACTCGAAACAGCTGTTTAAAGACACTGAACTTGGAAAAAAACACAAATGAATCAATACTCTATCAGAGAAACTTAGAGGAGGAAGCAGTTTTTAAAACATCAAACAGAAATTCTTGAGTTGAAACATAAACTCAGTGAAATTAAAAATGTGATAGAAGTCATTAAAAGAAATATTGAGCCAAGAAAAAAGAAAATTAATGAATTCAAAGAGATTTTGTCTTCTTCACAGAAAAGGAAATGACTAAGAGTATAGAGAGAGCCTACAAAATGGGTGAAAATTTTTGTCTGCTACTCCTTTGACAGGGCATCAATATCCAGAATTTACAAAGAACTCAAAAAACTCAATGTCAATAAAACAAATAACACAATTGATAAATGAGCACAAGAGCTAAATAGATATTTCTCGAAAAAGAAAAACAAATGACCAACAGATATATGAAATTGAGGAAATGCAAATAAGAATTGCATTAGGATTTCATCTAATTCCTTTCCAGTCAAAATGGCATTTACCATGAATAAAAATAATAATGTGGGCTGGGGATATGGCTCAGTTGGCAGAGTGCCTTCCTCACAAGCACAAGGCCCTGGGTTCAATCCCCAGCACCAGAAAATAATAATAATAATAATAATAATAATAATAATAATAATAATAGTAATAATAATGTATTGGCAAGAATATGGAGCAAAAGTACACACGTACATTGTGGGTGGGACTGCAAATTAGCAAAAGAACTCTGGAAAGCAGTGTGGAAATTCTTAAAAATACTAGAAATGGAACCACCATATGACCTAGCTCTCCCACTCCTTGGTATTTATCCAAAAGAACTGAAATTGGCATACTATAGAAATACAATCCCTATAATGTTTATAATAGTACAATTCACAGTAACCAAATTATGGAATCAACCCAGATACCTGTCAATCAATGAATGGATCAAGAAAATGTGGCATATATACTCAATGAAATTTTTCTCAACCATAAAGAAGAATGAAATAAAATAATGGCATTTGGATGGAAATGGAGGACATCGTGCTAAGTGAAATAATCCAGATTCAGAAAATCAAGGGTTGAAAGTTTTCTCTCACATGTGGAAGCTAAAGGAAAATAAAAGAATGAAGGCAATTGTGGGGAGGATCAGACATCAAAGATAAAGGGAAACTCAGTGCTGCAGAAGTAGGAGAATGAGAGTGAGGGAGGAAGGAAGGAAAAGGGAAAGAAATATGGAATGAATTTAAAGGAATCATGGTACATACATATATAAATGTACCAAAAGTAATATCTCCTTTATGTATATATAGACAGGATCAATCAAAAAAGTGAATAAAGGAACGGAAGGAAAATTATTAAAATAGAGGAGAGATAAAAGGTTGAGGGAGGAGGGGAAGAAGGAGGAGGAGGAATGGGGATTGAAGTCAAATTCCCTGTATGTATAATAATGTTAAAAGGAACCCAATAATATGTATAAATATAACGCTCTAAAAAAAAGAAAGGCTTTGTGAAAAAAATCGATGGAGAAAAAAAAAAACAAAAGAAGAGAAATTTAAAAAAAATCAAGGAAATTTTGGGACAGTCTTACAAGAGCAAATATTCAGAGTATTGGGATTCAAGAAGATCTTGAGAATGCCAAAGAGGTGGAAAAATACTAAAGTACATGTTAACAGAAAACTTCCCAAACTTAAATAAGAATACAAATATCAAAGTACAGAAAGGTTAAATGTTACCAGATTAAACTCAACATGAGTTTAATATGAATATGAACAAAAAATATCTTATAATGAAGCTTTCAAAGATGAACAGTAAAGAAAATATTCTCAAAGCTGTGAGAAAAGTAACAAATGCATCGAGGTCTCCTAATTCAGCAAAATTCTTAGCAGACGACTTATAGACCTGGAGAGGGTTGGGTGAGATCTTCACAGTTCTAAAGTCAAAATTCGCCCATCATGAGTGCTATATCCAGGGAAATTATACTTTAAGAAATGAAAGGGAGATAAAGACATTTCATGAGAAACAAAACTTGAAAGTATAAATCTCAAACAGCACTTTCCTATAAGAAATATTTAAGGAAGTTCTTCAAACTGACAGATATTAATGAATAAGAGGAAAGGATGGGAAGTTAAAAAAACTTGCTGATAAGTGTACTTATACAACAAACACATAATCCTCTATCATTGAAAGTATGGGGTATGAAGCATTCACAACTTTCACATGAAGAATACGAAATTTTAAAATAATAACTCTATTAATATAAAGATAGGCAATATAGAAAAATGAAGTGATGTCAAAAATTCAATATGAACAATCATTGTTTTAAGTTGGATATTATAGAAAATACTTTTTCCATATGATAGTTAATTTAGGCTAGTCAAGTTGATGATACCTATCCATTAACCATTTATGCACTATTAATAAAATTACAAGAAAAAAATTCAATATGTAGGAAGAAATGGAAAAATAATTGCAGAGTTTTCTTATTAGTATATTTCTCTTGTTTTCTTGTTTATTTCTGTTTCTATATTTTAAATCATGTTTAGTTTCATAATTTCAAATCAAAAGTTGTTCTATTAAGACAATATGGTAACCAAAAAGCAAAAAATCTTTTATAGAGGTCTGGGGTTAAAGCTTATAGTGGTAGAGCACTTGACTAGCACATGTGAGGCACTGGGTTCAATCCTCAGCACCACATAAAAATAAATAAATAAAGTTACTGTGTCCATCTACAACAAGAATTATAAATAATCTATTAAAGAAAAATAGAAATAATAAGCAAGTAATCAAAACACACTATTAGAGTAAAGCACTTTACCACAAAGGAATATTATAAGAGATTGAGAAAGAAAGAAATGAAGTATAACAAAACTAGGAAACAAATTACAAAATTGTTGTGGTAATATCCTTACACATCATTAATTACACTGAATCGAAACAGATTAAATTAATTAAAAGACACAGTGTGTCTGAATGGATTAGAAAAAAATCATGTATAACCTATGAAAACTTCACCACCAAAGAACTCACATAGAATGAAAATAAGTAGACAAAATAAGATATTTTATGCAAATGGAATTCAAAGTAAAGCAGAAGTAGACATCCCTATATCAAACAAAATAGACTTTAAGTCAAGAGCAGTAAAAACAAAGGTTATTATGTCATGATGAAGGGTTTAATACAGCAAAAAAAATAACAAATATATTTGTTCTAATTCAATCCTCAGTACCTTTCCTTCCCCTCCCTCTCTCTACTTCTGACTCCCTTCCCTCTATGATATGAAACTTTGTGCCATTTACCCATAGTTATTTTTTAATAATTTCTTGTGGATGTACATGATGGTGAGATTCAATGTAGTATATTCATATATGTTAGGAAATTTATGTCAGATTCTTTCCATTGTCTTTTCTATTCCGATTGCCCCTCCCTTTCCTTCATTCCCCTTTGTCTACTCAACTGAACTTTTATTATTTTTCATCCCCCTGCCCTTGTTGTGGAATAGCTTCTGCTTACCAGAGAAAACATACAAGCTTTGGTTTTTAAGGATTGGCCTATTTTACTTAGCATGATAGTCTCCAGATATATTCATTTACCCAAAAATATCATAAAGTCATTCTTCTTTATGGCTCAGTAATACTCCATTGTGTATATATAGCACATTTTCTTTATCCATTCATCTGTTGATGGGCACCTAGTTTGGCTCCATAGCTTATTTACTATGAGTTGTCCTGCTATAAACACTGACATGGCTACAGCACCATAGTATGCTGATATTAAATCCTTTGGACATATACTGAGGAGTGAAATAACTAGGTCAAATGGTGGTTCCATTTCTAGTTTTTTGAGTAAGCACCATACTGCTTTGCAGAGTGGTTACACCAATTTGCACCAATATTTTATGAGTGTACCCTTTTCCCCATATCCTCGACAACATTTATTGTTACTTGTAGTTTTGAAATTACCATTTTAGCTGAAATGAGATGACATCTCTATGTAGTTTTAATTTGAATTTCTCTAATTACTGGAGATGTTGAACATATTTCAGGTATTTGTGGAATCTAATTCACAATAAGGGGGGATAAAAAAATAAAATTTCAGTGGAGTAGACAAAGTGGAGTAGAGTAAGGATGGGAACAGAAAAAGACAGTGGAATGAAGCTGATATAACTTTTCTATGTACATACATGAATATATCATAGTGAATCTCACCATCATGTACATCCATAAGAAATTAATTTTTAAAAAATATGGGTAAATGACAGAAAGCTCAGTAGGGAAGTGGAATGGGAACAATGATTTGTTTAGCAGGGAAAGGGAAGTTATTGGGACTTAATTTAATCAAATTATACTCCATGCTTTTATTATTATCTTAAAATGGTTTTTACTGTCATGTGTAACTAAAAAAATGCAGTGAAAAAATCAGTTCTCATCATAAAAAATGAAAGGATAAACAAAACAGACAAAACCTTTTCTAAACCATCTAAGAAAAAAGAAAGAATCAAGTAAATCTAATACGAAAGGAGAGGCATTCCAAATAATAGCACAAAAATATGAAAGGCAAATAAGATAATTTTGAAAATTCTATGCCAAAAATTTTCACAATCTGGAGGAGATGGACAAAATCTATAAAAAGATACTCACCTTACTAAGACTATATCATGAAAAAATATATAAATGAACAGACAAATAAGTAGTAACAATTTGAGAAAATAGTAGACTTCCAGGAAAGAAAGACCAAGGACCAGGTGACTTCTCTTCTCAATTCTACAGAACACTTAATGAAGAACAAATACCAATTCCCTTTAAGTTATATGAAAACTTTAAAGAGGGAGAAGTTTTTCCAAATATATTTTACAAGGCCAGCATTATCCTCATACTAAAATCAGATAAAGACACAACAAAAAAGAAAAATATAGGCTAATATCCTTCACGAACATACACTCAAAATCCTCTACCATATTTTAATAATCTAAATTAAGCATTAGATTGTAAAGTTTACACACAAAGATCCATTGGAATTCATCTCAGCTATGGAAGAATTGTTGAATACATACAAATCACTGGATGTGATATACCACAACAAAAGAATGAAGGGACAAAAACTATATAATCATCTTAACACAAATAAAAAGGCCTTTTTATTAACACTTTCATGATAAGATTGCTAGACGAATTTGCTGTGGAAGAATGTACTGCAGCATAACAAAGACATTTATAATAAGGCAAGAGCTACCATTAAACTGAATGGAGAAAAACTGAAATTTCTCTTTCTAAGATTTCAAATGAAATAAGGATGCCAATTTTCATGACTTTTATTCACCAAAGCATTGTAATGCAAGAGAGGAAAAGAGATAATTGGAATTCAAATTAATAACACAGAAATCAAATTCGCACTATCTACAGACTGCGTAATCTTAAGTATACAGAAATCTCAGTAACTATATAAAAAACTATTTGAACTAATAAGTGAATTCAACAAAGATGCAGAGTCCAAAACCAATATATAAAAATCAGTAAAGTAGTTTTATGTTACTAGCAAATTTTCTGGAGTAGAAATTAAGAAAGCAATAGTAACTACAAAAATATACAAAAACACCTAGGATTTTAACCAAAAAAGTGAAATTTCTCTACAATGAAACCTATAAAACATTGATTAAGAAATTGAAAAGAAATTTAAAACATAAAAAGGCATCTCATTTAATGGAGTGAATAATAAATATTGCTAAAAATGTCCATAACACCCAAGCAATCTACATACTCATTGCAATGCCTAAAAAAAATGTGAATTCCATTATTGACAGAAATAGAAGCAACTCAATTCACAATAGCTAAACTATGGAACCAACCTAGATATTCTTCAACAGATGGATAAAAAAATGTGGTATATAAAGAAAATGTGGTATATATACATAATGGAATATTAGCCTTAAAAAGAATAAAATTATGGCATTTGCAGGTAAATGGATTGAGGCTGGAGAATATCATGCCAAACAAAATAAGCCAAACCCATAAAACCAAAGTCTCTGAATATTTTCTCTGATAAGAGGATACTGATCCATAATGGGGGGTGGTAGGGAAGAATGAAGGAATTTTGGATTGGGAAAAAGGGAGTGAGGGGAGGGGGTTTGGGGATGGAAAGGACGGTGGAATGAGATGGATATTAGTACCCTATATGCATGTGTGACTACACTACCAGTGTTACTCTGTAGCATGTAGAGCCAGAGGAATGAGAAGTTGTGCTCCATTTATGTACAATGTGTCAAAATGCATTCTACTGTCATGTATAACCAATTAGAACAAATTAAAAA
>JAJEJO010004742.1:392683-471795 GCA_020662805.1 Glaucomys volans
GATACCATTGCCCTGTGTACATGCATGAATGCACAGATGGTGTGACTCTACTTTGTGTACAACCAGTGAAACAATAACTGTACTCCATTTGTGTTCAATGAATCAATAAGTAAATAAAAAAAACAAAAACAAAATGTGAATCACATTGTTGAGAGAAATAGAAAAAGCAATCCTAAAGTTCATATAGGACCACAAAATACCCTGAATAGCCAAATCCCATCAGGAGCAAAAAGAATAAAACAGGAGGCATTGCACCACCTTACTTCAAAATACAAATTTGCAGTAATCAAAACACCATGATATTATTATAAAAACAAACACATAGACAAACAAGCAGAATAAAATCCCTAGAGGAAAACCCAGATATTTTCAGTGAGCTAATTTTTAACACAGTTGCTAAAATGTGCACTGGAATATGGACAGTCTTTTCAATAAATTGTGCTTAGAAAACTGGCATTCACATCCAGAAGAATAAAATTAGAGACCTATTTATCAAGAGTTATAAAAACTCATTGAAAACAGGTTAAAGCCTTAAGTGTGAGACCTGAAACTATGAAACTACTAGAAAACATTGTGGAAGTTACTTCAGGACATAGGAATGGACAAGGATTTTCAGACGAGATCCCCAAAGCACAAGGAAACAAAAGCAAATGTTGATAAATGAGATTCCAAAAAACTAAAAAGTTTCTTCACAATACAGGAAACAATAACCAACATGCACAGATAACTTGAACAATGGGGTAAAATATTTCTAAACTATATATTTGACAAGGAGTTCATGTCCAAAGTATATAAGGAACTCAAAACATTAATAACAAAGAAGCAAATAACCTCAATTTAGAAGTGGGCAATATAAGTAAATAGACATTTCTCAAAAACAGGTGTATGAAAAGGTAACATATGAAAAATAGTTAACATATAGTCATTAAGGAAATTCTAATCAATACCAAAATGTCATAACACCTCAACCCAGTAGGAATGGTTGTTATCAAAAAGATTGATGATAAGAAGTACTGTTGTGAGTGTGCAGAAAAGGAAACATTCGCACACAGTTAATGTGTATATGTTAGAATTGCATTAAAGACCATATTAAGGAGTTTCTTCAAAAAATTATGTATAGACTTACCATATCATCCAGCAACCTCAGTACTGGGTATATATCCAAAGGAAATGAAATCAATATGTCCAGGAGGCATTTGGACATCCATACTTAATGCAGCACTGTGGGAGATATAGGAGAAGCCACTGAGGCATATGCATCCTTGCTGCTGCGGAGTGAGTAAAATCCTGTGGAACACCCAGGATTATCAGGCTTGGGAAGCACACTCCCAGTGATCCCCTGCACCCCCTGCCAAGGGGGGCAGTGCCTCAGGAGAGTCTCACCCCATCCCCCCATCTCTCCCTTCTTCGGCATTGTGATGTTTCTAGCAGGATTGCTCTGATAGACTCTTACAACATTGCTTCTCTTTACTCATTGGCTCCCTACCTCTATAAAACATGTATGTTTTCTGATTAAAGTTGAGACTTCGTCCCAGAGCCTGTCTCCTGGAGTTGATTGTGCGTCATCACCTCACCCCCTCCAAGGGAAAATTCCCACGTTCCACGACATAGCACCGTTCAAAATAGGCAAATAAAATGGAAACAGCTTATGTGTCTATCAATTGCTGAATAAATAGAGAAAATGAAGTGGGTATACATAATGGAAAGCTATTAAACCACAAAAAAGAATTAAATCCTGCTATTTACAATAAGAAGAATAGAACTGGAGACAATTCCATTAAGTTAAATAAGCTAAGTACAGAAAGACAAGTACACATTATCTCACTCATATCTGGAATCTAAAAATTTAATCTCAAAGAAGCAGTGGGTAGATGGTGCTTGCCATTTGCCACAGAAATTAGGGTGGAGAGAGATGTGGAATGGTTGTTCATTGGGTACTAGTTATAGTTGGATTGGCATAAAAAGTTTATATGTGCTATTGCACAGTGGAGCCACTGTCACTAACAAATGTACAAGTGTATGTTTCAAAAAGTTTGAAGGAAGGATTTTGAAAAATTCCACCTCTAATAAATAATAGATGTTTTATGAGATAGATATTTTTAGCCTGATATAATCATTATGCAATACATACATATATCAAAGTACTACATGGTCCTGCATTAACTGCACAATATTTTTCTTTTCTGTGTCAATTAAAATAAATATACAAAAATAATTAAAAAGTCTAAATCAAAACTTGTCAGAGATTTTATAATGCTAAGAATTTAGGCAGAATTTGTTTACCCTTTTACATGTTTTTAGACTACCTATTATTTTTAATTGGACTAACAATAATTTTATTGAAGTGAAGTAATTGGGAAAGTCTGTTCAATTTATAATTTTATGTCACAATTGTTACAAATACAATTATCCCTGAATTAATCAGACCTAAGCTGAATAATAAACTATGTTGACCCGAGTTTGGGATTTTCTTATAAATAAATACATATTTTTTATTTAAAATATTTTCATACCTATAATGACCTCCCATGTTCAGTGTAGCAAGTTAAAAATTTCAAATAAAGAACTAACCAACTCTATACGTACTACCGCATTTGACTTCACAGTGGTGTGTATCTCTATGTGTGTGTTTGAATGTCTCTCCATGATTATACACAAATATGTCTTTGGATTTTTTCACTTGTTTAGATTTTGTAAACCTTTTATTAAGCCCATTAATACAGACATAGTATCAATGTCGATAGAGCAGTCCCCAAAATGAGATGCCAGATTTATTTAACTTATATGTTGTTGGACATTTAAGGTTTATATAGTGTAAAATACTTGCTTAGAATATGTGAGGCCATGTGGGTTAATAACCAGCACTACACACACACACACACACACACAAGGAAGCTAAGATTAACAACCTAGTAAATTTGATTTTGTCCACTTATACCAAGGACATTAAAGAGTACATTTATAAAAGATGAATTACTAAGTCAAACATTTTCATATTTATAAGGCCTTAAAAACATATGACCATTTGTTATACAAAAACTTTAGCAATAAATACTATCAACTATAGTGTATGACTTATTCCATATAACTTCATTAATGCTACTGATACTTATTATTTATCATTCTCCTCGATATTATAGGTAAAAGGAACATTCTCATATCAATCTTCATTTTTTTATAAATGAGTTTTATAAGTGAGTTTCTATAAGTTTTAAATCTGTATCCCTTACTCAACTGATCTCCCCATTTTAATTTGACCACTTATTTATTAACTTTTTATTATTGTTTGGCTTTTTCTATATTAAAATGTTTAATATATACCACAGTTTCTTTATCCATTCATCTACTGAAGGGCATCTAGGTTGATTCCATAATCTAGCTATTGTGAATTGAGCAGCTATGAACATTGATGTGGCTGCATCACTGTAGCAATCTGATTTTAAGTCCTTTGGATATAGGCCAAGGAGTGGGATAGCTGGGTCAAATAGTGGATCCTTTCCAAGTTTTCTAAGGAATCTCCACACTGCTTTCCAGAGTGGCTGCACCAACTTGCACTCCCACCAGCAATGTATGAGTGTACCCTTTTCCCCACATCCTCGCCAACACCTGTTGTTGCCTGTGTTCTTGATAAAAGACATTCTAATTGGGGTAAGATGAAATCTTAAGGTGGTTTTGACTTGCATTTCTCTTATAATGAGTGATGTAGAACATTTTTTCATAAATCTGTTGATTGCTTGTAGATCTTCCTATGTCAAGTGTCTGTTCATTTCCTTGGCCCATTTATTGATTGGGTTATTGGTGTTCTTGGTGTAAAGATTTTTGAGTACTTGGTAGATTCTGGAGATTAGTGCTCTATCTGAAGTGTGTATGACTCCATTGCCACGGGTTCAAGGTGAGGCAGGACACCATGGGAGAAGAGTGGTAGAGGAAAGCCTGGTCAAGGCATGGCCACCAAGAAGCAGAGAGAGAGTTCTGTTCAACAAGGACAAAATATACTGCAAAGACACACCCCCAGAAAACCACCTCCTCCAGCCACACCCTACCTGTGTACCATTGCTCTCCAGTTAATTCCTATCAGGGGATTAATGTACTGAGTATGTTTAAAGTATCATAACAGAATTCTTTCAGCTCTAAACTTTCTTGCATCATCTCAAACATGAGATTTTAGGGGGCACCTAATATCTAAACCATAGCAATAGATATGACTCTATTTCAATTTAATTTATTTCCTTATTTCTTTCAAAAATTAGCAATATTTACATTTGTATATTTCAGAGAGGCAAGTGTAAATGTATTTTAATGATCTGAATTATTGTTAATGTTGAAGAGAATGATTTACTAACTTTTTGTAATATTCTACAACTATAAATATATTCTTCTGCACAGATAGAGATACATTTGAATATATTTAAGAAAATCTATTCTTTTGTCTCTCCTTCAGAAACGTCTGTGTTATCTGTGTAAATATATGTGGACATGCATGTTAATGATATATGGGTGTATCATATAATTGATTTCTTAATCCTAGTTTTCACTCTCTTTATCATAGTTATATTCTAAAATATCTTGCAGTGGCTGCTTTCCAAAACATTTCTGAATTTGCCTGTACAATATGATATTAATCCACTTAAACATATTTAAGTACTGCTGATAGAAACATAAGAATGTTGCATTGTATACTTCAATGTAGCTAGAAAGGATTTTGCATGTTCTCATCACAATAGAATGATAAATGTTTTAGGTGATGGACATGCTAATTACCATGATTTGATCATTGCACATTGTGCATATGTATTGAAATATCACAGTGTAACCAATAAATATATTCAATTATTTAAAAATAAAATAAGCCATAGTAAATTTTAATGTGTAGTTATGCTACAAAGTAGTCAAAATAGATCATATAACTGGACAGTGTACCCTTGTTAGCTGCCATACATCTTCTACACCAATTTTCAACCAAAATTAATACTTTGGATCATTTAGAGCTATGAAAAGCCTTTGCTAGTAATGATCATGATGATGAGGACTCTTTTATTTAGGGAAACATAATATAAAGATCTTTGTTGGTTTTAATCTATGCACATTAACTAGAGCCATTTTAATTTTCAAAGTGGAATCACTTAGTATATTATAAGTGAAATGTACTTTGTCCTCAGTATTTGCACTGAAGTTTGTTGTCCTGAGGGGAAAAAATTATCTTTTCTAGAAAAATAAATCTAAATATTCTCAGTTGCACTCCATTTCTGCAATGTGCCTTTAGAAATTGTGAAACATGCCATATTACAAATGAATATTTTAAACATTAAAGAGCATAATAAGTAATGTGCAGAGGACCATTGGAGTTAAGCTTTTATAGCATGAAAGTTGCTAGAGGGCTTTAAGATTTCTACAAAGGAACTTTCTGGACTGCAATCACAGAAATATTCTTTATTTGTTTTTATTTCCATCCCTGGGGGTTTCCTTAAAGAAGGAAATGTTCATCTTGAAAGAAAATTCCACTGAGAAACATCACTATCCCAGAACTCTTTGGAATTCCTGAAATGGGGATATTATAAATCATAAAAGATTGTTTTCAGGCAACCCAATTCACATGAGAGTTTTACAGAGAAAATGTTTTGGTTCTTATAAATTAGTTTGAATGTCATAGAAACCAGTATCTTCACACTGCAATCCTAATTTGTTAATATAGATTTTATGGGAAAACTCAGAAAAAGAAAGCATTAGTTACAAGCCATTTGATTAGGTAAAGCTGAGATATTTGTGATTTATATCCTGGTCTGTCAATACTTATTAGTATCAAAGTAATAAGAACTTAGAAACAAATATCTTCTGCAAAGCTCATCAATTCCTAAATCTCATTTGCCAATAGTTTGCCATTTAAAATTATTCCTGAAACAGCAAATTAGAAATCAATGACATACTAACCAAGGTAGTATCAGTATAGTTTAGAGAAATATAAAGCAGGTTTTGAGGGAAAATACTGAAATAATATTTGTAGGCAGTGAAAGAAAAATGAACACATTTGATTTCTAAAGTTCTATGTGAAATGTTTATCATTAAACCTTAATTCTTAGATGATGCCTGCCTGTATTCACTTGGAGTGTAGTCATCAGAAGAAATAGTAATGTTTTTTCTAACAATTAGCATTAAAACCTGATAGGCTTTTCTCCAGAAGCTTTGTGCTAACTGTTCATGGAAGGATAATGATGCATAAGATCCTGAACACACATTGTAGGTGTACTGACAAGTTGACTGTGTTGTAGCAAAGCACTAATGTCATACCATCAGCATTTTCTTTTACTACATGAGTAGAACAGGGATACTGACTACTTGGAATTCAAAATGATGATTTATACTATTTTAATAGGCTAATTTAAGTGCTGGCTTCAAAAAAAAAAAAAAAAAGAAAACTGAACACACATGGCATTAAAAGTATCTTGGTCCAAGTCAGAGATAATTTTAAAAGTTCATTATTCTCAAAGACTAGGAAAAGGAATAACTAGAGACATGGAATATCTTCTCCCCAGTATTTTTCTTTGAAAACTTGAGATGTTAAATAAAATACAATCTGCTTTCTTTTCCCCCCAACTTCATTCCTTGATTTCTAATTGTGGCTATAACTTAAAAATTCTTATTTTAACTAACTCTAGGAAGTAAATGAATATGAGTTCCAGAAAACTTTATGTTGAGCAGGAGGCAGAGTTTATTGCATGTCTGTAGAATTCAATATCAGTTCCAAAGGGGATGTAGGTAATGGCAACTGAAGTATTCAGACACTCCTTTGCACATAACAAAACAAACATTAAAAAAAATAAGCACTGTGTGTCAGAAGTGTGCTAAGTGATCAATAAAAACATTAGTTCATTTAGTCAGCATACTTTTGTCATATGTGGTGAGTATCATGGTACATATTGAGATAATTGCAGACAAATAGAGCCATAATCTATAATCTGTTGGAGAGATAAATACAACAAAAATGATTCAAGCATAATGTCAACCACTAATTAAAAAATTATCATTTAGTGGATGCCTCCACAGTGGTAAGCACTGCTGAAAATATTTAAGCATTTTAGCTCTTTAAGTCTCATATAAATCCTGATAATTAGGGACTTTAAATTTGAAACAAATAAATCAATGACAAGTATGATTAATTCTTTTTCTAATTGTCAGATAATTAGTTTGGATTGAAACCTGTGATTGTCTCTTTCCAAAGTTTATGTTCATTAACAGGAAAAAGTGGAGTGGTTTTGAAGCACTGTAAAAGATAACCTTTAAGAAAAATACACAAAAATGCAAGATTCAGATAAACATACAAATATCAGTAGCATTTCTATACCCTAAGAGAAAACTCTGAAAATAAAATCAAGAGAACAATCTCATTAATAATACCTATGAGAAACAACGGAAATGAAATCAGTATGCCAAAGCAAAATATATGTGACCATGGTTCTTGCAGCACCATTAACAATAACCAAGAAATGGAAACAGCATAAGGGGTCATCAACTTACAAATGGATGAAGAAAATATATTATGTATATGATGAAATACTTTTTGGCCATAAAACAAATGAAATCTTGTCATTTCTGGCAATGAATGAGCCTAGAGGACATTACATTAAGGAAAATAAGCCAGACACATAAAGGCAAATACCACATCATCTCAGTCATGTGAGGAATCTAAAACAATTGAATTCATATAAGTAGAAATTAGAATGGCAGTTCTCAGATCCTGAGGTTTTTAGTAGGGAGAATGTGTTGGGGAAATGTTGGTTCAAGGATCCATACTTAAAATTATGAGGAATAAGTTCAAGAAATCGATTAAGCAACAGGGTGATGATAGTTAAATATGACATGCTGAAGAAAGCAAGGAGAGTAGACATTGTGTTCTCACTTCAAAATTGATAACTATGTGAAGTAATGCATTTGTTAATTAGCTAGGTTTAACCATAAAACAATATATAACAATTTCACTTCCACACAGCATGTTGTATATGACAAATACATAGAGTTTTATCTGTCAATTTAAAAGAAATTCTCCAGGTGGGAGAAAATAGGAATTTAAATTAAGACCATGACATTGGAATGGAAATTATTTTGATAGATTTCTTAAGTGGAATAGATAGGATTTAATGACTGAATACATGTTGATAACAAAGCAAAAGTTCAGGATGTATCTGAGTTTTCCAGCTTGAGAGATTGAATGATAGTCATCCCTTAACTAAGAAAAAGATTGCATCAAAACAAAAGTAAAGATAAAAATTTTGTATCAATATATGTGATGACCTTTATATTTTATATCTGAATGGCTATATCCAATGGACATTTAGAAATGTGAGATCAGAAATGTTTGTTTTCTATCTGAAGTGTGTGTGGTAAAGATTTTCCCCCATTCTGTAGGCTCTCTCTTCACATTATTGTTTGCTGAGAAGAAACTTTTTAGTTTGAATCCACCCCATTTATTCATTCTTCATTTTATTTCTTGTGCTTTAGGAGTCATGTTAAAGGAAGTCAGGTCTGAAGCAGAAATGAGGAAAATTTAGGCCTTACTTTTTTTTTTTTATTAGTTGCAGGGTCTTTGCTCTAATTCCTAGGTCCTTGATCCACTTTGAGTTTAGTTTTGTGCAGGGTGAGAGATAGGGTCTAATGTCATTTTGTTACATGTATATTTCCAATTTTCCCGGCACCATTTGTTGAAGAGGCTATCTTTTCTCTAATGTATGTTTTTGGCATCTTTGTCTAGTATGAGATAACCGTATTTATGAGGGTTTGTCTCTGTGTCATCTATTCTGTACCATTGGTCTACCTGTCTATTTTGGTGCCAATACCACATGCACATCAGATAGGGCACTAATCTTCAGGATATATAAAGAACTCAAAAAAATTAACACCAAAAATCAAATAACTCAATCAACAAATGGGCTAAGGAACTGAACAGACACTTCACAGAAGAAGAAATATAATTGATCAACAAACATATGAAAAAAGCTCATCATCTTTAGAGATAAGAAAAATGCAAATCAAAACTACTCCATGATTTAATTTCACTACAGTCAGAATGACAATTATCAAGAATACAAGCAACAATAAGTGTTGGTAAGGATGTGTGGGAAAATGCACACTCTTACATTGCTGGTGGGACTGCAAATTGGTTCAACCACTCTGGAAAGCAGTATGGAGATTCCACAGAAATCTTGGAATGGAACAACCATTTGACCCAGTTATCACACTCCTCAGTTTATACTCAAAGGACTTAAAATCAGCATACTACAGTTACACAGTCACATCAGTGTTTATAGAAGCTCAACTCACAGTAGCTAAGCTATGGAACCAGTTGAGATGCCCTTCAATAGATGAATGGATAAAGAAAATGTGGTATATATACACAATGGAATATTACTGAGCCAAAAGAAGAATTATGACACAGAAGGTAAATGGATGGAGTTGGAGAATGTCATGCTAAGTGAAATAAGCCAAATCCAAAAAAACAAAGACCAAATGTTTTCTCCAATATGCAAATGATGATCCATTATGGGAGGGCAATAGGGAAGAATGGAATAATTATGGATTGGGCTAAGGGGAGTGAGGGAAGGGGAGGAAGTGTGGGGGTGAGATGGTGGAATGAGTCGGACTTTATTACCCTATGTACATGTATGATTGCCTGAGCCACGTGACTCTGCATTGAGTACATCCAGAGAAAAGAGAAGTTGTGCTCCATTTGTGTACAATGTGTCAAAATGCATTCTATTTTCATATATAACTAATCAGAACAGCAAAAAATATTTGTTTTCTGGTAATACAGTATTTTGTTATTTTGTTAACAAATTTTCAGTTTCACTCTAATTTCTGGTTATACATATTTTTCAGAATGAGATTTTAGGTCCAGAAATAAGAAAATCAGACACAGAGCCAAAAACATCATTACAAAATTCCTTTTACAAATATAAAATGTACTTCTTTAGACTCTGACATAAAGCACTACTCTTTATGAAATTTAATCAGCTTGAATATCTTTCACTTAGACCCATGTCACTCATGCCAAACTTCTTGGAAAAGAGTTCTGAGAAGCATCAATGGTATATAATAGAATAATATATGAAAACAATGTAAGACATAACTTTTTAAACTTTTGGAATAGTTGACCTTAAGTGAAACTACTTAAATACAATTACAAATTGTCAAATGTAAATTGGTTCGGAAATGTGTACTATAGTTTTAATTACTTAAGGTAAAACTGGTCATCTACAATAACCAAGAGTATAAGACAATATATATCCTTCTCATAGTTGCCAATTATTATGGTTTGGATATAAGATGTCCCATAAAAAGCTCATGGAGAAACATAGGAATGTAGAGAGGTAAAACATTTAGATTATGAGAACTATAACATTCCAATTCAAATGGATTACTGGGTGGTGACTATAGGCATATGGCTGGAGGAAATAGGTCACCAGGGAAATGTCTTTGGGTATTATATTTTATTCCTGGATCCTAATGCTTGTGCTGTACCTCCCCACACCCTGCCATCCTGGCTCCCTCTTTCCTGGATGCCATGAACTGAGCAGCTTCTTTCCTCTGCCACACCTTCTTACAATGATGCTCTGTCTCTCTCAGGCCCAGTGTAATGGAGTTGGTTTACCATGAAATGAACCTCTAAACCATGAGCCCAAAATAAACCTTTTTTACATTGGTCTTGTCAATTATTTTGATCTCAGTGATGAAATATGACTAACACAGAAACTGGCACCAAGAAGATGTGTCATTGCTGTGACATATCTGACCATGTTGAGATAGGCAGATCTCAAGGACAGAGGAAAAGACACCCTTACTAGATCAAGACCTATATCTATAAACACGACCATTCATGCTTTTCACTTTAGTTAGATAAAGAAAAAACCTGCATCATGTTTATATCAGATTAATTAAAACAAACATATAAATAGTTTAAATGTCACTGGATTCAAAGACTTACACAATGTATCCATTGATTTCTGGCTAGACTGCAGAAGAAAGAAGCATTCTGAACCCCAAATATTAAATGATTGACATGGAATTTCATTTTCACCAGTTTGCCTTGGAACATGCACTTTTCTTCATAGGGAAATAATATTTATAGTCAGAGAATTCAACCCTGGATACCTCACTTTTTTTTCTAGGAGACATGAGACATAACTATACCCTGTCTTTGGGAGGTACATGCATATATCTTTGTGCATGCTTTCAAAGGGCCCTGAAATTCTCTTCAGCTGCTTAAATGAAGAACTTGTCAGGGTGACTTGAGGTCACCCCACCCACTTTGTGGACATACTGTATGGTGACAGTGTGTTTCAGAAGACTTTGGAAGTGATATGTGGGGGAGTTTGGAAAAAAATTGGAGATTCAGGCTGGAGAAGTCTTAGAATGCTTTAGGCCGAGTTAAAGGGCAATTCTGGTGGGGAGCTCATAAAAACAGAATGGTAAGAATGTGGACAGTAAAGATTACACTCGTCATGTTTCAGAAGGGAACGAGGACCTATTAGATACTGGACTATTAGACATTCATGTTACATTCCAGCAAAGAACATGTCTGGTTTTGTCCAGAACTTAAGATTTTCTGTGAGGCTGACATTTAAAGGTGATGGACTAATTAATCTTGTGGAGAAAATGTCAAAGCAGCACAAAATTAAAGCAGTGGCATAATTATCACTGTTGACTATGAACCAGGTTTATTGTGATAACCAGGAGCAGAAAACAGACTGGAAAAATTTTAAAGTCCTATCTTTGTGTCAGAAGAGTCAGTGTAAAATTGGTTCCAAGAAAGATGTGTTTGCTGAGATTACAGGCACTAAAGAGAATTTGCATACTTCACACAGAGAAAGTAGGAAAGATGCCTTAAGGACATCTCAGTAATCAACAATATCACACCCATGGCAGTCTCAGCAATGTCAAAAGAACAAAACTTGCTTAAAAGTCATTGCTTTGAGAAGAGAGCACCTAGGCTTCCTCAAAAGCTGTGTCCCCAGTATTCATTCACCATGTTTAGCCACCCAGGCACTCTTAAATCACTATAGCCCTGGCTAAAGGAGAACCAGCTAGTACTTGAGCTAGTGGAAGATATTAGTATCATCATCATGGTGCTGATTCTGCATAAATAAAAATGCTGGAGTTGGGGATTTTGGAGGCTTCCACCAAGACTTCAATGCAAGGCCTCAGAGGACAGGCAAAGTGTGGTGTGTCAGGGTCAGAATCCCTGAGGAAAACCCCTCAGAAGGCCATGTGTGAAGTTACAAAAATGAAGCTGAAGCTGCAATGGAGACTCCAGGGATTAACATGGTAGGTCTGCTAAGAAAAGAATATTGGCATAGACAAAGTCAACCTGAGAGAGATTGTGGGCTGCAACTGGCAAGGCCAAGGGGAAGAGGTTGACCAAGTTCTTTGGAGCGTACATCTCAACACCCCATTTGAACAATGCTAGACCTGTTAAGACTATGGGGACTCTTGGAGATGGACTAAATGCATTTTGCATTGTGATATTAACATGATATTTGGGGAGCCAGGGATAGAATGTTATAGTTTGGATATTAGATGTCCCCAAAAATCGCATGTGGCAATGAAGAAATGTTTAGAGGTAAAATTGTTAGATTATTAGTGCTGCAACTTAAATAATGGATTAATCAGATTGATGGATTAATACTTCGAATGGATTACAGGGTGGAAATTGTAGCCAGGTTCAGGACAGCTGGAGGAAGTCAGTTACTGGTGGCATGCCCTTGGGTGAGTACATTTTGTCCCTGGCTCCTTGCTCACTCACTCTCTGCCTATCTCTGTCTCTATCTCTCTCTCCTCCTTGCTGCCATTTTCTGAATAGTTTTCCCTCACCATATCCTTCCACTATGATGTCCTGCCTTACCTTATGTGAGACCAAAACAATGCAGTCATCTGATCATGGATTAAACCTCTGAAACCAGGAACCCCAAATAAACTTTTTCTCTTCTTAGTTGTTAATACCAAGTATTTTGGTCATAGTGATGCAAAGAGGACTAACACAGAGATATCACAAGAAATAAGGATGGACTGTTTAACTTGGAAGAAATATATGGACTCTTCAGGAACTTCAGGAGTCCTCAAGTCCTATGGGTTATGGAGTGATCACCTTGTATTTGGAGTCACCTTTAATTTTTATTTATTGTGTCTTATTACTTTAATTGGAAAAAATATACATATTTATGGAATACAATATGATTTTTAATATATGCATACATAGTAAGATGATGAAATCCAGTTAATGAATATGACCATGTCCTCACCTACAATTTTTTCTGAAAATATTTCTAATCTACATTTTAGTGATTTGACATATGATCACCATATGTGCAAGAGATTACTAAAATTCATTTCCTCTCACTGAATCATCTCCCTATGCACCTCAATCACTAGTCTCTGGTAGTCATCATTTTACCTTTTATCATTGTGAGTCCAAAATTGTGGGTAACAGAGGAAAGAAAAGGGGAAAATAGAGATCAGAAAAGATCATATGGTTATTTCTTCCTGAAGTACCAAGGTAATAAATAAGGAAGAATTTGGGGGTAATAAAGATAGGAATTTTCTGGAACTAAATTATATCTTTGCTTGATGGTGGCCTGAATTCTGTTTCCCTGTATCTATACTTATCTTTCAAATTGCAAGTGAGATATCATTTTCTTCAGGAAATCTTACTCGATCCCAAGGCCTTAGGTGTGTCTCCACTGATTCAAAGAAACCTTCATTTCTCACATATCACACAACATAATGTGATTAACTATAAGGACTATAAAGCCCCTGAAGACAGACTCCATTTACATCTTATGCATATAACATTTAACATAGCGAGTGTTCAATAAACATTTGTCATCTGAATGAATGAATAGATAAAGGGAAGAAATTAAAAAGTAAATGGTTGTTATGGTTCAGATAGGAAACGTTCCCTGAAAAGATCATGTGCCAATGCAAGAATATTCAGAAATGAAACGATTAGATTATGAGAGATGTAACCTTGAATGGATGGATAATTTGAATAGATTATTGGGTGTAAAAAAAGAAAGGTAGGGCATGACTAGAGGTGGTAGGTCACTGTGGATGTGCACTTGGTGGTTGTATTTTGTCTCTGGCTTCTCATTCTCTTTCTTTTCCTGGCTGCTGTGAACTGAGATATTTCCTCTGCTATGTCCTTCTGCTGTGATGTTCAGCCTCCCATTTGGCCTAGAACAATGGAATCAACCAACCATCGGCTGAAACTCGGACACCATGAGACAAAAAAAAAAAAACAAAACGAAGCAAAAAAAAAAAAAACTTTTCATTTTCTAAGTTATTTTTCATCAGATATTTCTGTCACAGAGATGTACTTATGACTAAAACAATGATCTATTTTGAGGGAATCAGTCTCCGTGTAAATGAGTATATTAAACAGTTATGGACTGCTATGTTTTCAATATGGTTTGTTGCATCTGCAATTATTGCTGAAATCTGCATGCTTTTGTGCGAGTTTTGAGAGGTATTCATAAAAAGAACTAATGCCTTCCTTGATAATAAATTCTCATTCTTCCAAGACTGAGTTAGTTACCATGAGAGTGGGTTGTTATTAAGCAAAGTCACCCCTCATGCTTTCCTCTCTCTATGCATCAATTTGCCCTTCCATATTTTGTCATTAGTTGAAGCAGCCTGAAGGCCTTAATGAGAGCTGATCAGATGCCAGCACTGTGTTCTTGTAACTCTTAGCCTCCAGAACCACGAGCCAAAATAAAACTATGGTTTATAAATCAGCCAGTCTGATGTGTTCTGGTATAGCAATGGAAAATAAACTGAGACAACAACCCACATGCAGAGAGTTTTTGAAGAGAAAAGGAAAACATAAAAAGCAAACAAGTAGGTGGGGAAGAATAAGCATTATTACAGGCAGTCGTAAAAATGACAAAGTTTACAATTTAGGAATTTGTTGATATAGAAGGATGAGTTAAGTAGGTTAAAAGGAAAACTGGAACATGTTGGTCATATAGGGGGAATCATAATTATAATCCTGAATCATAAAAATATAAATTAGACAAGAATTAGAAGTAGAGAACATATAGCATATATGATTGCTATTTTTACTTCAAATATCAATCCCCCCATATTTTAATGCTTAAAAGAATATTTTAGTTATTTGAAAAATCCTTTTATGCTTCTTGCTTTGATTCCTGTCAGGGTCTAATTTTTTGGTATTACTACTAGGAAACTCCTGATTTCAATTTCCACCTGAAATGTATTAAATACTTTCATTGTAGTTTGAAATGGGAAATAAATATTTTTCTGTATGAAAGTTGTCATTAAAAATGTTTACCTTCTTCAGCCAACAAAATACAATTATATCCATAAGATAGATTATCTATAGAATTATCTGTGGTGTGAAACCTCCCCACTATCTAAGAAATCTAAGAATTTTGTCCATGGGGAAAATCAGCCACATTCTTGGTTCCATATTAGACCCTAAAATATAGCAAATGGTTAATATCAGGATATGAGGTTATTTCTTCCTTTTTTCAGTCTTATGGATGATTTTATTGGAAATACTGCAGAAGTTCTTACTTTAGTGTTAGCAGGGGCAGGGAAATAAAGGGGGTAGGAAGTAGGGTGAGAGTTCAGGGGAACATCTGTTCTTAGGTGGGGAAACACCTACAACTTAATGTAGTAAAATGAGTGAAATTTTGGGAGGAAGTAAGGGAGAGATGGCCTAGCTATAACCATGGTTTGTATATAAATGTTCTGTTTTCATGCCCTTTAGAATTCAGGGATTGACTGCTTTAGTAAAAATGAAAGAATTAAGTTTAGTCTTCAGTCGAAATGTTTTATTTCAAATAAATCTCAGTTTATGGCTTATGATCATATTGATGCTTGTAGAAGTTTAATTTCAAATTATTAAACCAAAACAAGAACATATCTTTATATTAACTGATTCATGGAATGACTCATATTCTCATAGTTAGGATTTTAAGGACCTGGGAAAATTAATATAATGTATTTAAAAAATAAAAATACCACCTTGCATTCCAAATTTTAAATTTCTCTTTAAAAGCTAAATGTGATTAATATAAAACATCAATGACTATATTTTAATTAACCATGGTAATTAGTACTTATTATGTTTACCTTATCCTTATTTTCCAGATAAAGAAGTCCTTAAATATAAGGTTTAAAGAAACATTTTATTAAGTTGATGCTCCCCAAACTAAAGTTTTTTTCAACAATGGTCTTTTACAAGGTTATATAATAATAAAGAGATACTGACTTATTTAAAGTCTAAAAATATGATATATAGAAGTATTTTGACAACTTCCCCCAGAGGGAATGGAGAATCTTGGCTTGTTTGTTTCATGTTTCAGATGTGATATTAGATTATGCTACTTAATTTATATTAATCCAAAGGATTACATATGAAGGTGTTATAAAATAATATCCTGATAAAGAGGCTAAAGATGGTTTCAAGATAAGGGTACCTTCCCTACATTTTGTCAAGAGACCCACTTAGAAAAAATTAAGTAAACATAAAATTTGTTTGATGTTCTAACAATTATTATTAACATTTATTAAATCTTTTAAACTGCTTTCCATTCATAACCTCAGACAAAAACATATTTTCTATATACAGAATTATATTGTTAATTTTAAAGCTTATAACAGTGTTTTAGATTGCACATAATTAGTATTCTTCTATGACATTACTTTTAATGCCAGATTTTTGTCATATAGTACATTTATCCATTTGGATTATTTTTACTACTTTAAAAATAAGGTTAATTAACATATTCATACAACTATATCCTTATACACAAAGATTATCTTTCCATAGATCCCTCAAACTACAATTGCTAGATCAAAGACATAAATTCTAAGATTTTTAACTAAATAATTAAATCACTATCCTGACAGATACTACCAATTCTAATATAACAGCTTAAGATAATTTAGAATAATAAAACAAACAGGTCATGAGAATAATTTTCAATGTCTGTATGTCTGCATTTTATAACTATGTAATTCAGCCCACTATTAGGGACAAAATCAAATCCTATATTTGGTGGATACTGGGCCTTCTTTTGTTGTAATGTCCTTTCTACTCAACAACATTGACTTTAATAATAGGTAACTTTTATTAATCTTCCAGCCAAATAGAAATATCTATTAAGTCACTTCTTATGGTTTAAATATTTGTACATTGCTAGTCCTTTGTCTACAATTTAAGGTTAATGATGCTCCAATTTATAGCAATCTTTTTTCTACAACTTAAAAAGATAAAAATAAAAAGGGGGAAACATCCTTATGTAAACCCAATTAATTTCAAAAAATATTGTCTAAAAATTATGATATTGAGTTTCACCACTCCTGAGTGACACATGGAGCAATAGAATGAATGCATCAGACTTTACAATAAGGAGATCTTAAATCTCCAACCACAATATTTATATGCTAACTCTATTGAGCTCTCAGGTAAGTAAAATATATGGGAAATCTGTTGGGCCCATTTCCCAGATCCACCTTTCATACATCCAATGATGTGGACTGGAGAATCAATCACAATATTTACTGATAATATTCATATGATGGAAGGTTTTACAGATACATAAAACTTATACATGTGACTGGATTTAACAATACTAGCTGCAATGGAAACGTATCTATGTGCTGGTCCCATGATAGACTCAGGCTGTCTACATGTAATCTGTGAGAAAAAGACAGCATAAGGAAAACCTAGGCCAGCCAATTATACTAGCCCATGGAATTTAGGGTTGTATGTTCAATTATTAGAATGGGACTTTCTCATTTAAAGCCAGTCATTTGTATAAAATATCCACCAATATCTTACTGCCTTAATTGTTCTACAGTAGAATCTGGCACCTTTCCTAAATGGATAAAATATACAAATGTCTTGTCAATGCTACACATTATCTCTGAAGGTGGTGGATATGTTTTTGGATTGCCCTTAAAACATTGATGAAAGACAATTGTATCAAAATATCTTCCTCTAGAAGGTTCAAAGGCAGAAAGGTCTAACAACATTGCCACTACATGTTTCACTTTTACTTCTTAAAGAGAATTTACAAGCTACCATGTTTAATCTGAATCTTTAATGCTATGAAAGATCTAAGGAACTAGGCAAATAATTGAGTTGTTTAAAACTATTTTCAGAATATAAAAATAAGATTAGATATACAACCATTCTTATTTTTGAAACTCCATATAATTTGAACTATTCCCTATTTGGATATTACTTTGCACTACTGGTGACAATCTAATAAAGACCAAATTAGAATCTAACAAACTGATTGATATTACACTAGAAAGACGAATAATTCACATTTATATTCTAACAGTTATTTCTTTGATGATAATTTGGTTCCTATATATTTTAATGTATTCTTCTAGGTTTCTATCTGTTCCCACATTCATTATATCTAGGGCCATGATTCCTTCTGTTAAGATGCTATAGCTCCTGAAAATTAAGTATTAATAGAATGATTGAGGTCAAATTAAATTCTTTAACAGCTACTATTTCAAATATCATTGATGAGCCTTTTGCTCTCAAATTTAAACAAAGGCTTAAAAGCCATAATGATTTTAAGCACATATATTGTTACAACTAAATATCATACTTCCCAATGGGACTAGGAGATAGTTAAGAATCATCTAATGGACATTGACATAGCAGTAATAATATCCCGAATTTAGTAAAATCACATCACTACATACAGGATATTCAAAAGATAGAATTGATCTCATGGGCTCTGCATTCCTGGTTGATTAGATATTTCCTAAATTGAATGATAATGGAACAATATGTTTGCTATTATTTCTTTTTGTGTCATGATAATAGATTTCCATACCCTCTGAACCAAGAGCTGGGACCTCGGAGTAACTCCCAGAACCAAGATTTGGAGCCTCAACATAACTGCCCATGATTTGCATTTTAAAATATTAAAAAGGGGGAGATGTGGGAAGCCATTCTTATTTAGCAGAATCAGATGAGGTTGAGCCATGGGACACAGAGGCCTGGCTTCTAGGAACTGCTGGAAGGCATGTGGCACTGTGTGGGAGTGGTTCTCTGTCTCCTTCTGGAATTTTTCCCTTAAGAGATGACTCCCCTAACTCCACTCTATCCTGTCCATCACAGAAGAAACCCCTCCTGGTCCTTTCCCCCTTTTACTTGTGCATCTCTAAATAAAAGAGAGTTGGGTGAGTTGTTGTTAGAGGCCAGAGCTGATATGGCCAAACCCTTCATTACCCCCTCTCATTTAAAAAAGACTATTGGCTCTTGTGTGTCTATTGAGTAGATAAGTTTTGGGGTACTTGAGTGATATACAGTCAACATCATCCTCCAGCAGTTAACCCTTTTCTCATCTATGCCATGTGGCAGAGAGGCACCCGCCACAAGCATTTGTAGTGACCTCTATCTGTTTATAATGTGAGCTTTGTTACCTTGATATTATTGGAAGTTTCTTGTTACATCAACTGTCCTTTTTGTGATAGACATTGAATGGCACTGTTATGATTTGAATAAGAAGTGTTATTCCCCAAAAGCTCTTATGTGAGACAATGCGAGAATGTTCAGAGGTAAAATAATTTATGAGAGCTATAACCTAATTGGTGGATTTACCCACGAATGTGTTCACTAGGTGGTAACTTTATGCAGGTATGGTAAGGCTAGAGAAATAAAACATAAGGTATGCCTTTGGGGTGTATAGTTTGTACCTAATGAGCAGAGCTCTCTCTTCTTCCTGGTTACCATGTCCTGAGCTGTGTTCCTCTGCCATACCCTTCCACCCTGATGATCTGACTCAGGTGGGGCCCAAAGATATGGAGACAGAAGACCATGGACTTAATTTCTGAAACTGTGATTCAATGGCAATCCAAAAGGCATGTTCTCCCATAAATTTCAGCATAAATTTTACCCAAAAGATTATAGGTTTAACTCATGTTTCATAAAGTCATCCAAAAATGAAGTATTTTCCTCATGATAACATAATGAATTATCATGGCATGCTCTAAGAAATTCACTAATTAAGTTCAAATGCATTTGTGGTTATTGTGGTTCTCTACTTTGATTAAGAAGCAAGTGTCACACCTCGATTATAATAAATATATCTGATACTCTAGAGAGATTTACCATTGCTAAATTGGTACATTTGCTTTCCCAAGCTTCTGGCTTCCATACTTCTAGTGAATGTGGGCTAATAACATTATCCTTAGTTTGTGTTCTCAGTTTAACTATCCTTCCACTTAAACCTAGAAACTTCAAAGTAGGATTGCAAGGTAGTCAAGAGAAAGCATAAAAAGGGGAGATCTTACATTGTTCATGTGAAGTCAAAAGAGGGGCATCAATAATTTAGGAACTTAGCTTCACATTTACCACCATCTAGGCATTCCATATTCAAAATGACTACAATTTCTCTCAATGATAAGCAACTATCTTTATACATGACCATTTATTTACATAGCATAAATTACATGTACATATGTTCAAGAGCATGCTGAATCAGTAGAAAAAGGAAAAATATCCATTTTTAATTTCAGTGATTGCTTAAAAAGAAAACCAGGAGGTTTTTGTGTATATATTGTGTGTGAACATGTATATGAATTTCAGCAGCAACAAGTGAGAAATGCCCTGATTAGTTTTACACTACCTCTAATACTTGACAGTTTTCTAATTTTCTATGATTTTGAATGAATGAGTCACTTAGCTATGTATATGATTGTGTAGAGCTTTTCTACAAGTTCAAATTGAAGTGGTCAAATATTTGGTTTAGAATCAGTTTTTTTTTTTTTTGTACTAGGAATTAAACCCAGAGGCACCTAACCAATGAGCCATATCCCCAGCTCTTTTTTTATTTTTATTTTGAGACAGGGTCTCTCTACGTTGTTTAGGGTCTCACTAAGTTTCTGAGGCTGGCTTTGAACATCTCATCCTGCTGCCTCAGCCTCCCCAACCACTGGGATGAACTCCAACATCTGAAACTGTGAGCCAAAATAAACCTTTTTGTTTATAAGCTTATTATCTCAAGCATTTGTTATAGTAACAGAAAGCTAACATGGGAAATTGGTGTCAGAAGTGGAGTAATCATTGCTTTTACTATATACCTCATGATGTGGAGAAGCCTTTGTAATTGGTTGCAGGAAGAGTTTTGAACAGTTTGGAGTAAATAGCTAGAAAAACCTAGAATGCTGTAAGTGGAGCTCAATGGATGATTCTGGTGGGTATTCAGAAGAGCATAATTGTGATAAGAATGCAGACATTAAAGCTATGCTGATGAGGTGTCAAAAGGAAATGAGGACTCTTGGAAATTGGATTAAAGGCCATCCTTGTTACACAGTAGCAAAGAATTTGGATGTGTTTTATCTATGTCCTGAGATTTTGAGAGAGGTCAGGCTCAAAGGTGATAAATTAGTTTATCTGTTGGAGGAAATTTCAAGGCAGCACCAGCATTCAGTCGTGGGAAATACTGGCTACATTTAGCCAAATTTATAAGGAGAATAAAGAGCAAATGTTGCAGAAAGATGTAACATGTTTTCAGTCTGACCAGAAAAGGAGTACATGTAAATGTGTGACCAAAGAGGATGCAGTTACTAAAGAAATCATTGCCTATAAAAAGCAGTTAAATGCTTTGCATCAGTCCAATAGGAAGGATGCATCAAGTTCATCTAAGGAATCTCTAGGCTACCCCACCCATCATATTTTCAAATGTATAGAAATGCAAATCTGTTTCAGACTTTTGTTTGAGAAGGAATCCCCAAGGTGCCCTGCAGGTCAAAACCACCTAGAGATTTGTCTCCCTATGTTCAGCTGGAAAGCCACTAAGAGGTTTCTTAAGGCATGGTTCAAAATGACCCAGGTATATCTCACACTTGTAACCAGTCTTGGGGTTTTCCATGTGATGTTTGTTTTGAAATCATGCAGAATATAAGACTATTGAGATCATAGAGGATTCCACCAAAATTTCAAAGAAAATTTTGGGAAGCAGGCAATGGGCTTCAGAGTTTAAGTCCCTGCAAGCAGCCAATGACAGAGTCATATGTAGAGTTATGAGAGTAAAGCCAAAGCTGCAATGTAGAGCCCCAAAAGTAAAGGCATCAACACCATAGTATGCCTGCCAAGAAAGCTATAGAAAGCATGCAGAATTGGCCCATTAAAATAGCAATGTGGGCTGCAAGCTGCTGCTTGCCAAGTCAGGTCTTCTCAAGCTTTTGGAGTTTTTGAAGCCACAGGACAACGTGTGCCCAAAATTCTGGACATGGAGACTTAGAATTTAATGTTTGCTCTGCTGGGTTATGGTCTTGCTTTGATCTGATTACTCATCTCAATTCCCCTTATTCCTTCTTTTTACAATTGAAACATATACCTGGCCCATGTCACCATTATATCTTGGAAGTATATGTTTATTTTTAACAAGGGATCAATAACAGCTAAATTTGCCTGGAATCACAGAGGAGGCTTTTTACATGAACTTTTGAGCAATAACAGAATATTTAAGACTTTGGGGACTCTTGCAAATGGACTAAATTCATTTTACATTATGAGAGGGACATGAGTCTTTGGGGTCCATGAAGGGAATGCTGTTGTTTAGATAAGTGTCCCCCAAAGATCCATGTGTTAAGACTTAGTTGTCAGCCTGTGGCACTATCAGAAAGTAAAGGGACTTTGGAGGGGCAGGGCCTAGTCAGAGAAATTTGGATCACTGAAAGTGCACTTGAATTGTATAGTGGGATCAGTCTCTTACTCTTCTCTTATGGTGACATGGCCATGAGATGAATGGTTTCACTCCATCATATGTTCCTACAGGCCTTAAAGCAATAGGGTCAGAAAATTATAGGCTGGAACCTCTAATCAGGACCCAAAATATTTTTTTCTTTTTATAAGTTGATATCCTCAGGTATTTGTTATAGTAATAGAATGCTGAGTAACACAACATGAATGGCATACATTGGGAAGAATAGCAACAGTTAAATCTTCCCAAAAGATTAGGTAACTTGAGAATTACGAAAGACACATTTATATTGGAATAGTAAATAAACATTATAGTTCCATTAGTGTGTCTGGCAGTGGGAGTTGCTGTGTGTACCCCCATCAGTGCTCCACAAGTGCAAAATTAGAGGTCAGAGATCCTGAAGTTTGCCTGAGGCTTATCCAGTTCTTGCAGCCACACTTCCAGGATGTAAAAAGGAAAAAAAATGTAACACTGATCTTCTCAACTCTAGAAGAGGGCTTATATCTGAGAAAAATATTGATTGACAGAAAAATCACTGTCCTCTAATGACAGTATTCCTTCCTTCCTATAACCAGTTCCTTTTTTAAGGATAAGGTTCTTATTGTTGGAGAAGAAAAAGGATGATGAGGAGGGGGACATAGAAGGACAGTCAAGGGTTTGCATTGAAATGGTAAGCAATCCTATCCCAAGAAATACTGTCGATGGAGAATAGGTCTCACTCCCACTATTTCATAGGTCATTCTCTTCAGATGTTCCAATGAAGTGTGCACCAAATAACTAAGAGATTGATATAGTTGCTTCTATTTCCCTAGAAATGCCATCCATCCACATGATCCAGAACTGAATTACCCCCATTGATGTTAAGTCAGTGCAGGTAACAGCTACCAGGTGAGATTAAATCACTGGCAGTGTTGGACACCTGAAACTGTAAGATTTGGGGAACTAATGGCATAGACGTCCTCTGGTCATTACATTAGCATTTACATAATGCAAACCAACATAAAATATGATTGACTATTTGGACCCTGTTTCTTGTGTGTCATGGTGTATGGGGGTTATAGATTACTACTGAAGTAGGAAAGCTTACCAATAAAAACCCTTATAATTATCTTTCTCCTCTAAAGCAAAATCTTTTGTAGTCCTATTAGCACTCTTAAGTTGGCATAAATGAGTATGGTGAGGAGATGATGATGAGAGGAAATATCTGTAGAAATAGCAACATGGTTCCAAATTAGAAGACACAGTCACTGAGTGGCCAGCTAGAAGTTCTCTGAGACACAACAAATGTCTCACTGCCACAGAATAGGGAGAACTTAGAGGTTCTTGGGTGAACAAGAATTTGAGGGGGTGCCATGATTTTACTGAAAATGAACTAATGATAAGGTTGAAAAAGAAAGGGATTGTATAAACCATAGGACAGGGCTATAACTAGCCTTGGTTTTTCACTACTTAGACACTTTCACATACTGAGGGACCAGGAATTTTGGGGAGGCCAATGTAGACATATGTCCCTTTCTTAAAAACATTTTTTTGTCTTTTTCCACCGAAGGTGGCTCCAGAAGAAATTTTTTGAAAGTAGCATATGTTCAGAAAGATTTTACAGTTCTTTCTGCAGTACGTTTTTTTCTTCTTCCCAGTCAATCCTTCCTCTTAGCAACAGCTTCATTAAACACATATAGCCAGAAAAGGCAATCCAAGGTGAACAACTAGAATAATTGAGGACAAGAATATTGACCTGTTTAAATGGGTGGAGAGAAATAAGATATATGTTCTATTTGTTTGGAATAACCAAACTGAAGAAAACTTTGCAAACATCATCCTATTTCCTATATTTTGATTTGCACTGGCTACTACATATTTCCATGACCACAGTTGGAAATTAAAAAAAAATTCAATGAAAGTTGACAAAGTCAAAAATGCTTTTATTTATACTGAAGTTAGCAAGTACATTTTTAACAAAGAAAGTGTACTTTAACTTAATATATGGTAGAACAGAGAAACCATACATGTAAGAATCTAATCTCTAACACATTACAGTATTTATTCTTAAAAGACAAAAAGCCAAGCTGAAATAATCATAGAAAAGCATCAAATATGGTCAAGTTACTTTAGTCATTAGGATTTAGCTCATATTCTTAAACTGGTCAATCTAATGTGAGGACAAAGTTTACATCATTGCTTTTAAAATGTACACATATTCCTTTTTTAATGTAACAGATTGAATAGCTGCTTCAGTAAACAAAGCTTTGCTGATAAACACAATTGAAATAACTCCATGTTGAATAGTTTCAGAGATAAACTGGAATCACAAGCATCTTCATTTATGTAAAGCCAGCGAGGACCTTTCAGGCCGAATAAAACTGTTGTGCCATTGCTAAACAGTAATAGTTACCTCCTTTAAAAAAAAGAAAACAAGTTAGTTCTTCTGTGGAATAAATCGGATACATGCTTAAAAATACTAAAACTTTTATCTTTAGGAACCTAAAATGATTTAATATAACAGGTCTGATTTAGTATTTGTAAAAGTTAACTTAACATTTCTATATATTAATATATCAGTTTTCAAAAATCCTTCAGTTTTCATGATATAGCTTCTGTTCTTCTTTTGACAGCATTGAAGAAATTGAAGACTGATTTTTTTTATGAAATATGTTATAAATGTCTATAGTGGTCTATATTATTTTTCCTTTTGTACACAATGGTAAATTGAAGTCACTATAGTTTACTAAAATAGGGGGAAAGGAGTTATATAATTCTGACATAAGACAATGATAGCTTTGTACATTTTGAATTTCCTCTCCCAAGTTTAAGACTGTGTATACTGCATGAAGGAAGACTAGCTCTGCATACCATTATGAGCAGAGGTTTTGTTCAAACCAGTATTCATTTAAGTGTTGATAATCTATAGTTCATAGTATCCTAGATTTAAGTAACATTTGATAGGTGTGATTAAAAATGATCAATGAAATACTTTTAAAAAATATTATTATCTTCATGTTTAACATTGTTATTTTCCACAAGAATGATGTATGACGTGAGTATTATACTAATCACAAATTGTCCTTTGCTTACAAAATGAGAAGCTGGAAAGAAAGTGTTGATGAATCAGTATGAATCTATTATCTGTGCTTAGGAAACACTAAAAAGCTTGTGTTTATGAGCCAAATGGATCATCTCCAAATATAAAGAATACATTATCATTTTTGAACTGATATGCCTACTGTAAAATATTCATTTAATCTGGTTCAAAGCTTAGTATTTTTAGGAGAAAAGTATACATGTTTTGACCTTATGCGTGGTATCTTTAAAATATTTATTTTTTCTTTGTAAAGAGTATCATGGTCAGTCAGTGGAAATTTTTGGATAATACCTCTGAACCAAAAATAAAGATATGGTAAGGTAATAGGAGAATAAGAGTTTGATTCTGTATTAGCCAGACTAGCTGAAAGTTTGGATATAATTAGAAGGCAACCAGATATTTTCCCAAGGAATCCATTGAATTTATCTGATCTTTTTAGGAGAGCAAAATAAAACAAACCTTATATTTTTAAAAACTCTGGTAATCTGTCAATCCAGAGAATTGCTCAGACTGCTTTGTGCATGGAGTCTGAGAATATTTACTCTGATGAAAGTAACTAGTTATTTGCTCAGTTCTCCAGTCTACCTCATCCTCTGTATACACAGCCTAAATGTCATAGGAAAGATCTTCAACATCAAATGCAAGACAGTCATTTTACCAGGATTCAAATTTATACAACATAGTAAAGCTCAAGTCATGCAGTACAAATTGTGAATATTACAAACTTGAAAGCAATGGCAAAACAAATAATGTCCTCTAAAAAAGGTACATAAACACAGCAGTGAGTGCCAAAAGACTATCAACATTCTTCATTTAGAAAAATGCAGTTACTGAAAATCTCATTGATTATGTCTAATTATGTCTTTGTTAAAAGAGAAACATATCTGCCCACACACTTCATTAAATGTTCCTGCTTATAAGGCATATCAGGAACAGTTTCCACAAATTGTCCTAATTAAAAAATAAAAACCTAGGCTAGCAAGAAGACAATATTTATATGAATCAATTTTTTTACCCAAAGTACAATAAATTGAGATTTCATAGTAATAAAAATCTTTCCCAATTTTAAGACCAATAGCAAAATACACTCCTGTGTAGCATGCTGTATAAAGTTAACACTGGTTCTGTTATTGTTTTACATATGCCAATGTTAAATGACCAAAATGTAGGAGCCAGTATTGACCTGCTAACTGACACTGATCCTTGGAGCAATCTCAAAGTTTGCCACATTTCAATTTCAAAATGCATTTCAGCTATAATATGAGTGATTTATCATTTAGTAGTAGCTGTCAAAGCAAACTCCTAGATAAAACAAAAACATCTGGAACCATAAACAGAGGAGTGCAGTAGCTGAATTTTAAACCAAATCCAGCGTGTTCACTTCATTAGAAATAGGAAACAGCTAATTAGTAATTGAATGTTTCATGTTTTTAAGAGGGTTCATATTTGAGCTCCAAACAGAGATGATCTGATGTATCCTTTGGATGTAAACAATTTTAAAGATTGGGAAGAGCAATGAACAAAGCCTCTTTGGAAGAATATTAGGAGCTTGGGAACTTTGAAGGAGGGACACACACCATCTGGGGAGTGTTGGCAGGGATTATTACTTTAAGATTTATCCATTAGGTAAGAGGGGGAATTTGATATTTACAAACATGAGCAGTTTTAAGTAAAATTGTCGGCCCATGCAGCCCTTCCCTTAGCATAACACTGACTCACATGAGCATACCCCATGGCACAGAAGCTCCATACAGGAGACACTCTACTCTTCAGTTGAATTATCTTTCAAGGGCAACAACTGGCTATCCCAATGTCCTTTCAGTGTAGTATATATATATATATATATATATATATATATATATATATATATATGTAAAGATTGTTAAAAGAAATAGGTAAAATCTGGTGTCATAAAGAAGACAGATATATACAAAAAGGTCAGAAGAAAATGCATGAGGATTCTTCATGGTCAACCCAAGGAAAATAAATATATTTATAAAATAGAAGTAATGTGTTTTTTAGTGACTTAATTAGAGAATGATGCTTAATTTCCTTTATCATTCAACATATGCCACTTGAATATATAATGTTGAGACTTTTGGGGTGTTTTATTTTTAGTAATACTTCATTGTTATTCAGTTCAGATATTTGATGAAAATTTTTCATTTGATTTGCCTAAATCTTCTTCATGACTTATTTTAAATTTGACTTGTTTTCTGATAAAGCATCACACCTACTCTACATAAGCAGACTTTCTATATTCCATGGAGAGCATTAGAAGCCAGATGTCTGCCCCTTAAAAAAATCCTTCAGTATATGAATCGACTAAATATTATATTCATTGACATGAACTAATGTAATATTTAAAAATGTGTTGAGTAGTTGCAATTCCAACTAAACTTGCATAAACTGTCATAGGGAACTGAGAAAGTTTTATCATTTCTCTTTGTTAGAACTCATTTGGCCCTTTGCATAAGATGAGTGAGTGGCGCTTTTGTCACATCAGAACTTAATTCTAGAGCAGATAGAACACAATGTTTCAGATTTTGCTTGATGTAAGGGGGCATTTTTGGAGTGATATTAAATGTTTCTGATCACTTAAATTCCTATTATATTCTTAGGAGGCATAAACATGATGACTGGTATATATCATCAGTCTTTGATCATATATCTGTTTTAAAAAAAATAGTTAGAAATACTTCAAGCCTTTCCCTGTGCAATTCAAGCCAAATGATCCATTTGGCCGTAATCACTTGAACATGTTAGGCATCTGGCCATATCTAGAACAGAGCGTGAACAGTAGAAAATATCCATGATGTAAATGGCCCATTGTATCTGCCTTTCTTCTTTCTTATGTCTATATATTTTTTATTCTTTGCTTGTTGATTGAATAACAAAGAGGAAGCAAGGTTGGAAATAAGAGAGAAGAAAAAGAATAAAGGGAGTTTTTTAGTAGCATGGATGTCTGCTTTGAGCATTGCTTTTCTTGCAGATAAACAACATGCTAGCAGAAAGTGGTTTGACATTTTGCTCTACCACCAACAGTTCAAGGAAAAATGTAGGCACGGTGAACTTTAAACACTAGAGCTCCCTCCCTTAGAGAACACTACAGCAAAGTCTTTCCTTTAGAAAGGTGAGTTCCCAGGTCATGATAACAAATTTTCATTAATTGTACAAATGAATTACCTCCTGATATACTTTCTGTTAATTACCAGTTCTGACAAATAAACCCATTTCATAGTAACCACAGCTTAAAGTAGGAACAACTACATTTTATCTCTTACCATCTAGAAATAACATTTTATGTGTATTAAAATGTTTTCCACCTACTTACCCCACTAGGATGCTGTGTGAATTAATATGATAATGTTTGTGAAGCACTATGAACTCCTTGGAAAAAAAAGGGATTAAAGAAGTATAAAGGATCAGATTCACTCATCATTATGATTATCCCCTAAAAAGTATGAAACCCATTCTCTAGCACATTTTTTCTGTAAGTGCAAGTTTCTATTTATAAGTAATGAACAAATAGTAATTGAAGGTTCCATAATTTAAGAATTTGAGTATGAAATCTAAAGAATTACAACACTAGATAAACAGGTAACTGCTACAGCACCCTATTCGTGCCTATGATCAGTTGGAGTTCCGGCATCAGTGTTCAGGCTGCACAGAAAAAACAATAACACCTGGTCAAAATTTCATTCCAACAAAGAAAATCCAAAATCTACTCAATGCATGTCAGTGAAAAACACAAACTCTATAAAAGTATTTTGTTCTGTTATATATGTTCAATATTTGAATAAACTAGAATGTAGTAAATGTATTGTTTTATTAGGTTTATCCCTTAATCATATGTTCATTTATGTGAGTCTCATTTTATTAAAAATAAAATTATACAAAGGTGAGCAAAACTGTAGATTTACAGTAGTTTCAAACTTAGTTTTATTCTCTAGGGGTAATATTGACAATGTAAGAATGGTGTAAATGATATTCACTAACTCTAAAATATGCTTATGAGCCCCTTGTGCATGTTCCACTGCTTTACAACCTTCAGTGAAATGCATTACTAGTTTAATAAGCAAGGAGAATTTAGGAGTTTTTCTTTTTTTCCCTCCACGTCTAAAGAATGAGTAAAGATCCACACCATTTTCTGTGAGTTAAAATCTTTGTTAAGGATTGCAATTTTCTCTCAGGATATTTCCTTCCTTAGCAGGATGTTATTTGAAAGTAACTGCTCAATTTTTATTTTTTTTTATTTTAAAAATACCGTATCTCTCTGTTTTGGGAGGTTTCTATCTAGAACAAAATGCATTCATGATTCTTTTCTGCCAGGACTCATTTTTTATTCTAAATGTTTCCTCACTACTTGCTCACTTACACAAACAACAAAACTTCCTTAAGAACTAATCAGCTTAATTACTGGCATATTTCAGGTTATAAAACCTTTCTTTTGGGGTAGCTAACTTATTGCTGAACTAATGACAATATTGTAATGAGTTCTAAGAAGTAAGCTCCATTTTTTTTAAGTTGTTTAATTAATGACATGTTTCTAATTTTGAAATGGGCACTATATTTGGCACCAAGTAACATCACCATTGAAAGGTCAATATTTTCTAACCCAAATTGGAGAGAGATAAAACAATGTACTTATTCAATCAGTATGCTTTTGTCTTAGGCACAATCCAATTTTAATGTACAATTAATTGTATGAACTCTATTTCAGTTGTGGAAACATGTTCAGTGTGTGTCATTTTCAAATCAAATATGCAACAGTAGTGAGGTTAGTTTGGGATTCAGTTAGTTATTAGTGAATTAGTGCAAATATGGAGCTACTTATCTGAGAGAATGAAAAGTAGACCACTGCATGCAAGAGGCAAATAATAAAATTGTATAACATTTCACTCATCTTTGTCTAATGAAGAAAAATTTTTTTAGCCATTTTTTTCAGAAGGGTCTTGTGTTTATTTTTAGAATAAAGAGGTTTTTAAACCTCTATTTGAAAAATAGAGGTTTCTTTAAGTAATAACCACTTGACCTTGGTTATTCCTAAAAATGATTAGATTCGTAATTGAATCAAAATCAAGGCCAGTACAGATCATTATTTTTTTAGTTTTGCAGGTAGTATGATAATGGCGTTTCAAACTCTCTTGCTCATTTTTGTAAATTAGATATTTAATTTTCCCTCTCCCCATTTACTGAATCTCCAGCTCTTTTAAGACTCACCCTAAAATGGTGGCATGAATACCCTTCTGTTCCCACATGGGGATAAAATATAGTGATATATTCACCACAACCATTTAGTGAAGAGCTTAAGTTTGAGAGAAAGTTTCACACATCAGTGGTATGTAAAATATTATATCCCTTCTAACATCTATGTTTGCAATCACAAATGTTATCTTCATTTATATTTTATAGGGAATAGTAATAATGATAATTTCTACTTGTCATATTTGTCAGAGTTTGGATCTAACTTATTAATAAAAATAGACTAGTCAAGTATTATAACTATTTTACTAAATTTAAGAGAGGGAAAAGTTGAATGATTTCTCAAGGTTAGTAACTGAGTTAGCCAGTTAGAAACTGAGAAATCCTAGCTACTAGATAAGTGATCTTTCTGCAACTTTTTTGTGTCTCCTATATACTAGACTTAAAATAGCAATAATAGGATGTGTCCAGTACAGTTAACTATAACTTTTGACTCATGTTAAGAGCTTTAGAAATAATGGAATCCTATTTTCCAGCATGACTCTATCAAGAGATACTCTATATATGTATGTCACATGTGGAATGCCATCTGATTTCACTATTTTCATAGATTATGCTCTAGGAAAAATGCTGTTTATGTTTCTAAAGAATCTCCTAAAGAATCTAATTTCCTACCTATATCCCACTTTTCATAAATATGTAAGTTACAAAACTTTTTGTAAGGGTAAAATTTATTGGAGTTTTGAAAATATTTTAATGTGACACTTAAACACATAATTAAATTCTTTTTGTAATAACTTTTAACTATGTTGTCTGCTAAACTGATAGGAAACCACTATAAAATCTGATTTCAAAGGAATCATATTATGGAAAAAATGAAAATAACAAAAATTAAACATTATGTAACTTGCAAAATGTTTTAAATGACAATATCCAATATTTTCCATAGAAGGTGGAAATGTAGTTACCAGAAGGTTGTACAATTTAAATATTTATTAGCTCTCTGTTGCTGGCTTTGCTTTATTCATTACCCAGTCACTCAGAGATTCTGAGATCAACTTGCATTTATTCATTTTGGTTATTTTAAAGAAAACAAGAGCACTTAAACATTTATGGGAGAAATATTTGTGAAAAAATATGCTTTCTTGAAAGCTAGCTAAGGAATTGTCAAAAATATTGCCCTGATAATCATTTGCATTATTAACAAAAAGTAGATTCCAGATAATATGCAGATTATAACTAATTTTAATTTTTAAACATTAAAAAAGTAAAACAAACTCATACAGATCAAGAGAGTTTGTGTGAAATCATAATGATTTTTCTTTAAATACACTTTAATTTTCAAAGTTAAATGTTATATGAAATGACAAAGAAGCTCCCCGGAGCAAATAAATCTTTACAGGAATGCCCCAATAACAAGACAATCTCAGTCTAAAATTAGATAACTGAAGATCTGTTCAACTCAAGTTTTGTCAAGGGTGATGTGAGTTTGTACACAAATAAGAAACATTCTTTTTCTTACTATTTCAGTTGCTCTGTGCAGTTTTACAAGGAAAAGAGAGATGTATAATATTTGTCTATTTTAAACATTATCCCAATCTCTACAAATTTTAAGGCAGAAATGATTACTAAATTATAGTTGGTTTTACAATGTTTTGACTGTGAACTGAAGAAGCCTTCCTCATATGCACTGTTCTGTATCGTACAATATTGTGGTCTTGATAAATTTCTACTTATTTATGAAAGATTTTTATGGAAACAGATTAATAGTCATATATAGTGAGAGCAATGAGTGAATTAAGATTCCTGTTTCTTAGTTTCTACTACTAACAGCAAGAAAATAAACTTATCTTGAGTCATTTTCATACTTACACAACTAAGATTAATCACATTATTTAAAAGTACCATATGTGGTTAATACTACTAGAGGACATTTTTGTTAAAAATGGTACATAGTAAATTACACTATACATTTACTGGTATTGCCTTTCTTTTTCTCCACTATCCCCAAATTAGGCTATGTATTCCTCATTCTAAGACCAATGAGCAACTTCACACAGGATCAGCACACATTCATGTAAAAGCAATATAATAATTCTAATTTTTATTGGTGGTATGAGGATGTCAGTATATGATTCATACTTCTACAAAAATGTTGTGTGCCATATTTATTAAAACACAAATGTGAAAGAGAAGAAATAAAACAAACTAATTATATACTTTTCCTTATGCATTTCCTGACATATATACAGATTGAAGTTAGGGTAGGGTGAATCCCAAGTTTAAAAATTGTGTTCTGTATGTATAAAGATGGAATATAAAGAAACTGGTCAAGCAGATATCGTAGTTAAGTTAAACAATCCTTCCTAGACTATAGTGAAAACATCTGTTAATTAACTAAATATTCCTGGAGATTCAAAATGCTCACTGCCAGAACAACCAAACTATCTTGGCTTCATATTGTCTTTTTTTTTTAAATTTTGCTATCAATAAATTTCATCCATTATGTAAGTCAACTATAAGTCTTAGATATACAGATAAGATTTCATACAATCATTAAAATAACTGACAACCTTTGGTCACTATAAATAATTTTCTTAACTATGTGAGTAAGTGGTACAAGACACTCCATGACAACCAGGCCCTAAATGATCATGTAATGTAAACTCTTCACATCTTCCTATAAGAAAAAGCTAAAAACATAATGTGTGCTCTAATCATATAGGTATTTCACAACAGAGAATTATGATGTGATCTGGGGTGTATCAACAATCAAGATAAAAATCCTATGGTAGCTGGGTGCAGTGATGCACGCCTGTAGTCCTAGCTGCTCAGGAGGCTGAGGCCCGAGAATCTTAAATTCAAAGTCAGCCTCAGCAATGGTGAGGCACTAAGCAACTGAGTGAGGCCCTGTCTTTAAAAATAAAATACAAAATAGGGCTGGAGGTGTGGCTCAGTGGTTGAGTGCCCCTGAATTCAATTCAGTGGTTGAGTGCCCCTGAGTTCAATCCCTGGTACCAAAAAAAAAAAAAAAAAAAAAAAAAAATCCTATGGTAGACGAAGAAAATAAAGAGACAACTTCTTCCTGAGGATGGAAATATGAAAATATAAAAGATGTACACTGTCTAATGAACCTCATAGGAAAAAAATCTGCTTTTGATAAACTGAGAAGCTGAGATCTTCTCTGTGGGCTATGTGCTAGAGTCTTTTCTACCTCTATGATGGCAGTTGCAGTAAAGTTTCTTTGGATAGTACAAGCCTCCTACTTTTCAAAGACAACATTTAAGAGAGAGTCTTTAAGAAGTTCTACTTCCTACTATCCCTTTAATCTCCAACTTGTTGTATTTCTCTGCTTTACAAAAGAACACTTCCCATTTGAAAATGGGCATATTAGAGTACCCGATATTAGAGTGCACAAGATATTGAGGGAAAGAAAATTAATGGTTGATGAGGTGACAGCAAGCAGTCAGTGGAACCTCTAAAGAAAGATAGTACACTATGATGGAAGTTAAAAGAAAAACCTGTTAGAGAAGTTCTATCTGTTCTTCTCATTTTTCTTATCATATCTCATACGAGGCAAGAAATTACACAGGATTTATCTTCTCCTGTCTTCTTTCATACTACCATCACTCTCCTTACCCTTCTCTCAACTTTTATAACCACAATCCTATGGCAAGGGCAGTTGCTTTTAGTAAATGTTGGCATGGCATCTTAAGCTCTCTGGAAGAATGTTGTTCTAGGTTAGCAAATGTGCAGCAAAGAGAAAAGATATTAAAGAAGTCTTAGTGGTCATGAAAAAATAAACACTGTTCAAATTGATTTTCATAATTTTATTTTATTTATTTATTTTTATGTGGTGTTGAGGATCAAACCCAATGCCTCACATGTGCTGGGCAAGCACTCTACCACTGAGCCACAACCCCAGACCTCAAATTGATTTTAAGAGAATGGATAAGACTATGCATACTTATATGAATTTCATCCCAAAATATATATTTAAATGTCTATATGATATGTATAATAAATTATGCTGTAAAAGACATGCTTTTTACTATTGTTCTGTAATATAGTTGAAGGTCCAGTATTGTGATACCCCCTGCTTTGCTCTTCTTGCTAAGAATTGCTTTAGCTATTCTGGGTTTCTTATTCCTCCAAATGAATTTCATGATTGCTTGGTCTATTTCTACGAGGTCTATTATTGGGATTTTAATTGGAATTGCATTGAATTTGTATAGTGCTTTTGGTAGTGTGGTCATTTTGACAATATTAATTCTGCCTATCCAAGAACATGGGAGATCTTTCCATCTTCTCAGACTTTCTTTAAATTCTTTCTTTAGTGTTCTGTAGTTCTCATTGTAGAGGTCTTTTATCTCTTTTATTAGATTGATTCCCAAGTATTTTATTTTTTGAGGCTATTGTGAATGGTATAGTTTTCCTAATTTCTCTCTCAGAGGATGCATCACTTACAAATTAAAATGCATTCCATTTAAGAGCATTAATTTTATATCCTGCTACTTTACTGAATTCACTTACGAGTTCCATAGTTTTCTGGTGGAATTTTTAGGGTCTTCTAAATAGAGAATCATATCATCAGCAAACAGGGATAGTTTGAGCTCTTCTTTTCCTATTCATCTCCCTCAAATTTCTTTGGTCTGTCTAATTGCTCTGGCTAGAGCTTCAAGGAAAATGTTAAATAGAATTAGAGAAAGAGGACATCCCTGCCTTGTTCCAGTTCTCAGGGGGAATGCTTTCACTTTCTCTCCATTTAGAATGATGTTAGCTGTGCGCTTAGCATAGATAGCCTTTACAATGTTAAGGAACATTCCTACTATCCCTATTTTTTCTAGCGTTTTGAGCATGAAGGGGTGCTGTATTTTATCAAATGCTTTTCCTGCATCTATTGAAATAATCATGTGGTTCTAGTAACAAAAACAGCATGGCATTGGCACCAAAATAGACAGGTAGATCAATGGTACAGAATAGAGGACACAGAGACAAACCCACATAAATACAGCTTTCTCATACTTGACAAAGGAGCCAAAAACATATAATGGAGAAAAGATAGCCTCTTCAACAAATGGTGCTGGGAAAACTGGAAATCCATATACAGCAAAATGAAACTAAACCCATATCTCTCACCCTGTACAAAACTCAACTCAAAATGAATCAAGGACCTAGGAATTAGACCTGAGACCCTGCACCTAATAGAAGAGAAAATAGGTCAAAATCTTCATCATGTTGGCCTAGGACCATTTTTCCTTAACATGACTCCCAAAGTGCAAGAAATAAAAGCACGAATCAATGATTGGGATAGAGTCAAACTAAAAAGCTTTTTCTCAGCAGAGGAAACAATCAGCAATGTGAAGAGAGATCCTTCAGAGGGGGAGAAAATCTTTGCCACACACATTTCAGATAGAGCACTAATCTCCAGAATCTACAAAGTTCTCAAAAATCTTTACACCAACAACACTAATAACCCAATCAATAAATGGGCCAAGGAAATGAACAGACACTTTACAGAAGAAGATCTACAAGCAATCAACAGATTTATGAAAAAATGTTCAACATCCTTAGTTATAAGAGAAATGCAAATCAAAACCACCTTAAGATTTCATCTTACCCCAATTAGAATATCTTTTATTAAGAATACAGGTAACAACAGGTGTTGGTGAGGATGTGGGGAAAAGGGTACACTCATACATTGCTGGTGGGAGTGCAAATTGGTGCAGCCACTCTGCAAAACGGTGTGGAGATTCCTTAGAAAACTTGGAATGAATCCACCATTTGACCCAGCTATCCCTCTCCTTGGCCTATACCCAAAGGACTTAAAATCAGCATACTGTAGTGATGCATCCACATCAATGTTCATAGCTGCTCAATTCACAATAGCTAGATTATGGAACCAACCTAGATGCCCTTCGATAGATGAATGGATAAAGAAACTGTGGTGTATATACACAATGGAATATTACTCAGACATAAAGAAGAATAAACTTATGGCATTTGCAGGTAAATGGATGATGTTGGAGACTGTCATGCTAAGTGAGATTAGCCAATCCCAAAAATCCAAAGGCCGAATGATCTCTCTGATAAGTGAACAATGATTCATAATGCGGGTTGGAAGGGAGGCAAGAATGGAGGAAAGATAGATAGCATAGAGGGAAGGGAGGGGTGGGGTCGGGGTGGGGGTTAATAATAATATCAGAATTAGACAGACATCATTGCCCTGTGTACATATATGAATGCACAGATGGTGTGACTCTACTTCGTGTACAACCAGAGAAACAACAGCTGTACTACATTTGTGTGCTATGAGTCAAAATAAATAAATTAAGAAAAAAAGAAAATAAAAGTTTGAGGCCGAGGGGTATAACTCAGTGGAAAAGCATGTGCATAGCATGTTCAAGACCCTGAATTCAATCCCCAGCCCATGAAAAAAATTAAAAATTTTTTGAATGACCAAAAAAAAAAAAAAAGACATGCTTTTTAAATACATAGAAATTAGAATTGTTTCTGGTAGTTTTGAAGTCAAAAGACACTTCTATTATTTTGCTTTTAATTCTACATTTGTGTCTTTGCCAGATACTGTATGAATGAAATCATGAATTTTGTATCCTTGAATGATCATTCTGTACTAATGATTAGCTTCTACATTTTTTACTGAACAAAAATGTTTCAGAAGGAAATAAGTTTACTTTTATATCAAATTTCATTTTATTTTGGTATAAGTGTTGGATTTGGTATTTACTTCTAATGAGTAACAAAAAGAAGAAAGTGTATTTAAGATTCCATTGTATTTATAGGATAAATACTAGATGAAAATATATTTCATTGTTAAATCATCTTGTGTCTATGCCATATAGGTGGGCAAAAGGCAAATGTAAAAATTATTTATAGGGACTGCCATTCCAATTACAAAAATAAATTATTAATAATTTTCCTTGTTTTCTTTTTACCCAAACAAATACAGTGGCAGAAACAGGAACAGTGTGTCACTATGCCCTTGTTCTTTATGACACTGTCTCCCCTGAACTTTTTTATTCTTTCATTTTATGACTAGAAAGTCAGTTCATGAATGCTGTTGTCTATTTTCCTAAAATTGAGGAACTTTGCAATCTGTTTGTTTTACCTATTATTTTTAAGATAATGATGTCAATTTTTAAGAATTTAAGAAACATGCATTGTCAACTGTACTTGTATCCCCCAACAATGAAATATAGTCATACAAAAGTTAACTAAGGTATATACATGCAAAAGGAAACGTCTCTCTGTGATCATAAAATGATGATATTTTCTGTTCAGCAGTTCATGTCACTGCTGTTCATGCTAATTAATTAAAGGAGCTGTTGCAGTAATGTGCAAACAGGGAATCTGAGAAACGGAGTGGGCTTTTAGGTCTCCAAGTGAAGTTAAGTCAATCTGGGCGCGGGCAATCAAATATAATGAAATCACTTGTCAGTGCTAAGCTTGCAAAAACTGTGAAGTTTGACTAGGGAGTAAAAGGATTATAATTAGATTTCCAATAGGATAATAAATAAATGGCAGAATGCAGTAAAGAGAAAATATTACTTTGTTAGCTAATGGTACTGCTGTTTGGTTTTAGTTTTTATCAGCTCACTTGTAGTTCTGCTAATTTAATTTGCTTTTATCAGCAAAAATTCACTACGCAAATGGCACTTGAATGTCATTTGCAAAAATCATTGATCTTAAGGTGCACTTAATGACACCTGGTATGTTTATTTTATGGGAAGGAGAGATTGTTTGATAAGATGGTTGATGTGCTCTCTTTCAGATTCCCAGCAGAGTTGTAGGAATCTTTTTGGGGCCTTAGCAGTGTACATGCTCCACTGAAAATTTCACCTCCAGAGATAGTGACCATACCTACAAGAGTGAGTATGTATTCATTGTTAGATTACCTGAAAACATTCAGGATGAGTTGAGAGGGTAGACTACCAAAATCTAAGTGGTACAGATATTCTTTATTGGAAGGTAGTCTATACATGATATCTAGTCTGCTAACTAACATTCAGAGCACATAAGAAGTTATGTCATTAAGCTGATGAAATTTATTAAACATAAATGCGTTCATGAGTAGTTTGCACCATATATGGAAATTGTGATAAAACTGGATATTTTAATTATATGAAAACTATCAACACAGAAGCTCCTACCCTCTATACACCCAGGGGTCACATATTAAGCAGTTGTAGGAAGAAGTATGCTGTTTACCATACCTTGCATAGCAGCACTATCATGAGGAGTCCCATTTTTTTCTATTTCAATATCTGGAATTCCAGTGTCTGAAATAATTGACATTCAAGATTAAGGTAAAATTCTGTTTTAGGATTCCATTTAAAGAGAAAATGGCAGTTAAATCAATACTTTGCTCCCATAGATAATACAAAGCCTTGTGCACTGTTTATTTCTCTTTTTGTTTGTTTCTATATGTTTGTTTTTAATGATAGTAAGAAGAATTATAAACTATAACAGTATTTCACAACAGAATATATATTTCTAGGTATAGAGAAAATTATTCATTCATTTCCTAAAGATAAATTTTAAGAAAATCATCTATTTGTAAAAATCCTCTAAAACTATCAGTTTAACATGTCCTGACTGTAGAAAAATGAAAAAATGCTAGATACAGTTGCCTACATGGAACTGTCCATTCCTATGCTTTATTTTCTATTTGTAATCTATGATAGATGATGATCTCTGTATGATAAGTGCAAATGAAGATCAAAATATGCTTTATGGTCTATACTTTTCCTGTAGTACTAGCCCTAGAAGCAAATATTTTACTACTGTGTTCTTCAGATGAGCTAATAAAAGCAAGTAATTAGGATGTAAAAGTGTTCGCTCTGTGTGTGTGTGTGTGTGTGTGTATGTATTTACTAGAACATTTACTTCAGACTCGGTCTGAGTGTAATCAATATTATGTGGTTTCAGAATTAAAAATGAAATCTGAAAAGTGTGGAATTAAGATATTTCATGATTTAAGCATCTTTTCCTACAAATAATCCTTAAATGCCTCAATACTGATGCAGTATACATAAAAGAACCAACATCCTATACAGCCTGATCAAAACTGAGTTCACCAAACTCCAGCATATCTACCACGAGTGGACCTGAAACTCTTACATTGCAGTTGCAGGAAGGATATCAATTTTAATGTTTCTCTTGCAAAAGTCAACAGAATTCTCTTATACTTCTAGGCTTTTTTGTGTTTCCCACAATAGGGGTTATTTTGGCTGTTTTTTTTCCACAACCTGATATATTTGACCTCAAATTGATATTTTAATATTTCTGGACATTTCCTTCCCTTCCTTCCTCCTTTCCTTTCTTCCTTCTTTCTTTCCTTCCTTCCTTCCTTCCTTCCTTCCTTCCTTCCTTCCTTCCTTCCTTCCTCAATTTGTTTCTTTCTTCTTTGAATTAGGATTTGTTTTGTTTACCTTAAATCCAAATCAAACTTTACCTTTCAACATCCTCAGGCCACTGTCACTAGTAGTGGCTTGCTTAAGTGCTTGTTCTACTTGTTCCCTGCGCTTTGATTCAAATTCCAAGGCTTCCTGCAATTTTCTCTTGGCTTTTTTCTCCTTCTTCAGGCGCTTTTGCATGGTAGCTGGAATGTGGAAATTTTTGTAAAACCTTGGTTAATGAAATAAGTTTTGATGAATTATAAACCATAGAGACATGTATAGAAAAAGAAATAAATGTATTGGTTGACACATGATTAACTTCCTTTGGTTCCAGTTCTCATTTGACTCATCCAAAGACTGTGTTGTTTACTGTAGTTGAATCATGCAACCAATTTTTTTCTAATTTTCCCATTTCTAGTGTGCACGCTCTATAATACACTTGCATTTATATGGTGGTGACAGTTGGGTTGGAGGAATATTTTCTACTTTGACTCATTACATACATTTAATGATAACAGTAAATATTTTATAATTTTATAAAAAGATGCTATTATTACTCATCAAGTTATGACTACCAATATTTCAAAATGCAAAAAATAAAAACCCTGAAATAGCCATTGGGTTGAATAACATGGTCTTTAAAACTAAAACTGGCAACATCCATTTCACTGAAACGTGATCATTTGTAAAGGCAAAAATGTATTTAATGTATTTGTTTAAATAATGCACATATCATTATTCTCTCTCTCTCCATACAAATACACACACACACACACACATACACACATACACACACACAGGGAGAATAACTTCCAGCAATGATCATATAAGTAGGTTGCAAAAGTGCAACCACAGCAATCTTCATTTGGTAAGCAGGAAAGTTAAAAAGGAGATAAAGAAATGGTATACCTCAATTCTCAAGGCTTTATCTCTCAAGTAAAAATTTTAGTGGCCCTCATTCCATTAAAGTTTATATTTTACTCTGAAAGCTTAAATCTATGATAGTTCCTTAAATGGAATCATTAAGTTCCAGCAATAAATTGGTTCATAGAAGGGCTCTAAGCAGAACAACACTTTTCCTAAATCAGTTTTTAAAAATTAAGTTATTAATGTTATGGCAATAGAAGAACACTCAAAGAACATTGAAGAAACTAATAAATTATCTGACATTTGAAATTGATGCAATCATATATAATTAAAATCTTTTAACTGAACTGAACTATTTTGTTATTTGTGTTTCGATTGTATTCACATCACAGTTAAATGTATTTTAATATAAACTATCTTGAACAACTTGAAGAGAATCAGTTACACAAGTAAATTTCTATGCACATGCAAAATCTCAGAAATCTAAGGTAACAAACATGGAATTCTCAAGAAGACAAAGACAATGAGAAGGTATGATTTTTATTATTTTGATGAAATACTGCTAAATAGGATTGAACATAAAAATATATTAGTATCATAACTGTATTCACATCACCATAAAAACAGCACTAAACAAATTATTTATTAATTTATTTTATATATTTCTTTTTTATTATTTTAATTCATTTTACACAAATGGTGCACAACTTTCATTTCTCTGGTTGTACACAAAATAGAGTCACACACCATTTGTGCAATAATTCATATACATAGGGTACTGATGTTTGTCTCATTCTATTATATTTTCTCCTCCCACCCCTTCCCATCCCTCATATTCCTCTATACAAGTCCATCCTTCCTTCATTCATGCCTCTCCCGCCTTTATGTATCATCATTCACTTATTAGAGTAACCATTCAGCCTTTGGTTTTTTGGGATTGGCTTATTTCACTTAGCATGATATTCTCCAACGCCATCCATTTACTTACAAAAGCCATAATTGTATTCTTCTTTATGGCTGAACAATATTCCATTGTGTATATATGCCACAGTTTCTTTATCCATTCATCTATTGAAGGCCATCTAGATTGGTTCCACAGTCTAGCTATTATGAATTTAACCACTATAAACATTGATGTGGCTGCATCACTGTAGTATGCTAATTTTAAGACTTTTGGGTATAGACCAAGCAGTGGGATAGCTTGTCAAATGGTGGTTTTATTTAAATCAGAAACCTAGATTTATTGAAATTAATGCATAACTTAATGTCTTTGACAGAACAAAATTGTGCTTCAAATAAAATTAGTGAGGCAACAATATTCTGTATGTTGATTCATTTGAAATTTGTGATTTCACATATTGCAAATATTGCCAAACAGATTACATTACAACTATTAAAATAAATAACATTAACTATAATTTATTCAGAACCAACTATGTACTGAGTATTTTACTGAGAATGTAACACACTTAGATCTTAACACTGTAATAAAAATACTACCATTGATTTCCATTTATAGAAGGAAACAGAGCCTTTAAGAGATCAAAATTTACCCAAGATGATACAGCTAGTAATTTGCAAAGACTGTGTATCTCTTAAGTCATTTTTCCAAAGCCTAGGGACACCAGAGTTTGTTAGTGGACCAAGGCAGGCAACCCCAACGTTTCCTGTAGTTTTATCATTCTATTATGGTAAATGCTTATTCTGCAAAGTATATTATGATTTATTATTGTATATGGATATGTGTGTTTAATTCAAATAGCATAGTATGACTAACAGCAAAAAACAATGTGGTAGAATTTTTGGTTTTAGTGTGGAGCACTTTTTCTTTTATTGGAAAACAGGTTACAAGGATTTTTTTCTATGTTTATATTACATATTGTTTATATTCTTGGAGAGATGTGACTTTAGAACCATAATATCAACATTCTGCCCTATCTATTCCATCAGTTGAACTAGTTTATAATTTATCATAAAAAGTTGGATACACGCACAATGGAGTATTACTTTGCAATAAAGGAGAATGAAAATATGATATTATGTTCTGAACTTATTTGATGGCCACAGGCCAATCTCAGTCTTCTTCTTTTGCTGCCTGCAGTTCTCACTGAAAGTTTTCAATTGTTCTTGGCATCTCTAACTCCCTTGGACCTCCACTTCAGCCTAAGTTTCACTCATAGTTTCAAGCATCACCCTTTAGCACTTTCTGGAGATGCTGACAGTGTCAAATACTGTCTGCAAAAAATGGCCATTATGGCATTTGCCTGGAACCTCTCATGCTAAGTGAAATAAGTCAGTGCCAAAACGTCAAGGGTCAAATGTCTTCTCTGATATGTAGAAGCTAATACAAAATAAAGCTGGGGGAGATAAAAATAGAAGAAAGTGCAGTGGAGTAGACAAAGGGGACTGAAGGGGAGAGAGGAGTGATGGGATAAGGAAAGAACAGTGGAATGAATCTGACCTAACTTTCCTATGTACATATGTGAATATACCAGAGTGAATCTCACCAATGTGTACATTCAAAAGACACTAACAAAAAATAACTATAAGTAAATAGCAGAAAGATCAGCATAGTAGAGGGAAGGGAACAGGTGAAGGGAGGAAGGGAGGGAAAGGGAAATACTGAGGACTGAATTAGAACAAATTGTATTCCATGCTTTTGTACTTATTTCAGAATGAATCTTAGTGTTACATATGACTGAAAAAAATAAGAAAATGATTAAAAATCTGGGTATGCTGGACATAAGATATTCAAGTAAGTAAAAAGAAATTTAAATGATTATCTAGTTAAATTTTTGTAATAGATGAGTTTGCTGAGATTCATGGAGATGAAGTAGTTTTACAAAATCAATGAGGATAAATAGTAGTTTAATTCATTGTTAGTAATTACATGTAAAATTCTGAAAACAATACTTAGCACATGGTAGACAGTAGATATTATTAGCAAGTAGTAGCAGCAGTACTGATGGTAATAGTAGTGGTTATAATAATGATTCAATACTAAAGGTAGTAATTTTAGTAATGATAATTATAGTGGTGTTATCCTCATCATATTGTAACAAATGCTAAATTTATTAAACACAAGTACTTCACAGCAAGTCTGATAACAGATTATGCCTACCATGTCTACAAATTTTTACAGAGCAATAGATATAATAAAAATTATAAATGTGGACCTAAATGTCCATGAAATGTTAGTAAAGACATATTAGGTGAGTAGATCCTTAAAAATTAGAAATCAATTTTACTATATGTACTAGATATTCATAAGTCATTTTAAGAAGCTTATTATATTTAGCATATGTTTTTTGTTTTAAAAACAAACAGAATGAAATGTGAGTTATTATGAATATTAATTTTAGTAAAGAAATGTGTTATTTTGATAATTAATCATTACACACTATTTCACATACTAAATATCTGAAATATACCACTTTCACCAAACTTTAAAAAAAAGCCTTTGTTAGTATTTAATGAATTTATCAAGTTAAGTAAAACAGGTTTCATATTTTAAATGCAGTGACTGAAATTCAATTTCATATTATGATTCCTAGACCCTAAGGAAAATACAGAGTATGTTTTCAAGTTCCTGAAACAAACTTTGGAGTATAATTTGCTCCTTTGAGTTAGTGTAAAGTTAGTCAAGTTTACTCAAGTGGAATCATCCTTTTTTGGTCAGAGTTATCCATATTGTCTATTTTCTTTCTTTGCCTCTCCTTCATACTTTTAACTTTTTATTTATTTTAGACTTTGTGATCCTTCAATAGAAGACTACGCAGGGAAGAGAAAGAAGCTGAAATTCAATTACATTTTTATGCTGTTTAATATTTTATAGCAAGTATAGGGAAGATGTGGAGATTATGAAAGTGAAATTTTGAATCTTTTGTTCCTAGGCTTATACTAATCCTCCTCAAATTTATCCCCATGATCAGAGTGAGTTATCCAATGAATTTAGACCAGATGATTCACTTGCTTATATTCTAATACTTCCCGTTACTATAGGATTAAATCAAAGCTAATGTTTTAACAGTTAAAAATATTCTTCATAATTTAACTTTTACCCCTATTTATCTGCATGATCTCCCACCATCCACTTCAGAAAACTCAGCAAACTGTTTGTAGTCATGCATGTAAGAAGTTTCTTGTCTCCAGGCCTCTGCTGATCTCCCTGTCTAGAATGCTCAACTTGGATCCTTGCACACCCTCTTTTTTCCCCCCTACTGATTCTTTAAGACTCAGATTCAGGTGTCAGCATCAGAAAATACTCCTTTTATCTCCTCACCACTTCAGCAAGCTAAGCAAACAAATCCTCTATATATAACCATGAAGATTGTGCATGATTACTCTTGCCACTTTCTTTTAAAATTTACTGGCTGTGCTACCCCTCTAAAATGTCAATCCCTCAAGGATGGGGATTGAGTTTCATTCATTTCATCATCCCAGAATCTAGAACTGTGCCTAGCAAGAAGTTTGTATTTCATATATAAGGAATTATAAGTTAATCTATATACAGGTGCATTTTATAAAATTGTGAGAGAATTTTAGGTATTTGTTTTTCCAAATCTGCACTGACCCAAACTACAGATCTAGTTCTTTATTTTCTTAGTATATAGAGATGGACTATACATTTCCCTTCCTTCTTGTTTACGTACAGTTTTTGCTTTGCAGCTTGTTTGCTTTCAGCAGTATCGACATATCCTTGGTAATATTTCTAATTATTTTTTAAAATATATCTAACACAATATTCACTCTGTAACTGAATTTGTTAAACTTACTTCTGCTTTGAAGCTCAACTGCAAGTTGTCTTTCAAGGTTTTCTCTAATCTCTCTCTCTCTATAGAGCTCCATTCGCAGCTCCTTCTTTTCTTGCTGAATCTGCTTCTCCTGGATGCGAGCATTATCCAAAGCCACTTTCAGCAGACCCTGTCAAAGTACAGCAAATGACATGCAGTTCATCTTATCTGTTTTAATTTCTCAAATATGAAATAATTTATGTAGGTGCTAATGTCTTGTATTACATTTATTTTGTTTATAGAAATATTGTTGACCTGAATGTTGGTCAACAGAGTTTCCACAGAGGATAGACTATCAGCAAAAATGAATGGTCCAGGGAATCCAGGGGGCAATGCCTGCCCAGGAGCCAGCTGGAGCTTGTCCAAGGGTGACTTCATCATTGGAATTTGAACTGGTACTTCTTCTGAAAGAAAAAATTATGTCAGAAGGCTCACAAATTAACAGCTGAAATGTTACACCAAATCACCTCCAACAGATACAGAGACTAATCCAAAAACTAAGTGATGGACACTTATAATTAGAAGTTATCCCTATGCATTCACTTGCCTCTAATTTCTGAAGATAAGTGGTTCAATACAAAACCCATGAAATTGAACACATATTAATTGCTAAAGAGATATGAAATCTGTTGAAAAGAATTTCAGATAAATATAATTGATGTATATGTTATTGAATGCCTATAAACTAAATAATCAGATGACTTTCTGGAAATGAGTAAGTTGCCTTTTACTTTTTTCTCTTCAAATTTGTGTGTCTACCCATCTACCTCCCTGTCCTCATTATTTTTAACAGCTTCTTTGAGGTATAATTTACAGACATTAAATTCAACTGTTTTAAGTATACACTTAATTTTTGGTAAATTTATGGAGTTTTCTATCACGACAAATGTTTTAGAACATTTCATTCCCCTCCAAACCTATTTATAGTTAATCTCCTCACTCACCCTAGTTTCTGGTTGCAAGTGTGCTACTTTCCTTCTAAATTTTTACGTTTTCTGAACATTTTGTATAAATAGAATCATACAATATGTGGCATTTTTTGCCTGGCTTCTTTCACTTAACATCATGTTTCTGAGGATTATTCATATCATGTCATGTATCCATAGTTTCTTCCTGAAATAATTTTCAGTGATTCAATGTATTCAAAAGAGACTCACATCAGAAAAAGACTAGGTTTAAATGGTATGGAAACAACAATAACAAAAAAAAATTAGCTATTGGTGTGGTTCCTGTAAGGATGCAAATATGGATTTGTCATGCAGTTAGACTTAATTTTTCAATTGCAAGTAGCCTAAATATGTAGTGTGTAGAGTCTTGAACCCATTGATTTCACAGTCATCACGCTTTGCTGTGGAATTTCTTGTGCGGGAATTTTTAGCATATCATGACAGGAACCTTCAGTGAGATTACTTAATGGAAGAGCATTATCTGCATATAAAATGCTCTTAATTTTCTATTTTTCTAAAACCAATACTGATGAAAATGCTAAATGATTATTTAATAAAAGCAACAGTTTCACATTATTTGAATCCAAATGTTAACAGTTGTTTATTGCTCTTAAAAATTCAATGAAATGCATAGACTCTGCCATTAATTTTCTTCAGCACTGAAAGCTATATTATATATTTCCCCAAAACTAACTTTTAGAAAAGCTAAATAAATTGTATTTTGATCACGGATGCATGATGCATGGGTTTTCTACAACTCCCTCATAGTTTTATTTCCATAATAGTGAGATTAATTTTAATATTTAAAATTCACTGTAAGATCTTATAGGACATCTCTCTGCCTGTCTCTCTCTCTCCTCTCTCTGTCTCTCTGAAATCAATGGTAGGTTTGGAACAGATTATTTTCCAGAAAGAACAGAAAGGATCAGCACATTATCACAATTCCTTGACTTTGTTCAACTACAAGGTTTCTTTTGAAATATTATCTTATAAAAATATAGAAAAAACTAAATCCTAACATTAGCAGTTCTAATGTTTTAAAATACATTTCTCAACAAGACAAGTACTATTATGTTTTATTTGTATTGTTTGAGGTCTGTATTTGGGGTTATCTTGTCTTTTCCACATACATGCATTAAGTAGATGGAATGACTTAATACTGATCTATTAATACTAACAATGGCTAGAGAGACTGCACTTTTATGCTGATAATTATAAATCTTATAGTATAAATTTGTATAAAAGAAAAGATCTATTTTTACAAGATGAGCCACTATGAAGTTAGAATATTGAATTTCTGTTGATTCAGAGACAACATATTTCCCTTAAGTAAATACTTTGTATCAGAGACAGAGATCTTAAAAATAATGGATTTCTTGCTATATATCACTCTACACACATGTATAGCTTCAGTGGTAAGAATCTGAGGGGCACTCTTTCTGAAAAGGAAAGCAATATATTCAGTATGCATAAAATAAAATTATGGTACATTAAAATTGCTAGAAGTCTCCTATTTGAAGCTGAAAGAAATGCCCTTCAATTGGCTCAAAGGAAAATTACTATTGACTATGAAGACAGGTTGCATGGTCTATGGTTTGTAATGTTGCTGTACAGTAGATTGAAGTTTCAAAATAGTATTACTCTTCCTTAAAGAGATAGACACAGCTGAATTAGGTGTTGCTTGCTGCAGTGAGGATCAAATGCAAAAAGTACCATATTTCATCAGACCTAGTCAACACCAGGAAAATAAATAGAAATATAAGAGGTATGCAGGCTATGATTCATTTTGATAATCTGGCCCAAGAGAGACACATAGAGACAGCACACAGATCTAAACTTCTACCAAAAGACAAATAGGACACAGAGGGTGGGAACAGGGATGACAGTGTAGCAGAGGTCACATCGATTTTCAGCAGCAGTTTTCACACAGATGAGATAACCCTGGACTCTATTCGGTCCATTGTTCATATCCTACCTGTCCCACAAGCAATAAATTTCCTAGTCCTAGAAAAAGGACAGCAAAGAAGAAGGATTCTACTTATGACTTCTTATGATTAAGTTTTTATACTAATACAAACATGCTATTCAGACCAAGGTCACATTGCATGTTAAGGTCTGTAATAGCCCAAAACTAGGAGAAGCATATTAGTCTTAGCATATAAGAGTGGAAACTGTGAAATTATTCATCAGAATTTTTTTCTGATTTAAATAACATGCTACAAATATGAATGATAAATGCATTAGAAATTGATTTCAATCTTATAATAGGTCTTCACATCTGAATGGCATGTACATTTTGTTCAGAGTTTGAATAAATGCAGTGTTATATAGAAATGTATTAGGTGAGATTGAGAAATCCTAATTGGCAATGAAATTAAAAATGTGCCAGTACTTGAAACTTAGATTATCAATTTAATAAGAGCATCTCTTTGTAATCCTGAGAAAGAGTTTTGATTATTTTGATTTAAAAAACTGGCATATATATACATATATATATATAAACCTTTATATATATGTCAGCATATATGACACAATGGTTTAAATTAAAAAATAAAGCTAGCACAACTGCAATCTAGTCAAGGACATGAGCAACCTCTCCATTTATTGATGTAATGTAGAGACCACTTTTACTGAGCCTGTTTGTTAAACCTGTCATACTTGGTAATAGAACTTGGGGATCCAAATAAACACCAAGCTCTTTATTTTAATTTCTTGCTTGGTGCCCAGATGAATAGATGCAAAAGTTAACAAGAACTTTAACTGTATAAAAAAGTAAATATATGGTAAAAGTTCCCTTGAAAATTAAAGTCAAGGATCCTAGAGACACTTTACATGATGCCAGTGATTATTCTCCCAACTTTTTGTAGAGGTAAGTATTTCCTTTCCTCTGGGCTTTGAGGATTATGATTCAGGAATAGAAATTTAACACAGATGGCTCACTGAGCAGTGGAAAAATGCAGCTACCTACCAGGTCATCAGTTTTATTCTTTAACAAGTAAATTATATTCCATTATTTGATTTGCGAGCTTTCCCCTAAATACAGCTGGCCCAAGGGACTTTACTTTGTCAATGTCATTAGTATTACATTCAACACAAGCAAGACACCTGCTTCCCTCTCCCAAACTGAAGAACAATAACAACAACAAAATGACCAACTGCTGTGTAATGATGTGACCTGCATGAACATAGGGAAGTGTTCATAGCCTCAATTGAACAATGACTCCTCAAGTGTTGTAATCATCAAATGTGGAAAAGAAAAACTTATCCCCAAATTTGGGAAGATGAAATAAAAATAATGCAGATAAATGGAAACAGAAAACTAGTGGGAAATGAATGAAGGGCCATCAGCCTGAGAAACTAAGATTGAATACTGCTAAAACCAATTATGTTCCTGTTCTGCTCTGGATCCTTAGATTAGTAATTTGGCATAACAGGCTCCTTTATGAATTGAAATTAAATCATCTCTCAGATAAAATATTATGCCAATAACAAATATTAGGTTCAATGAAGGGCTTAGAGGAAGTATGATACCTCCTCATTAAGGAGTTGATAAATTATTTTGGAAAAAAATAAGTAAGTTGCAGAAGCAGACAATTAAGCATGAATCACAAAGAACAGATTATCACTGTCTCTAGTTCAAAGAAAGAGGGGTTCACTGTGTCTGCAGCAAACATTGAAACTTAACCTATTCACCATCTAGCTGAAAAGTGTTCTCTCATAATTTCCACAAGATATCAGATGTGCCAACAAAAAAGTGTTCCTTGTTCAAATTATTGTTGAAAAATCTGGACTAAATAGCGCTAAACATTTTTCCTTAATGCAAGGTTTGCAGATACATTATTAGGTGCTTAGTGAAATTTGAATTTCAGACAAGTAGGAAATCATGATTTAATACGGGTATGTCCAAAAATATGCCATGGGTCATCCTTATGCTAGAAGTGATTTATCAGTTATCTGAAATTCAAATTTCACACAGAATAATATTCCTTCTCATTCTTCCTTTTTTTCCCTAAGTCTTTTAAAGCAAAACATCTCAGAGCCATTAAAATGCAAATGCCAATTAATCTGATTTGGTCATTGCACACTGTATACAAGTATCTAAAAGAACATACTGTACCCTGTAAATATGCACAGTTATTATGTACCAATTAAAAATTAAAATGGAAATATTAAGTATTAGCATGTGTTACATATTATGATAAGCAGCAGAGAGCAGAGTGAGAAAGACCCAGATGCTGGAACTTCAATACTCTAATATAAGCAACTATGTGTTTGAATCCCAGCTTTATGATTTTCAAGACCCTGGGGAAGTAACTTAACCATTCTGTGTCTGTTTCCTCTTCTGTAAAATTAGAATGATAACAACAACATTCCCTCTTAGAGCTGTTAGAAAGACTAATGAGCTACTATTCCTACAGTTCATAGAACAATGTCTGACCCAAAGTAAATGCAATATAAATGTTAAGTGATAATTGAAAATGTCTAGAAATCAAAAGGGGAACATAGTAGTGTATTTGACCACTTAAGCATCTATTAACTAACCTTATGAACACCATGTTTGGAGAGATCCTTTGAGTCTGGTTTTACTTTCAATTAGGCCAAAAGACATATATCAGTGGTTCTTACCCATGGGCTGTTCCTAACCAAGTAGTCACTCTGCTGCCCAGAGAACATTAAGCGATAGGTGGAGACAACGTTGTTTTTTGTTTTGTTTTGTTTTAGTTTTGTTTTTTTTGTTGTTGTTTTTGTTTTTGATTGTCAAATCTGGTGCGAGTGGTGGGAAGAAGCTTACTACTGACATCTAGTGGGAGAGCCCAAGAATACTGCAAAATAACCTGCAGTTTTGGACAACTCTGCCCCCATCTCCAAGAAAAAAATTATCTGGCAAATGTCAGTACTGGTTGAGAACCAGTGGTCTAGATTTATATAGTAAAATTTCAATGAATGACCAGTTAATTATATCTCCCTTTCTACTCTGAACTTCTAGAGTTTAATAAACTTACTAAGAAAATAAAGTTCAAATCAATGATTGAGAACTAAGTGCTTTACAAAGTGTCTTTTAGAGTTTTTATGCATTTAATGTGAGGGTCACAGTCTTTATTCTTTGCTTAACTGGCACTCTATAGAGAAAACTCTTCTCTCTGTCCTATTTAACATTGCAACCTGCTCCTCTATTCCCACCTTCCTTTAGCATGCTTTCTTTTGTTCCTATAAAATTTACTACTATTTAAATATACGTATAATTTGTTTATTTATTTTTATTATATAATTCATCCCACTAATATAATTTCTACAAGATGTGAGTCCCTTTCCTAGTTTTTATTTTTTCACTGCTGTCTTCCTCAGGTATATTGAATGAAAACTATATCTATATGTAACCCTTGCTGTGATTTTGGATATGTGGACTGGTAATCTCAAATCTATGTAAGACATCTAATAATCGGTTTGATTCCACTATTTCTATTGAAAAAGACAAAATTCTACATAAATTTGTAACCTTAAAATATGTTTACAGGTATGTGGTGGGAGGAAGGAAGAAGAGATGGAAATAAAATGTTTCTGGTCTACTCAGCCTTTCCAATAAAATCAGCAAATATTATAATTTTAAAATATTGTTACAAATTAAAACTTTGCAATATTGAAAAATAGCTTTATAGTTGTCATAAAATGTCTAACATGCATTTAATGAATTTGTCTGTTGCAGTTGTATTTGTTGCAACTGTGGCAACATGAGTGAGTCTCCCTTAGAGGGGGAGAGCCGACAGAGTCAAACACATACTCCAGGAGATTGCATTCGATGATGGCATCTCAAATTTAACGTGAACGTGCAGCCCTTTTTATACACCAGGTGAATCAGTGAACAAAGCTTGAAACCTGATAGCCGATGGGTGGCTGAGCCTGACATTACACAGTCACACAAGGGGAGGGGGACCTGAGAAAGGGTGAAGCTCTTTTGATACAGGTGGCCCCCTGGCGGGTCTAGTCACCTAGGAAGTTTTCCTCCAGGGCATGAATAATTCCTAGGTTTTCCTCAGGAATGTCCTATTCCTCAGCCTGGGAAACCATGTGACCCAATGGTTTCTTCCTACATCCCCACACTTGTCCACATATCAAAGTCTTTGAGCAAAAATATAGTAAAGTGTGAAACTCTCTGACCGATACACAGTTTCCTATTTTCTCTGAGATACTGTATTATTTTATCAGAGATAAAGCCTATTTGTTTTGTTGTACCTCTAGATTTTCTAAAACCTAGAAATAAATAAATGCTAAGTTTCCAGAATAGAAAGATTTTTGATGTGGATACAAGTATTTGATCCAAAAAATGCAAGGAAGACACAAATTTCTGATATGAACAACTAAACAACACCAGAGGCATTTAATACAAATCCCTTGCCCAGAAAACCAGAAAACCAGCCTGGCTACTTCTGTGTGTAATGCTGAAAAGAGAACATTCCATGAGTAGTAAGGAATAAAATAATAGTCTGAATCATAAATTGACAAGCAGGCACAACTGGAGTAGGGGTAAGGTGGGAAATAGCTGATATTTTAAAGAGTTATGTTTAAGATTGATGGGGTGCTACGCATTTCCATCCAATTAGATAACACTTCCATGTGATAACATTTTGTCATCCAGGTTTATCTGCAAAATGGTCTTAGGGTTCCCATACAGGCTTGCTTTTAGCCTTAGCAGGGATTCAGTCATCTGGCTGACTGCAGAGGCTGTAAAGCAGATTTCTCATTTTGCTTCATTGCCAAGAGATGTGCAGTCTTTTCCATCAACCAAGGGAGAAAAACCTCTGTTCTTAATCTGGTAGAAATCAGGAAGAAAAATTTATTGGTCTGCCCTGGTAAGTCCAGTGTCAACTTTAAAATCACTGCATGCTCCTCTCCCTGTCCCCTTTTAGTTAACAGCTGAATAGAGAGATCATGGAAGGTACAATGGTGAAGTTTATTAATCAAATAAAATACAGCAATAGTCCTCAAACACTATCATGCTTAAGAATAATCAGAAGACTTTTGCATTCCCCACTTTGAGAATTTCTGATTCAGTAGGCTTAATGTAGGGCCTGGAAACTTGAATTTCTAAGTATCTGATTGATGGCTGATGTTTCTAGTGTGTGAAATCAAACTTGGAGAATCCACTGGGCTGTATAAAAGTCAATTTTTTCTGCATTTGGGGATTGATATGGAGCAAATTATATTCCCTTGTGTCTGATTGTGCCCAAATGAATCCCAACATTATTTATAACCTTAATGCACTAATAAAATATTTAAAAATACTTTTTAAAAGATGATCAAAATTGTTTCCTATCACTACATTTTGTAGAACTAGTTGTCATTCAGATTTCAAGATATTAATGATACCTAATTTTATGTATCACCAAAGTTTCAAGAAGTTACATAAAAATTAAGGAGGCCCATCAAGCAGCCTGTTCTATAGATTCAGCGATTCTGAAAAACTATTTATGTTACAGTAGAAATATATAATGGACTTATTTATAACATAGAATCAGGAAATTAAATAGTAAAAAACACAAATCTATATAAAAGCAAATTATTTCCCTTTATTCAATAAGCAATTGTTCAGCAAGGAAAACAGCTGATGTCACCCTTAGCTATTTTCTTAAATCCAGAAAGGCAAAAAGTGAGTATTTTGGCAGAAGATTAAAGAACAAATGTGATTCAAAATTAGAATGATACCATCATGAAAACTTGGCAAGAATAATCAATGTAACAATCAATTTATGACTTGTCACCTCTTATAAATGCTTTAATAAGGAATATGTAGATAAGTATACATGTTTAGAACATATCAATATGCTCACTAATAACTGTGCAATTGTATCTTTTTATAATATATACATATTGTTGTTTATACATAATATTGTTTATTTTACCACAACACCAATGATATAAAACTGGGAATCTTCTGTTTAAATGTTATCTCTCTCCTTTTCTTGTTTTCAGGGATGCACACACACACACACACACACACACACTCATATTCACACTTAGTGATAATACTGCATTTCAGACTTAGATAAAAATTGAGGCATTACGGTATCACATTTTCATGAAAGATAACAATTAAGGTTTTTCCTAATAAATGAGTATTGAAATTATAATTGCAACATTATTATAAGCTTAGCCAGTTAAGAATGACTTTAGTCATTTAATTTATTGTAAGAAGCTGAATTTTCTTTAAAATATACTTTAATTATAAGACACTACTTACGTCTTCCTCAAATTCATTTCTAGTTAGTTTGTGGGTCTTAATTCAATTTCATCTTCTTCTATCTCAATATTCACACTTAATATATTGTCTTTTTTTATCAGAAACACTTTAAGTACTCAGTTTTAAATGGAATGGTATGCTTAAAGTAAATCTTTAAACTTGTAAGTTGAAGAGTATGGTATTGCTCTCCTCTAATAAGTATCACAAAAACATAGTTTGTCAACATGACAAAGAGGAATATTTGCAAAGAGTCACAACTAAAAAGTTTTCACAAATGTATCATGCAATTTAACTTGAGAGTATGTACAAGTCTAAATCATCAGATATCCCTCTTATGATTTTTACTCTCTTTTTCCCCCCAAGTCTTCTGTTCTACTTACAGCAGATGGAACATGACTGAATCTATGTGTTGGGATATAAAAATTTTAATAGCAATTTTCCTGTTTATAGAACAAAAGACAATTGCCTCAAAGAATGTTTGTAGAAAGTTAAAATGAGAAAAATAATAGTGGAAGCATCTAATACAGTGCTTAGAATACAGTATACCCTCATGAAAGTTTGGCTAGCCTTTCAGATATGAAATATTCAAGAACAAGAATAATATTCAATATAATGAATGTGGCCATGAAATTTCTTTTTAAAAGGTTTTCTTCTAGTTAATTGAATGAAGCCCTTAGTTAAGGTAAGACAAACAATAAAGGGCTTATAGCATTGTATTTTGTTTCCCCAGTATCCAGACAAAAAAGTAAACTGTAATTTTGTAAGTAATATCTCTCAGTTTAGTACCAATGTAGTTGGAAGACTTCAGGCTCACATTAGTTGGGTTATATTTTTCCCTTAAATTTAATTCTGGTTTCATTTTTATTCTCTTGGAGACTTGAAAGTTTAAGATAAATGTGCTTTCTACCAAGAAAACAGGAAAAATCTACCTGAAAAATATCCTGGTATGTTTGGTCTTATTGTGTTAAAGTTGAAATTCCTTCACTCTTTTTTTCATTTTTTACTTGTTCTAATTAGTTATGCATGACAGTAGAATGCATTTGATAAATTATACATAAATGGAGTATAATTTCTCATTTTTCTGATTGTATATATTGTAGCATCACATTGGTCATGCAGTCATATATGTACATGAGGTAATAATGTCTGCTACACTCTGCTATCCTTCCTACCCTCTTACCACTTCCCCTCCCTTCACTCCCTTCTACCTAATCTAAAGTAACTCTTCTTCCCTTGAGCCCCCACCCCATTGTAAATTAGCATCCACATATCGGAGAAAATATTCCACCTTTGGTTTCTTGGGTTAGGCTTATTTCACTTAGCATGATATTCTTCAACTCCATCCATTTACCAGAGAATGCCATAATTTCATTCTTCTTTAATGCTGAGTAATATTCCATTGTGATATATATATATGTGTGTGTGTGTGTGTGTGTGTATATATATATAAAGAAAATGTGATATACATATACACATATACATATATATCACATTTGTTATATATATATATACACACACACACACACACACACACACACACACACACACACATATAGAGAGAGATCACATTTTCTTTATCCATTCATGTGTCGAATGACACCTAGTTTGGTTCCATAGATTAGTTATTGTGAGTTGAGCTGCTATAAACATTGATGTCACTGCATCACTAAAGTATGTGATTTTAAGTCCTTTGACTATAAACCAAGGAGTGAGAAAGCTGGGTCAAATGGTGGTTCTATTCCAAGTTTTCTGAGGAATCTCCACAGTGCTCCATAATGGTTATACCAATTTGCAGTCCCACCAGTAATGTATGAAAACACCTTTTTCCCCATATCCTCACCAACATTTATTGTTTTTTATATTCTTGATAATTGTCATTCTGACTGGAGTAAAATGAAATATTAGAGTAGCTTTGAATTGCATTTCTCTAATTGCTAGAGATGTTGAACACTTTTTCATATATTTGTTGATCCATTGTATTTCTTCTTCTGTGAAGTGTCTGTTCAGTTCCTTAGCCCATTTATTGATTGGGTTATTTGTTTTTGGTGTTAAATTGTTGAGTTCCTTATATATTCTATAGATTAGTGCTTTATTCGAAGTGCATGAGGTAAAGATTTTCGTCCGATGTGTTGGCTCTCTCTTCACATTATTGATTGTTTCTTTTGCTGAGAAAAAGCTTTTGATTGAATGTATCCAATTCATTGATTCTTGATTTTACTTCTTGCACTTTAGGAGTCTTGTTAAGGAAGTCAGATCCTAGGCCGATATGGTATAGATTTGGGACTACTTTTTCTTCTATTAGGTGCAGGGTCTCTGTTCTAGTACCTAAGTCTTTGATCCACTGTGAGTTGAGTTTCTTGCAGGGTCAGAGATAAAAGTTTAATTTCATTTTGTTACATGTGGCATTCCATTTTTTCCCAGCTACATATCCTTCACTTACTCTTCATTATAAATGTTTATAGATCCCTGTGGAATGTCAGATGTTGATACAAAGACACAGCAGACACTTTTCACTTTCACTGATAACCCTGGTACTTGAGGAGGTATTCCCTCATCTTCTACCATAAGATATTTAGTTTGAAAAAAATCCAATACATTCACTGAATATAAAAGTTTAGAATTATTATAAGATTATCTATATGTGGAGGTTGGATCTATGCATACAGCACAGAGTTTGATGTTTTCATTAGGCCACAAATATAAATATATTTATTTATGCAAATAAACATACTAATTAAACATGTTTAATGTATTTCAAAGCTTGGAACATAAAGGGAAAATGTTTATTTAGTGCTCAACTTTTAGTGACCTTTTAGAAAACTACAAATTCTTCCTCTTTTTTTTCCCTAACTGATCCTATCCTTATACATATGCATAGTTAGTGATATTTCTTTAGGGAAATAACTATAATTTTAAGATTTACTTTACAAAATACCTTACAAAATTCAGTAATATTAAAGCAAGAGCTTAACATTTTGTATTTCTATGAATCTTTAAATATCATGAACTCAATAGCTAGAGGAATTTTGTAATGTAAAGAAAGAAAAATAAAAAGGATATTTAAAATTAACATCTAATATATTTCAATATTAGTAACTATAGTATAGATAATATCTATAGTATACTAGAATAATCAAAATTGAATAATTTACCCAAATTTTGTTCTATATTCCAATTCTATTAAATTTGTATATTTATATTATTAATTTATTTGTATATAATACCTTAAGAATGATCATTATAATATTTGGGATGGGCCTTAAGGAATGTGGCATCATCACCTGAGCAGCTGTATTTAACCAGCTATCTTAGAGATTGTCATCCTAATCCTGTTTGATCACTAAGGAAGATCACTTTGCTCTCTGCCTTTCAGTCTTGTCACCTCCCCTTCATTATTCAGCTCCCATTCATATTTTTCTAGTAAATTTCCATATTTTTTACACAAAATTAAAAGAATCACCTCTTCTTGGTTACTGACATTGGATTCCATTTTATTTTCAGTTAGCATCTTTGTATTAACAGATGGAGATAAGTGCTATGGTCTCCATACAATTCTCAAGCATAATCAGTATCAAATTTTCTTGGGAGAATTTACTAGAAAACTCATGTCACAATCTAATCTTACCTACCAGTTTCAGAGACAGAATGTATATTAAGAAAATATTAACAAGGACGAAAGAATAATACAATATGGTATTCAAGTTTGAACATAGATGTGTATTGCTTTATTGTTTTGGATACAAATTCCCAGAAGTAGATTCTTATCTGGATATTTACAATACATGTTTTCTTCCCTTATTTGCCCCAGAAAATGAGCCCTGTGGTTAGCAAACTTCTATTACTGACATCTCATAGTTAGTTAAACTTTGTTGTCAACCTTTCAAATACTTGAAGCCCATAGATGCATTTCCAGGCCCAGGTAACTATTTCTTATTTACTTTTCAATGGAATTAAACATGTTAGAGTGGAATTTTTGCTATTGTGTCTCTCCCTGCTTAGATTTCACAAACACTCAATGTACCCCACATCACCACTGAAGCCACAAAGTGTACACAAAATAATGATAGAATCTCTACAGGTATAAAATACCCTAATAAAATAGAGGGATAGAATAAAAACAATTACTCCAATCCACTTTAATAAAACAGTGGCATTAAAATTGCATTACTCTTATGATACTGACATTCCCATTGGTACTTTGTATATACCCTTCGAAAGTTGTCCACCCTGTTCGAATGGCACTATGTCTTTTTGCAATATAGTTTGTGTCCAAGCAGGTTTGTAGAGAATGTATCTAGGGAGCCATAAAACTGGTGGAAAACATATTTCTCCATGGTGTTTTAGTACTCTGAAAAATTCAATCACAGGGAAAAATGTTTTGCTGTAAACATCTTAAAAGTATTATAAAGGCAACAGTTTCCCACAGCACCTGTTTCAATAATTTTAAGAGTGAGAATAGGTCTTATTATATACCAAAGCTCAAATTCCTTTTATTTCCTTGATTTTCACAAGTTTGGCTCTTAATGTTTTAAAAGGATTAAAGTGCAATACAATCTGTTTGCTAGTATAATAATGAATAATCTGGATGTCGGTATGGGATAGCACAATATTTTCCAAAATGAAGCCAGAAATTGCATTTTTCCCTTCAGCTTAGTTTTTATTCTTTCTGCAAAAGGCATTTTTGATTACAATAATTTAGCAAAGGAAAATGACATTTTACATGCTCAGTGTGCGTAGTATATATTTGTGTATATTTCAAAGATCAAGAGTTAAAAATGCCCTCAAGGTAAAGAAATTGGGATTTAATTTAGACCTGAAGATATTTACATCCTAAATTCAGGATTTTGAGAGTTGAAATTCGGAATATTTGCTTTTGTTTTCATTCTTTTTCAATTTTTTTAGATCTTTGGAATTAAGAACTAAGTTCCTTACTATTTTACATTGTCTTCTACTAAGCCCTCATAAATATTAATTTCATGTTTATGAAAAAGAAGTGGTAGTGGTGATATGCCTGCATATGTGTGTATGAAGACAGAGGAAAATGACACTGTCAGATTTGCTTATTTCCCCAAAATGTATTTTATCATATGCACCTCCATAATCAATTTTATTAACTAGCACCATTCCTCAAAATTTACTATAAATTTCCAATTATTTTTTCTAAATACTACAGTTGTAATAATGAAATGTAAAATCTCCAACAAGTACTTCTTATTAAGTTGTCTTTTTCAATTGTTAAATGCCTGTCAAAATACTGAAATCCGTTAAACATCTCATAAACATTAAACATTGCTTTCTGCCCCTTAAATACATTCATTGACACTTTTGAAGAAGGTAAAACTATTGCCATTTTTGTTAGACATTTTATAGAATTAATAAGTAAAGTCCAATGCATTTATAGCAATTGGTTTTACTCTTTTTTTCTTTTTGGTTTTACTCTTAACTCCAGTCTTGCATCAGTTTCATACTGAAAACTTTAACTGGTATATTACATCATAACATGAACATATTGGGAAAGGAAACCTACTATTATATTTGGGCCATTTATCATCTAACCATGGATCTCAATGAAATATGACTTCAGCTAGAGCAAAATAAAGAAAAAAGAGGAGGAATCAGATATAAAGATATAGAGATCAGTGGAGTAGAAGAAGGAAGATCCAGAGGGAGGATGGAGGTACTGAAAAGAGGAAGAAATGCTGAATGAACTTAAGAAAATCACCCTAAATGTATGTAAAAATATACCGCAGTAAATTCCACTTTATCTTTATCTATAAAACATCAATAAAAAATAAAAAAAATAAGTGATTGAAAGGAAGACCACTAATGTAGGAAAAGAAAAATAGGTGGAGGGAGGAGGACTGGGAGAGAGGGGGGCATAGGGAATCAAAATGGAGTAAATCAAATTCCATGCCTGTATGACTTTGTCAATATGAACTCAACAATTATGTGTAACTATAATGCTCTAATAAAAATATGACTTCATGATGTCATTCTTAATTTTGTAATTTTTGCCGTCTATTACCAAGTCTTGAACCCTCCTAATAACTTTCACTCTTCACTTCTTCTTCTTACATATCTACTGTGTAAAAGGGTCCTCTTATTAGGTTCTTTGAAATATCTCTGTTCCAATAACCTCCAAATTGAATAATTAAAATAGCTTCCTTAGCAGAAATCAGAAGTTTTGGTCTTTTATTACACTATGCTATTTTGGACATTAAGGCTAGATCAATGCCCCAAATCAACGTTAATTCTGGTGGATGAAACAATAGGGCTTCCAGGATCTCTCCATAGTTTAACTTCACCTTTTATGTTTTTTCTGCAAATATTCCACTATAAAAATATCAGTTATAGTCAACCTACTTGACTCCTTGTAACCTACTTTTCACAAACCTTTATCATTTGTATGATTTTTCTTAAAATATTTTCCCACTCCCTTTAAGATCTTAAATTAAACCTACATACCATGAATTAATGATCTCCATTAAAACATTTCCTATCTCAGTCCACAATAACCTTCTATTTCTCTGAAATGCTATGGAGTAAATTTTCTGATCACACACATAGGGTTTTTTACTGTGTACTAAAATATTTCTCATTATGTTATTTATATATTTTTCAGTAATTAAATTTTCACATGTTAATGTCTTAAATCCCTCATTAGGCATTAAATTACTTGAGGGTGGAGAATATTGTTATCATTTGCTCTTTCTTTTTAGGAGGCTACAATTTTGCTTCACTATTGAATAAACATTTGTAATTTGTTTTCTAAATTGCATAGGACAAAAAATCACAAGAATTGTTTTAAAAGACTAGGTTGCCTACACAGCACACATAATGACTTAGAATATATAAATTTAAAGATAAATAGATCCTAGATTCTGAGTACTTAGTAATTTCCTATGATCCCTATTTAACAAAAGAGAATTCAATAGGGTAAGATTCATTATGTGGTTGGAGTGGAATTGTCACAAAGTGTGGACATGTCTAGTCATCAGAAAATCTGCAAAAATAATGGAATTTTTGAGTTATTAATCTGTAATTGATCAAATCTTATTCCCCAAAACTAAAATGAATTGGTATTTATTGGTGGAAAAATGAATGCAATTCTCCTAAAATTACTTAAGAGCATTTCTTTAAGCAGGGCACTAGGCTTGGTGTGAACTAGATTCTTGTTCTTTTAATGTTAATTGCCTAAATGTTGTTTATTCTTAGAAGAACCTATTATTTAAAAGTGGAGTTTTTATTTACCTATTATTTAAATTAACCTATTATTTAACCTATTATAGTTTTAATTAACCTATTATTTAAATTGGAGGGTTTTTTCAATTCCAATTTTAACACTTTAAAATCTAAATTTTAAATTTGTAGAGTCTAAGATTTTATGTACCTTTTCTTTATTATCTGCAACAAATCTAATGTAATCTGAATGCTATACTTACAAAAATAAAAACACAAGTCATAGTGATAATACAACTCAAGCTGCATTTATACATACAACTGTATTGATCCTTTTCTTTTAACCATCTTTTTGTAAAACATTTAGTAAATTTAAAGAAAATGAGATTAAATCAATTATCTTGCAAAACTGACATGCTTTCAGAGTGAATTGATGGTCCTATTCAATTTTAATGGCCAAACTCTGTGTGTGCACATGCATGTGTGATAGTCAAGTGAATATAAAATTTAAAGCCACCTTCTTCATTTCTGCCAAGAAATATAGTACTGGTGAAACATTTTTCTATGAAAAATGAAAGAATTTCTGTAGCACTGAAGTATAACCCCAAATTAAATTACAACTGGGAAAGTTGATTATATATTGTATTCCCATGATTAATTTCGCTGATCCATTTTGTTAAACTGTATGTTATTTGGTTATAGGAAATAGGTTATTTGGAAATAGGTAACATATTTCTATTATTTTAATAAAAAGTAGCTTCAGATCCCTTTGGCATAATTTTATATATGCCAAGGGAAAAAAACTTAACTCTCTTCTGCAATATGTCTATAAACAAAGCAAGATATTTGCACATACATGCAGTGTATTTAACTTCTTTTAATCTTTTTATTTACCTTCAATGCTGTGAATAGAGCAATATCTTACACTTCGTCAAATTCACTTAGAAGAAGCAGGATAGAGCTATATGCTGTTATTGAATATTTTTATATCTTTTGAATATAAACAATACCTTTGCACATTTTAATTGAAGATAATTAATAGGCAGGGATATGTTTTCCAAATTGCACATGGCATTTGAAATTGGGTTCATCTATTGCTTTCTTTGGAATTAAAAGAATCATTGTAACCTTCTGGGCTTCAATGGTTTTCAAGAGAATGTTAGTATAAATGTACCTGTGTCAGCTTCCAAATAAAACACAATCCAAATAGTCAATCATCCTTTAAATACCTAACCTGAAACAAAATTTCTGAGACTAGAAAGCCATGGAAAAATATCCATCAAGGGTGGATTCTTTTATGAGGAAGGTAAAATGAGAGTCACTGTCCTTTTCCATTGTTAAAAACACAGAGGAGCACTAAAATTTAACCATTTGCAATAACAATAACAACTCTGTTCTTGTTTCACGAACCATTAATCACAGTTACATATATTTTTATATGCATGGTAAAAATGATCTAGAATAATGAAAACTGAGAATAAAAATTTGGCCTAAGGAAAAAAAGAACAACTAAAATGTAGATACATAATTTTTTTCCCCACAAACCTGATGCATAGCTAACCCCATGTGTAATGGCCAATCGGAAAGGGGAAAGTGTGATTACATGCTCCTTAGGAAGAGAGCTGCTCTGTATGAAAAAAACAACACATAACTCCTCAATATTCTCAGAGCCTCATTCAACTTTAAATTTAAGTTGGTTCTTTATTAAGAGGTTACAAAACAAAAACAAACAAACAAAAAAAAAAGGAGAAACTTAAAATGAGTCTCCAATGAATTAAAGTTGCCTTCATTTTCATGTAAATATAAATGTTTCCCTTTTCTGGCTGTTTCTGAACAGCTGTTTTCCCCTCACCTCTGTAAATTCTGAAGAAAATGACAATGGGGTGAATGTTATGGTTACAAATAATATTTTTCACATCATTGCAATCCAACCATTGTGATAAAACAACATGTAAAAGCAAATTCAAATCCACTGACCAGGTTCTCAAATAATATGTTCCATCACAGTGTTGTATTTTGGATCAACAACAAAAAGTACTATTTATTATGTATCAAATTCTGGCCACATCATCTATATTTATTTTTATCTTGTAAACACTACACATTTTCTTGTCCTGAGAGACTAAACCGAATCTTTTAATACTCACTCCAAACTGTCAGAGCACAAAATTATTATTTTTTTCTGTTTAAACCTCTAGAGACATGTTTCTATCTTGGCACTAAATTTTGGTGGCATTGCTTGTAGATTTTTCTGTCCCTCCTTAAAGGCAATGATGATGAAAGAAAATTATTTTTGGAGGAAAATATTGTTTACCTCATCAGTTTTACATTTATTAACTACCTTGTTCATTAAATAAAATAATAATAATAATTCCCTATCCAATTACCACAATGTCATGTTGGAAATTATAATGAGAAAATGTTATTTAGAAGTATTTATTAGTGGTGGGTGAACAATTAACTGACATGTGGTGAACATTTGAGATGCTACGATTTTCTTTTTCTTTTATCAAAAAATCAGTAACAATTTTCACCAGACCAATTTGGACATGCTGTTTCCATCCACATCCTCATCCATCATTTAGAGTAATTAGTTTGACTGCCTCCTTATCATGATGATAACCATGACACCAGCACTGACTGCTTGTGGCTTGGTCCCGGCAGATTGCAGATGTATCAGCTGTGATATGATCATTACCAAGTACTCACTGCCTAATGGGCAGCAGCTTGCTCTTCAGTTCATCCGTGCATGTGCATCTTCACTCTCCTACTCACTACTCCAGGAACCTCTGCTTACTGGGTATCTAGAAAGTACCTTGAAATTGTAGGATCATCTCCCCTGCCTTAATGCTAAGTGCATACACAATCATCATAGTAATTTAATAATTCATATATTCAGTTGTGACATCCTTTTCTATAGTCCCAAATCAGTAGTTAATTATTTAATTACTATTTAAGATTGCATGTTTTTGACATATTTAAGTACACAACACTATAAGCTTACTGGAGAAAAATACTATTTCTTCCACTTTTCTACATTATAATTTTTGTGTCTTTATACAGTATAATTAAGGACTATTTGATGATGCATATAAAAAGGCGACACATATTCATATGTTTAATTTTTACTCCTCTTTTACAAAACTCAAATTTTGAATGAAATTTCTGTATTTATCTGAAGTGCCTTTATAGATACCATCTGTTTTTATTCATGCTAAAATTGGCATTACCATCATTAAAGTTACAGACCAGAGTCTGGCTACTCAAAGGAATGTGCAAGGGATGACAGCAGAAAGTGGGTTTGACAGCTATTTATTCCAGAGATAAAAACTGAAAAAATTTTTAAGTAACCCATTTAAATATGTCATTTTTGTTTAGAGAGAGACGAAACTATCACAGGGGATTTAAGCTATTTAAAAGATATAAACATAAATATCATTAACATGTATACAGTTAAAATATTTGTATCTATATATTTATATTTTCATTGAAATACTATTATTTAAGGAGATAGGACATAATATGTAACACAAACTATAAAGACTCTGAATATCAGGAAGTGTATCTTTCAATAAATTTTGAAAATATAGTAATGCTTATTCCCTGAGACCAGTAAGAATCCTCTTTTCTAAGAAATGTTAATATGCAAGGACAGGTATGAAAATATACTCAGAACTTTAATCCCACCTTTTCTTTCAGGAAAAGGTAAAGTGTACAAAAATGTACTTAAACCAGAACTTTCCTATTTATGTAACATTTTCAGTTGTCTTAAAGTATATGCTGTGCTGTGGACTGACAGTTTGTGTTCTCCCGAATTTATAGGCTGAAGTCTTAAACCCCAATGTTATGGTATTTTGAGGTATGCCCTTTTGAAGGTAATTAATAAGTGGATAAAGAGAACAAAGAGCTACCTCACTTGTTCTCTCCCACCCCCTTCCTCTCTCTCTTTCCCAAGTGAGAACACCTGGAAGGATGTCCTCACCAAACATGGATTATGCTGCTCCTTTGCTTTTGGTCTTCCCAGCTTCCATAAATGTCAGAAACCAATGTTTGTTAAGTCATTCTGTTAATGGTATAGCAGCCCAAACTAAGACATGCAATGTTGGTGTTTTGATGAAAATAATATGTGATTTCCATCACCTCCTATGTCTGGTGCTTAGACAATACATAAAGAAGTATAAGGTAGTCATGAAGCATGGAGATTGTGGATTTAGAGAGCCTAGGTTCAAATTAAAGTTCTACCTCTTACTGAGTGATCTCGGGAAATTTTTTTTCTCTCTATGCCTCAGATATATCATCTATGAAATGATTGTTATTAATAATAATATTAAAAATATTTTGGATCGGAGAATACAGAAAAAGAACAAAGCCTAAATGCAAATTCAACATTTCCCTGGTAGATGCAGTGTAAATTCCATTGCAATTAAATTTCTACTGTTCTGTTCTATTTAATAACAATATGAACTGAGCACATTATTATCTGTTGTACTTTTATTCATGCCACCTGGAACACCTCAAATCTTAATTCTATTTAATCAAAACAACTTTTTCTTCAAAAGGTAATTCATGTTCCACCTCTTCCATAAAGCCTTTCACGAGTACCTAATCAATTCCACCTGTACTCATGCACTAGTCGCCTATACCAGCCATTTGTGAAGTAATCCTTTCCTGACTTGGGACTTTCCCTTTTCTCATATTCTGATTGTCCCTGAATTTACTTTAAGTTCCTAATAGAAAGAGCCCTATCTTAGACCTCTTTACTTCTTATAGCATATACAACACTGCATCACATACATTGTGGATTCACAAAGATTTTTATATTTTACTCCATTTTCTTTCATATGTTGTAGTATAAATATGATTTCTATTAAATTCATACAACAAAAATACTTCACAAGTGTCTCACAAGTTTACAATAATCATACACACATACTTCTATGGTTATTTGTGTGCATGTAAAGTGTCACATACACATATACAAATAATGACATGGACATAGTTTCTTTTATCAATGAACTTATCTAAAGTAGAACAAATCTAATTCCTTACACTTATCATTTCCACCAAAAATATATTTCATAGCTTGTTAGTGGGAAAGAACTATGCAAAATATTTGAGCCACTGTGTTCAGAAATGCCACTGATATTATTTATTACCAGAATAAGAACACCCCCCCAAATATAATAGCAAGTAATATGATCATTGCCCTTGGCAGCACCATTAAACTGGGTAGTGAACTACTTCAAATAGCTGTGAATGCTAAACATTAGTTCAGCCTTAAGTAGGTTGATTTTAACAGCCAAATGTGCACTGCAGTCTATCTGAACATTAAAAGCACCTTACAAACTTAATTTTACAGAAATGTTAATGACCAGAAAAACTACTGAAGGCAAAAAGAAAAGTAATTATTTCAGAAGATGAAAGGAAACAATAAATGAGGGTTCATGTTTTAAAAGGGGGCAGTAGCTTATCTCTTTTTAAGGAAATGTTTTCAACTTAAAACACCATGAAGATATTTAAGTTGTTGTGTATATAGGAATTATATTCATTTACAAGTATAATTCTTCAGGAGGAAATTAACAGTTTTTTAAAACCCTGAGTTTTAAGTAAAGCACAGTGGAACTATTTGCTTTTAAAATGGAATTTAGTTTGTTTCTAAATGCCTAATTCAATCATTTCCCACATTGATGAGAAATTGAAATAAATCACAGATGAAGGTGCATGATAGATTGGAAGGGAAAAGAAGTTACAGAAGCTGACACTAAAAGGCTCTGATATGTGATGTGAAGAGAAAGGCGGTAATTGTGATTTTTTTGTGGGCAGGAGGGGTACGAGGGATTGAACTCAAGAGTACTCAACCACTGAGTCACATCCCCAGCCCTATTTTGTATTTTATTTAGAGACAGGGTCTCACTGAGTTGATTAGGGCCTCACTTTTGCTGAGACTGGTTTTGAACTTGTGATCCTCCTGTCTCAGCTTCCTGAGCCACTGGGATTACAGGCATGGGCCACCATGCCTGGGGGCAATTGTGAATTTTGACTCTAATGAACATCATTGCCTTTTCCCAACGGATGATTCTGAGTGTGTTGAAATATTAAACAGAAAACTAATATAAATATTGAAAAATATCATACATATTCTTGGAATTGATCTTACTACATTTATATTGATATTTATGAGTTCAAGTTATAAAAGTGTCACAGTAATCAAATCCTGATATTGAAAAATACTTTAAGAAAAGAAACATTTATTTGCTAATGAAATGTACCTGCTAAAAGTAAAATCTGCAGTTAAAAAAAGTCTAAATAATATGCATGATATAGAAACAAAATAATTTTCAGCACTTCATTTGATTAGAATTTTTCCTTCAGCAACTAAAGCTAACATCTAAATTTTATGATCAAATTCCATGAAGAAAGTGAAGCAATGAAAAATAACTAATATCTAGGTGCTCTTGTTTCTCAGGCATTTGAACCTCTGCTAAGATTTGTTATTCCTTTTTAAACAAGGCAAGGAACTGTAAGGTCCTACTAAGTCACCAATATAACAAGAATCTTATTTTTAGAACAGTAAATGTGTTATAGTGGCTTTAAAATTCAAATAAAGTAAGTTGATTACATTTCAACCAGGTCCTTTGGATTAGGAAGATTTATTGCTGAGGTACCACATAATTTAAGACTGGAATTATTTAGGAAATTTTAGTTTTCTCAGTCAAATTTTAATCTGCTGAAAAGTATGAGATAGATCATTTAGTTCATGCATTTCCACAGAAGTGTCCTATCAAATATTCAATGTCCATGGACTTATGATATGTTTTCCTTAAAACAAAACATAAATACATAAATATGACTCTCTTGTACATTAGGAAAGAAAAATCTGTCCTCTAGAGGCTTAGGAATTATATAAATGTCATTTACTGATGATGATGTGACTCCCAAAGGCAATTCAGACTCAGAATTTCAAATCACACTGTTTAGTGAAGCCATTTCAAAACATTAGTTGTATGCTGTGGGAATAGAAATATGCACTGTTTTATTGCTGGCAAATAAAATTAATAATAACTCTGAAAATATCTTTTTCCTTAATTGTCTGACCCTTCTTTAATATAACATTCCATTTTCCCTAGTCCCAAATAAAAGGGAAAACATTCATGTCTTATTTTTAAAAATTTCACAATCTCCATTTTTCTTAGTTTTGTTAGTTATATTTAATAAAGATTAATGGACTCTTTGATTATATGTCATGGATACTTCTATAAGAAGTATTGGAAACAACTAAAAATAATCTAGGTTTGTAAATTTAGCAAAACTAACTTCCTTGCTTTCTTGATTATTTGTTAAGTAGGACATGTAAATTGCCTGAGACAAACAGGTGTTCATTCTACAATTTCAGTTTTGAAGAAGTTGTTGGAACATAATATTTTTAAGCACTACATAATAATGATAATTTTCAAGTCCTGTGTGGTATAGTAATAGTGTTCAAGTACTCTGCAAAGCACTCTACATTAGCCCATTCAATACTCGTACCAATGGAATAGGTGCTAAAATTCACCCCAAGTTCTAGATCAGGAAAAAGGCTTTAAAATGCTAAAGGAACTTGGCCAAATCATACAGCAAAATTCCGAAATGAACACAGTTCTACCTTGACTCCAGATTCTGAGGTCTTAACAACTGACTCTTATCCATACAGTATAATACCTTACTTTTGGTACACTGAACTAATATATCAACATTTCACAGAGTCATATTCTGAAAATGAAGAGATACTAAGGTGATAAGGCTTTCATTTTTGTGTTTTCCTTGTAGCAAAGATTCTCAGTTGTGTTTGCTAATAGGGATATACCTAAATTATATGTGTAAGGAGGTCAATAAAATTCAGGAATCCAAAAGAAAAAAAAAATCAGGTTTAGCTGTATCTAGCAGTGTACATATTTATTTAAAAAGAAAGTAAAATGTAGTCTTCCACAAAGGCAGTATTATGAGAAACTTGGGTTTCAAATTTAGTAAATGCTGCATTTTCAATATTAGGGTGGGAGTCTTCATTCACTCTGACAAGATTGTCAATCAAATAGTAATGTAGTTTTGTAAGACTTTAAACAAAGATCAAAGCAATGATACTGCTGAGTTAACATTATTTACCTACTTAAACATGTGCATACATTAGCATCAATATTAACTTCAAATTATTCTTTCAAAGCAAGTGAAATGGTAGAAACTTTAGCATCTCTCCAACTCATGGAAACCATAATTTCTACATCTATCTTAGGTGTTTATTTGAAACATTGATTTCAATTTATATTTTTAAGGAATTATAGGTCAAAAGCACTTTGAGTTCTATCATTAAATACTTAATGTATTTTGTTTAATAGTAAGACACAATGCAGTTAAACATGGGACATCACTATTTTCATCCTCACTTTTAGAACAATGGCAAATAAAAGAAATACAATTTTATTTAATAACCGAAGAAACTCAGCAAATGAAGGCAGTGGAAATATAACTTCTGTGCCCTCTTCATAAATCTGACTTGTAAGCAAAACTAAGTCTATGTACTGGATGTTATGTCATCACAAGCTCCATAGGGTTCTTAAGCAAGCCATATAACATTTCAATGATACTCATAGAATGTGAATGTTTTGTCCCAACTTTCAAAAGCATGACCTTTTAAATGCTATCATGAACCCAAAATTCTACCACAAAATCAAAATACATAAAATATGATATGTAAACATGCACTGATGTTATATATTATCCTTTCCTTGGAATTGTACACTGAATGCTCCTTTCAAAGTTCTCTTACTAGCATTTGGTGAGTGCCTCTTTGCCTCACTTCATCCTTATGTACCATTTAAAGATGAAAATTGGGTGAGGCAAAAAGGCAAAATTTTGTTTTATGTTTTCACTAGGAAAGACTAGTTAATTTGATGTGGGGAAAACAGACGCAATTCAAAACCAGCCGAGTTCTCCAAGAATCTTCCAAAGATGTTTTGAACTAAGGGCGTGGAATTGACTGTCCTTTAACATATTGAACTCAGGATGCTTCCCTGAGCTCAATAATTTCTTGGAGCTAAAGATGATGCATCATAATAATGTTGCTGTGAAAATGTATCCATCCACATTAATGTATGTTCATATTTATGCCTGAATGAAAAAGGAAAGAGAGATTCATACTTAGTCACTGAATTGTATTTGTGTGTGACATGTGCTTTAAAATTCCTGGTGAATTCACTGGGCGTTCTCCCTATAAAATGAGGGCAGACTAAAGGGTCATTGTAATTAAAGTTTTCTACAGTTGGAATATCAAAGGAATCTCACAGAGCTTCTAGTATCATTTTGGGTGTCAAAGTCAATAACAGCATCTTGTCATTAAAATAATAAATATGACCTTTCAGGTGAAATGACTTTACCCCAACCTACCCTGATATGAGAATGCTAAGAATATGAAAATGTCTGTATCTTTTATTCCTAAATGATTATATGGCTACAGATACATGCTCCTAGAATTTTTAAAAAATCATAAGGCAAAATTAAAATGTTCCAAGTCATCACAAATGAGCTTGCAATATACATTTCTCTAAAACTTAGAAAATATTCAGATTAATATGATTTTCATATTTCTATACTTATCATCCAAGTGCATTTTACCATAAAGCTTCTGAACCTCCTGCAATATCAATTTGTTTGAATAACTACAAGCAAATTCTTTCTAGATTTTATAGAAGTTTTTCCTACAATGAGAAAAACAGTTTGAAAAACATGGACTTTAATTACTTTAATTGAAACACAACTGAGAGTTTACAGTACTTTACCCGGAATGAATCTGAAAACCTTGCAGCTTTAAAAAGAAAATGTAAATACTTTGGAAAACTGGCATTATTAATCACAAAATTCTGCTGAACACATATCATTCTCTTTGCTGCTATATCAATACTTTAGTGGTTCTCCAAAAAATGCATTAATCACTTCTGAAATAATGCACATGATAATAGAATTCACAGTTAAGTTTTCTTTGAAGATGTGAATAAATAAAATCCTATATATTAATCTATAAGGAAAATATTTATTATGATATATAACCAATTCCTAATTACACAGTTTTTCTCTCCTCTAATCTGTCATGCACATGACCAATAGATTGAGTTTTCAGAAACAGTGCTTCAATTACATTACTCTAAGACCTGCAAAGTAAAATATTAACCCATTACCTTGACTGTATGGTTATGTATACAAATAACATTTGCATGAATATATGGGACATTCTTTTCATGTGATATTTTGCTTAAACTAGGGAGAAAACAGAGAAACATGTTTAAATAATGCCATAATTACTACACAAATTAACATCATTATAGGAAATAAATACTGCTTCAGAAGATCTACCAATGGATCTACCCCCATTCACATTTTACACAGCCTTTTAAGTAGATAAAGCACAAAGATTCAAGTCTCAGTGATACTGATTTTTTTCCATAATAGGAAAATTCTACGGTCAATTAAATACTTATTGCTAAATTAATTAGGAAAGAGAACTATTTATTGCAACCATTCATTGGCTATAGGTCAGATATACACAAGATTAAACAACTGGGTCTTTTGGATATGAGTGGTAGTTTCAGGAAAACTGATTTCTGCTACTTTACAAAATGTGAGGGAAGGCTTTTAAAGATACCATTAGAGTACATCAAACCATATTGACTAGTAGCAAGTGAGAGGTTGGCTTGTCTATCACATATCTATTTGTTTTAATCATAATGATTAAGGAAATGATACTCTGAACTAAGTGCTGATTGGGAGAAGAACAAACCCTTGAACTCAAGACATTTTGAATCTTATTGGCAGAAATAATAGGGATACTTGGAATTAATAAGAAGCACTCACAGAAGAATATTACATGGTGAAACTTAGCATGGATACCAGGAAAATCTTCAAGAAACTGGGCCTTGAAAACTGATTAGGGTATCAAAAAGTAAAGGTGGATGTGTTGTTCTTTTCCAAATTTAATGAACAGCAAGAACACAAATGTGTGGTACACATTCAGAAAATAGTTTTCAATCATTTGATGCAGGAATAAAAGATGAGGCTTGAGACAGAATGTAAAATATGGCAAAGGTAGAAGTATGTTGGAAATGGCTCATGCAAACTTGTGAGAGCAAACTATTAGCATCTCTCCCGATATCTGTGTTCATTGGACATGAGGCTATTACCTTGAAATTGGTCATGACAAGAAAATTCACATCACAGAAATAGTCAAATATTACAAAACAGGGTTTTGTGTTTGTTAGTTTGCTATTTTTGGAGGGGATGAGAACCAATTGATAATTACTTTCTGGCAAACTACAATGTTTAAAAATTTGAATGCCAGTGTCAAGAAAATATTTATCTCCTGATAAAATTAGGAGGCATTGAAGAAGTTTTATCAGAAAAATGATATGATTTGGAAGTAATCTACCCACAAATGTATGTTAAAGCCATGGGTTTAGACATGATTTCAAGAGAAAATGCATTTAGGTATAGGAAAGGCCTGAGCAAAGGCTATTTGAGAGCAATTAAATATGGAGAAGGAGGGGAAGAAGATTATCAATGAAATGCTGGAAAAGAATAGCCAGAAAGGTAGGGAGAAAATTAAGAATGATACAAATCATAGAAGCAAGAAAGATGTTACAAGAATCAAGTGCTAGGAATGAAATACATTAGTTTTCAAACATCCTCAGAGTCAAACATTTTCTCTCATATGTGGAATGTAAGAGAGAAAAAGAGTAAGAAAGGAGATCTCATGAAAATAGATGGGAGATCAGTAGAGGTAGGTGATAAAGGGGGAGGAGGGACAGGGTAAAGTTTTTGAAGAACTGGGAATAAAATCATCCAAATTATGGTATGTGTTTGTATGAACATATCACAAATTCAAATTTTTTGTATAATTATAATGTGTCAGAAGGAGGCCAGAAGAAAAGAAGACCAGAATAACAGAGGAAGAGCAATAGGGGGAAGGTGCAGAGGAGAAATCAGGGGCATGAATTGGAAAAAATTGTTTATGTGCATATATGAATACGTCACAAGGAACAACACTATTATGTATAATTATAATGTACTAATAAAAATGATTAAGAAAAGGCCCAGAAAAAAAAATACAGGCAAATAACATAGGCCATTTCATTTCTGTATGTTTGGTATATAGCATGTAATTAAGCATCTATCTTATATATTGAAAAATAAAAGATTACTATAGGTCAAGTTTAGAATAATTTTTCTAAATGTGATTAAAGTCTAGAGCAGACCTGCAGCTACCTGAATCCCCAGAGTGGAGCTCCAGCCTTCTGGTGCCATTTTATGGCGTCTCCTGGAGAGAGCTTCCACCTGAGGCGATCGAAATCCCCAGCCCCAGTGGGGATCTTAGGCCCTTCGATGCCATTTTACAGCTTTCCTGGGAGAGAGCAGCTGCCTGCGACTGCCTGAGCCCTCAGCACAGAGTTCAGGCCTGCCTGGGCTCTCAAGCCCAGTGTCTCCATCACTGAGCACAGTTCTGCACCCCCACCCCAACTGGGTCTAGAGCCCAGGCCCACATCCTAGGCAAGTGTCTAGCGCCTGTGCTGCATCTGATCGTCTGTCAACACCAGGCCACCTCTGCCAGAAGCATTGATCATTCCCAACCTGGAGGTAGAGGGACAGCACCCTTCTTAGGTCACTGCTTGATCAAGCACCTCTCAAACATCAGGCCATTGAAAAATAAGAGGTTTGAACTGTACAGTATATATTGTTACTGCAGAACATTTTTAAATTAATTGTAATACTACAATTATTCCTAATATGCACACTATATTCTTACTTTTTCCTTTATTATTATGCTTATCACTCTATCTCCCTCTTATATATCCATTTCCTTGGAGAATCTCCTTTTTCTCATGCTATAAACCTGTTTCTTTTAATTCCACTTCCACTATTCATATGACATAGTATATCTATAGACTCACTTCTTATCTCATTAGTGTTTTGTCCTATACCCCTCCTCATTCTCCTTGTCCAACATTAGGATTTGCAGTCCTTATTGCAAAATTACTGGTTGTGCTGTAGATAATGATTTGAACTCATCTCTGTTTATTAAGACAACACTGTTAATATCTTAATAGGGACTATTTAGATTAAGGACACATATTGTTTATATGGTGTGCTGCCAATATTGGTCTCTCAATTCAAGGGGAGGTATTGAAAATAGGCAGGAACCATATAAGTCTTTAAGGGGAAACTGCAAGATCTAGGATTCACACGGCTAGAGGGGAAGATACACTAGCAACATGAGAAAACATGGGAAGAAAACGTCCCAAACAAACCCAGATACTGTACCAAAAGAACCCAATGACAACATGGCAGAAGGATTGTCAGAAAGGAAGTTTACATAATTAAAATAATCTGAGAAGCGAACGAGGAGTCAAGAGAGCAAATGCAGGCAATGCTAAAAGAGCAACTGCAGGAAGAAAAAGATCATTTCAATAAAGAGAAATTCTGAAAAAAAGAAAAAAAACAGAAATCCTTGAAATGAAGGTTACAATAAACCAAATTAAAAACTGAATAGAAAGCTTAACCAACAGGTTAAATCACTTGGAAGACAATGAAGAAAAAAATTTAATCTTGAAACCAAACTCAACCAGACAGGGAAATGGGAAGAAATCATGAACAGAACGTCCAAGAGTTATGGGACATCATGAAAATACAAATTTAAGAGTTATTGGGATTGAGGAAGGCACAGAGACACAAACCAAAGGAATGAATAATCTAGACAATGAAATAATACCAGAAAATTTCCCAAATCTGACGAATGAAATGGAAAAACAAATTCGAGAGGCTTACAGAACACCAAATGCACAAAATCACAACAGATACAGACCTAGGCACATTATAATGAAAATACCTAACATATAAAACAAAGATAGAATTTTAAAGGCTGCAAGAGAAAAACATCAGATTACATATAGGGGGAAACCAATATGAATATCAGCAGATTTCTCAGTCCAGACCCTAAAAGCAAGAAGGGCCTGGAACAACACATTCCAAGCATTGAAAGAAAATGGATGCCAACCAAGAATGTTCTACCCAGCAAAACTTACCCTCAGATTTGAAGATGAAATAAAATCATTCCATGATAAACACAAGCTAAAAGAATTCACAAACAGAAAGCCTGCACTACAGAAAATCCTCAGCAAAATATTCCAAGATGAGGAAATGAGAAACAACAATGTAAGTCAGCAAAGGGAGGAATTACCCTAAAGGAACAGCCAATTAAAGGAAAAACCAAGTAAGATTGAACTCCAAATATAAGTCAAAATGACTGGGAATACAAGTCATATCTCAATAATGACCCTAAATATAAATGGCCTAAACTCATCAATCAAAGGACACAGACTGGCAGATTGGATTACAAAGAAAGACCCAATAATATGCTGCCTTCAAGAGACTCATCTCATAGAAAAACATGCCCACAGACTAAAGATGAAAAGTTGGGAAAAACATACCATGCACATGGACTTAGTAAAAAAAACAGGAGTTTCCATCCTCATTTCAGATAAAGCAGACTTCAAGTCAAAGTTAGTCAGAAGGGATAAAGAAGGACATTTCATACTACTTAAGGGAAGCATAAATCACCAAGACATAACAATCATAAATACTTATGCACCAAACAATGGCACATCCATGTACGTCAATCAGATCATTCTCAATTCCAGGAATCAAATAGATCAAACCACAATAATACTGGGGGACTTTGACACTCCTCTCTCATAGTTGGACAGATCTTCCAAGCAAAAATTGAACAAAGAAACCATAGAACTCAATGACACAATCACTAATTTAGACTTAACAGACATATTTAGAATATCCCATCCATCAAAAAGTGAATACACTTTCTTCTCAGCAGCTCATGGCTCCTTCTCTAAAATACACCATATGTTATGCCACAAAGCTATTCTTAGCAGATACAAAACGATAGAGATACTACCTTGTATTCTATCAGATCATAATGGAATGAAATTAGAAATCAATGATAAAGTTAAAAACAGAAACTACTCCAACATCTGGAGATTAAATAATATGCTATTGAATGAGGCAAGGATAACAGAAGATATCAGGCAGGAAATAAAAAATTCTTAGAGGTCAACGAGAGCAAAGATACAACATATCAGAATCTCTGGGATACTATGAATGCAGTGTTAAGAGGAAAATTCCTTGCAAGGAGTGAATTCAACAAAAGAATGAAAAGTCAACAAATTAACGACCTCACATTACAGCTCAAAGCCCTAGAAAATTAGGAAGAGATCATCACCAAAAGTAGTAGAAGACAGGAAATAATTAAAATCAGAGCTGAAATCAATTAAATTGAAAAAAAGAAACAATTTAAAAAATTGACAAAAAAAAGTTGGTTCTTTGAAAAAATAAACAAAACTGACAAACCCTTAGCCACACTACCAAAGAGAAGGGGAGAGAAAATCCAAATTACTAAAATTCATGATGGAAATGGAAATATTATAAGACACAATTGAAATACAAAACATAATTAGAAGCTATTTTGAAAATCTGTACTCCAACAAAATAGAAAACCTGGAAGACATCAACAGATTTCTAGAGGCATATGAGCCACCCAAACTGAATCTGGAGGACATACACAGATTAAATAGATCAATTTCAAGCAATGAAATAGAAGAAGTCATCAAAAGCCTACCAACAAAGAAAAGTCCAGGACTAGATGGATTCACAGCTGAGTTCTACAAGACCTTCAAAGAAGAGCTCATTCCAATACTCCTCAAAGTATTTCATGAAATAGAGGAGGAGGGATTCCTTCCAAACTCATTCTATGAAGCTAATATAACCCTGATACCAAAACCAGAGAAGGACACATTGAGGAAAGAAAATTTCAGACCAATTTCCTTAATGAACATAGATGTAAAAATTCTTAGCAAAATTTTAGCCAATCGCATACAAAAGCATATTAAGAAGATAGTGCACCATGATCAAGTGGTTTTCATCCCAAGGATGCAAGGTTTTTTCAACATCTGGAAATCAATAAATGTAATTCACCACATCAACTGACTTAAAGTCAAGAACGACATGATTATTTCAATACATGCAGCGAAAGCATTTTATAAAACACAGCACCCCTTCATGCTCAAAACACTAGAAGAAATAGGGATAGTAGCAACGTTCTTTAACTTTGTAAAGGCTATCTATGCTAAGCCCACAGCTAACATCATTCGAAATGGAGAAAAATTGAAAGCATTTCCCCTGAGAACTGGAACACAGCAGGGATGCCCTCCTTCTCCACTTCTGTTCAACATTGTCCTTGAAACTCTAGCCAGAGCAATTAGACAGACCAAAGAACTGAGAGGAATACAAATAGGAAAAGAAGAGCTCAAACTATCCCTATTTGCTGATGACATGATTCTCTACTTAGAAGAGCCTAAAAATTCCACCAGAAAACTTCTGGAACTAATAAATGAATTCAGTAACGTAGCAGGATATAAAATTAATGCTCATGAATCTAATGCATTCGTACATGATGCATCCTCTGAGAAATTACAAAAACTATACCATTCACAATAGTCTCAAGAAAAATAAAATACTTGGAAATTGATCTAACCAAAGAAGTGAAAGACCT
>JAJEJO010004743.1:0-16482 GCA_020662805.1 Glaucomys volans
AACAAAATGTATTGCATAGTAATAAAATAAGAAAACATATTTAAATGCCTATGTGTCAAATTTGCATGTTAAACCTATAAAATCTCATGAAGTCCATACAACAACCCAATAAGAAGATAATTTATAACTCCATTTATAAGAGGAAATGAAGTTTAAAGAGATTCAATGATAACATTCACAACCCTGCTAAAAGTATCTACTGGGGCCCACTCCCTGGGGCACTCCAGAGCTCATGTTCTTAATCACTTAAATATATCTAGTATAGAGTGGAGATTAGACTATTGTTTTGTTTTAATAAAACAATTGCTTTTCTACAAAAAAAAAAAGCAAATCTGTTTCACACGACCCAAGGGCAGGAATTAAAATCAGCAAATTACTTCTTACAGCATATTTAGGTTTTACCCACCGTATCACTGCTATTGTTTGTGTTAAAAGGTAGTCCCATACTGTGCTACAGCATTCAAATGTCATGTCTCTTTTGGCTCCTTTGTCCTCTAAAACTCCTTAGTCCTCCTTTGCCTTTTACTACCATGATGGTTTTGAAAACCATGGAACCTCTTTTGGACAACCTCTTTTTTTGACTTTCCTCTGTGCTTCTGCTCAGGAGAGGCCTTGCAGGCCCAGCAGGGAAGGGCTGAGTGCTGACTGCAGGTTCCGGCCTCCTGCTGCTGGAGAGGCCTCTCTGCACTGGGCAGCCATCCCTTGGTGGCCACAGGTGTCTGTGTGGTGTCCAACACATCGTGCCTGTTTCATTCTTTGGCATGAGTGAGGCATGGGGGAGACACATGGAGGCCATGTGGAATTCCTGGGACACCTAAACCCTCGCCCACCTCCCTTAGCATCCACTGATGGTCTCTTCCTCAAGAAATTACTGACACAACGTTGCCAAAGGATGACTTTCCAATTTCCTTTTCCTTTGTGTCCTTCTGTGTTTATTAGTTGGATATGCCATGTGAGTTATGCCATGTGAGTTAGAGCTTCCCCTTCTCTCTGATTCACTGATTTCTGTTATGAATCTATGTGTTCTTGGTTGATTGGGAAGGTGATGTCACTTCATGTCATGACTCAGTGTGATTCTCCGGTCTTCTCACAAAGGGTAGCAGACCCTGCAGGCTGGCCCCTAGTTGGCATGCCTGTCCCTCTTGGGCCCTTCCTCACTTTGTGACATATTAGACCCAGTTTCATCTCACCTTTCCCTGAATTAACCCTGAGACAAGCTCTGGGTTAAAAGCCTGCTTCCTTTGTATCAGAAAATTGTATTTAGAACTCAAACCTGGACATGAGGTGCATTGAGAAAATGATATGATTTTCCTGCTTTCATGCCTGAGACCTCTTCTCATCCAAATGAGCCACAATAGTGCTCTCCTCCAAGGACTCATTATTCACTGATGCACAAGTGATTTCAGGATCTGCTCTGTGCCAAGTGCACCCCTGGGTAAGGGAACAGGGTCACAGGGGATGAGGGTACAGTGACCAGGACCCTGCCTCCTGCCCAGCCCTGTGCTGGGTGGAGAAGCAATGCTCTTCTCAGCTCAGCCCTGAGCCCACCATGTTTGTGTCCTTTGCATCAGGGACCAGGATAGCAGCAGAATGAACACATGGAAGGATCATTCCTGTCTGTAGATGATCACAGAGGTGTCCTTGAGCTTCACAGCCAGGACTGATGTTCTTAGTGAGGGTTGGGAGGATCCTTCAGAGTTTCTAGGCTTACTTATTGTTTCACATGTGAGGCATAGAAAGACCACCCAGGGCAGAAATGTGAACTTCAGTGTACACAGATGCAGCAGGGAGACTCCCATCCTGCCCAGGTACTGGTTGGGGCTTGCTTTAAAGCAGAGTCCTCAGTGCTGGTCATCACGTGCCACATCCCTGTGCCTGGAGAAGGCCTTGAATATGAGGGGAAGTGACACTCTGTGTCTCAGAAGCTGGCCCCATCCTGATTCAGTTGTAGACCTTTGGGAAGGAGAAGGGAAGGTCAAGACATGGGAACTCAGATTCAGAAACTTGGCTGGTTGTTCACTTTCTTGCTGCACAAACTTCCATTAAGATAATTAAGTCCCAATTAATCTTGAGATGACTTCTGAGCCCAACGAATGCAGTAATTGTGGAGGGGGAGGGAAATTTGTCCTTTGGGGACTGAGGTTCAGCAGAGGTTTGCTTCTCCCTGACAGGTGTCATCTGTGACAACTGGAGTCCTGGGGGTGATTTATGGGAGGCAAGAGCTCCACACACCCAGAGGGTTCAAGTAGGACCTGGGAAGCTGCCCCTTGGCAGAAGGACCAGCACAGAGCCTGTCTGCAGTGCACCAAGGTGAGTGGGCCTGACTTCTTCTGTCTGCTGCATGGTGCCTGTGAGATTTCCTCTGAAGGGTGAATTTTGCTTTTTCTCTTTGTCTAAATGAGAGGGTCTGTGACAGGAGCCTGGCTCATCTGGTCTGTAAAAGTTTGTACCTGGGCTGGAGAGATGAGGGGCAGTTCCCCAGGTGCTCTGCCAATGCTGGCGTCTGTTTTCCCATGTTGGAATTGAGCCCCTCAGAGAGCTCTGGGTGCAGGGTTCTGGGGTGTGTCAGCTCCTTGCTTCTCGCAGGATCAGAATGTCACAGGAGCTCTTTGGGCTACTAAACAAACTTTATTTAAGCTGTGTTTTTACTGCATCCTGCTGTCACCACTACTCAGCTTTCACAAGTTTTCTCACCTCTTTCTGGTTCCACACGGGGAACCTTTGTCATCACCATCCAGTCTTCATGCCCTCGATGTGCAGGTGAGCCTGCTCTGCGTGTGCTACCTGGGGGCTCCCCTGCACCCCCATGGGCTCTCCTGCTCTGACACACAGCACATCCCACGTGGGAGTGGAGCCTGTTCTCCACCTGCCAGGTGATGGGGCACCACCAGCAACAGGTACGTCTAACACTAGAGCTGCTCCTCGGGAAGTTCCTCGCACGTTGTCAGCTTAGGAGTTAGTACAACCCATTGGTTCAGTGTCAGCTGACTTAGTCTTACAGGACAGCAAGCACTGATCTCATTTTCAGTTGAGGAAACCAGGGCTGAGAAGGCAGTTATCTGAGTCATCAGGTCTTAGGCCCAGATGGGCATCACACATCATCTGAGGGCAGAACATGGCCTCCTGAACAGTTTCCAAAAGTCACTGGAGAATTCCAGACAGGCACCTGCCCAACCAGTGGTGTTCATATTAGTACAAAAGAAAAGGCAGTGAACTGGAAGGTGTCTCAAGCTCCCTCTAATCCATGGCAGAGTTTTGCACAGTGGCAAGGTGAAGAGAGGACTAGGAAAATAGGAAGGAGGCCCTAGACCTGGGTGACCACAATATGGAAGTGCTGCATAAGGACAAGGGGCATCCAGGAATCCTCGGGAATCCATGTTGATGTCCCAACCCAGGTTGTCCTCAATTCTTACTCCAAAGCCACTGCTCAGCACTGCTGATCCATCATGGCCCAGGTTCTTTCACCTTGCTGAATGCACTGGTGCAGACCTCAGCCTCGCGGCTCCTCAGGGGAGGACACAGGGCTGTAAGGCTGTGGCTGGTATCCCGAGGCTCCTGGAACCAAACCTGCATGTAAGCCCAGGTTCACACATGGAGCTGCCAGAGACCTTCAAGACTGGCACACATGTAATCAGCCCTGGAAGATGGCAGCAGGTGCAGGAAGGAGCCCTGTGGAAAGGCATCCTAAGCACACAGATCACATGTAGCTCTGGGGATCAAACACCTGGATTCTTTTGTTTGGGGGCATTTGTGAGTGGTCTGAGGTGAGTCCTAGGTGAGAAGTGAGGGTGGAGAGGTTCATTTGAAAGAGTGCAATCCTATCAATCTGAAGGTAGAACTGTGATCTCCAGAGGCTGGGAAGGGTGGGGAAGGCAGAGAGGGAAGATGGACAGCAGGCCCAGGAACAGCTGGAGGGAAGGACTGAGTTCCATGCCCTACAGCACAGTGGGGAGGCCATGGTTCCTGCTGATCTGCCACATGTTCTTTGAAGAACTAAACAGGGAGTGTGAGGTCTCTCAACAGAAGCAGATCAGGAGAGGGGATGCCAGCTACACCATCTTGACAGTACACACCATACACACGTGTGGGGATTTCCACTGTAGTCCATGCTTAAGTGCAATGGCTACATGTCAATCAACAGGTTTGAAAAGAACTCTTGTAACTCATTGAAAAATGAAAGAAGAAAGAAAGAAAGAAAGAAAGAAAGAAAGAAAGAAAGAAAGAAAGAAAGAAAGAAAGAAAGAAAGATGAGAGGGAGGCAGGAGATCCATCATCCATCAACATGAAGTGATAACATCAAAGCAGCCCTGCTGGTTAGTAGATGGAGAGGAGAGATATGGGTGAATCTGGCTGCTAGGATGACTACAGAGAGGGTTATGCAGAAGCTCTAGGCCACCATGGCCCCATCTGAGTGAAGGCACCTTCCCTCCTGGGGCCCCAGCCCCTTGCTATACCAGTCTCCATGGGGATTTCTGCTCCACAGCCACTCTTCTCTCCACAGTGCAGGACACCACAACTCCTAGTGAATGCTCTTCTCCAGAGCCCCCTTGATAAGTCCAACAGCCCAGACCTGGTCCTGGCCTCACTGAGAGGCCCCAGTGTTCACTGAGTTGGGACTGAGACCCGTGCTGGGATCACTGCTCAGTGGTGTCTTCTGGTTCCTGCCTGCCTGCCATCCATTCTGATTCACCCTGGAGGCATCTTCTTGGAGGCTTTGGGCTGATTAACCTTTGACATGTGAGGTGCATTGGCACATGTTTTGCAGATTGATTTGATGTTGATGTCAGGAGAGTCTCCTGAAAATTCATAAGGAGTGAAATCACAGAATCAATTTGGGTTTTAAAAATAATCCTGAGATATAAAGGTACATGAATTAAAGATGCAAACTGGACATAGGATGTGACTCAGAAGTGGTTTTATTAATCAAAATGAGGGATATATAGTGAGCAAAAGAAGAGGTAATATGGAAGAACCAAATATTGCCAAATATGAGAGGGGTTGAGTTGACCCAGAATATTTGAGTGTATGTTGAATTTGACAGAGGAAGAGAGTAAAGGATAGTGGCTTTTGGAACTGACTAATGGGAATATGGTGGATTAAGTAGAAAACTCAGGGCAGCATTCAGGCTGGAGATTTTCATCTGGGTTCAACATGAACATGAATTGATAGTATATGAGATATTTAAGGACTTAAATAGGAAGTTCAGTTTTACTGATGTGGAAATCAAATACAGAAACTTTGCCTTGCAACTTCACATATTTGTTTCTTCTTCAGCAAATGCTACTTAATGGTATAGAATGTCCTGCAAAGAGTGCCAAGGGGAAATGAAGAGGTTTATTGGAACGAGCTCTGATCCACTGCATGCACCATGACCATACTCCATACACCAGAAACATGCTTGTCCTGAATGTATTTGCAGGCTCCTATCAGTGCTCCCGATGCTGCACTCAGGAAGGATTTCAAAGAACTAAAGTTTTTCTGCCCATAAAATTACAAATGGTTTTGAGCATTATCAGGATAACAATGTTCCTCTTTCTAACTGGAATTGGCACTGTGGGAAATATTTCTGTTTTTGTGAATTATATGTTCATTTTCTTACTGGGCTCACCAAAGAAATCAGTTCATCTTATTCTCATATGCTTGACTTTTACAAACATCCTAATGCTTTTTTGCAGAGGAATGCAAAAGACAATATCAGCTTTTGGTTTGAGAATCTTCCAAGATGATGTGGGCTGTAAAACTGTAGTTTACCTGCATAGGGTGGCCCGGGGCATGTCCATCAGCACCACCAGTCTCCTCACAGTGGTTCAGGCCATCACCATCAGTCCCAAAGCCTCCAGGTGGAGGAGGCTGCAGCCCAGGTCTGCATGGCACATCCTTGCCTTGTTGCTCTTCTTCTGGATTCTCAATGCCTTGATAAGCATGAACTTACCATTTTATATCAAACATATCAGCAGCATGAACTCATCAGAAACTAGCAAAAGTGACAACTACTGTTATTTTCTGTCTGAAATCTGGATAATTGGATGGATTTTCCTATTTCTTATGGTCCTTCGAGATGCTGTTTTCCAGGGTGTCATGGGAGGGGCCAGTGGCTACATGGTCTTCCTCCTCCACAAGCACCACCAGCATGTTCTCTACCTCCAGACCTCCAAGCTCCTCTACAAAACTCCTCCTGAGATGAAGGCTGCTCAAAGTGTTCTCCTTCTGATGCTCTGTTTTCTCTTCTTCTATTGGACAGATTGTTTTCTTTCTTTTTATTCTACTGTCTCCTTAGGAAATCATTTCATACCAGTAACTGTTCAAGATTTTCTGACCCTTGGTTATGCAATTCTCAGTTCATTTGTGCTAATCAACAGAGATGGACATCTGTTTAAATGTTGTTCAATGAAATTTGAGAAAATGTCTATTTCTTTGGTCTCTTCAATAAGGAAATATGTAGAAACTGTTCATTTTCCTAAACCTTGTATTTAAAAAATCAAGCAGGAGTAAACAAATAAGTGTACATTGGCAGACAGCAAGCCTGGCGAGTGACAGCCCTTACCTGAGGCAGAGGTCACAGGAAGCCACAGGGACCCAGCTGTCCTCCCATTCTCCATCCTTACACTTCAGCAAGGGTGGAGACTGTGGGTACCAGGCTCTTCCACCACCAGGCTTCCAGGATATAGGACAGTGAGACAGTATGGCAAAAATATGTCAAAATTACTGAAGCATTCACCTGTACTCAGGCATTTCATTTCTAGGACCTAATCCTTCAATATACATGCTCATTTAAGAACTAAAGTATGAAAAATATCACAAGTTACTTTGAAAATAACCTAAATATCCTGCAAGAGGTCTTATTTCACTATTTGAAAATATTCATAAGAATCTATCCATTCAACAAAAGGTTATGGTATCCCCCAAAGAATAGGTGGATTAAAAATGTATTGGTGGAATAAGAGTCAAGGGATTTTTAAATAAATGGAGTAAAGCAATGTGAAATATCAGAATTCATAGTGGAATATAATAATAAAATTAGTGTGACTTATCTCCATCATCATTCTGCAAGAATAAGGATAAACTGGAAGGGTTGTTACTGGCTTTGACAGTAACTAGGTAAATGGAGACATAGTATGTACAGGTTAATTAAATCTATGTTTTCTGATTTTCTAAACATGTGAATACATATTTTTCAGACTAAGCAAATAAATTGTTGGAAACCCTTCCTGATTTGTTCCTGTATGTCTCCTCTCAGTGCCCTTGTGCTGACCACATGCTAGCATATGTTCTATTATCAGAGCTGCAATATAATCTGGTTCTGCATTAATTTCACTGAAGATCTTAGTTTTCATGTTTCCTAACTTGGAACCAAAATTGCATATTTTGGTAAAATGTATAGTTGTGGCAGTAAGATATCTGTTTTAGCTCTGGAGGTTAATGGAAGAATTGTGATTGTCTGGTTTAGTGATTCAAGTCAGGTCTCTATGCACCAGATTCAAAATCTTGGTCCTTGAATAAAGGAAAGGTAGGACTTGTGCATGCTGCAGCTCTGCGGACACCGTGATCAACAGGGCAGGCTAAAGGTCCCTGAGGATGAGACCACTTAGTCACTGCTCATGACTGTGAACACACCATCCTGGGTTTGGATTTGTCAGACTGTGGTACACGTCACATCCTCTGGACATCTGGGTTGCCTGAGCAGGTTTACACCATGAAGCATCTCCAGCATGACAGTGCCACTGAGTCTTTGGACATTTCCCTTTATACCAAGGAGATGCTGATAGTTCAACTTCATTGAGAAGAGGTCACATGGACTCCACTTCCCAGTCTACAATCAACCTAGAAAAATTTCAGGGCCATTCTGAGCCCTCAAATCAAAACACTGAATTCACTATCTCTTCTTATTGTGTCCACATCAATCCATTTGGCCTCATCCAACTTCACATGCCTTTTATCTTGATCCTATATTCTTAAGATCCATTTACATACACACCCCTCTCCATCCTGAGTCACAAACAAGTTGGTAACTGTTTCTGAAATACAAACTGTATTCTAAAGAGTAGAGTTCTTAACTGCAAAACCTGTCTATTGCCATGTGACAAATAACCACAACATTATCAGCCTCCTTTAACACAAATATTTTTACCTCATGTTTTCATTGTTCAGGAGTTCTAGAAAGCTAGAGATTTTGTTCAGGGTCCCACCAACTAAAGTTGAGGTGATGGGAGAGTGGAATTCAGAGGTAAACCCTAGAGTACTCTCCACGGACCACAAAATATTGGCAGAATTCAGTGTCTGTTATTGCAGAACACAGGGACTCAGCTCTCACAGTTTCCTACATTAGACTGCCACATAACCAATCTCATAGATGGTGGATCCCTGAATGAGGCAGCTCCACAACAATCCACATCAAGGCTGGGCCTCTGACAGGTGTCCCCGCCACCCTTGATATCACAGCTGGTTACTCCATGATGGTGATCCAAGCCATGCACATCATAACTGGCTGCTCCTGCCAAGAGGCTGCCCACGACATTTCACATCAGGCTGCTTGTTTATCCGTGGGGCTGCCCCAAAACACCCACATCCCATGTGGTTCCTTCTGCCTTGAGGCTGCTTGTGCCACTGAGTCATAGCTGGCTCCTCCTTCAAGCCCTCTGCTTAAACTCACCACTTTGATACTTGTTTCTTTTCAAGGATTCACCTTATAAGTCAAACTCAAGCAGGAAAACTCATTCCATAACCTCTTGGTCAACTGACCAGGGACCTTATTTATAATTGCGAATATTCTTGTCCTGCCTCTTCCGTCAAATCTCAGGAGTGAAATTTGACCATGTGCTGGATAATCTGGCCACAGGCACAGGCAGTGGCGAATCAAGGGTTTTTAAGTCAATGAGGCAGAAAGCTTGGACCATTCCTAAAATCATGTCCCTAGCCTTTGTTCCCTCTTGGCATACACTCCCTTATTTTCTGACCAAATCCAGCAATCTGACCTGTAAATTTATTTTGGTGGCCGTGATGAAGATCTCAGGTGTATGAGGATGGTGCTGGTCACTTCACCACTTACTGAGGAAAAAGGCAAGATCCAAGATGGAGGAGAGCCAGTGTGCAGCCAGGCAGGGGAGGAAGAGCTCTGTTGGGAGTGGAGCCTGAGAGAACTTCTGGCCCCAGGAAAGGCTACGCTCCTCCACCTGGGAGTGCTTTATGGATAGGGACCGCTCTCTGGAGTCAGTGACCGTGTTAGAGATACGTGCAGATTTCTTCATGTGATCCAGCAATCCCATTGCTGATTATATATCCAAATGAAATAAAATCAGCATGTCCAAAGGACGTCTGCTCCCAGTCCTCACTGAGGTCCTGTTCCCAATAACCTAGGCATGGAATCAACCCGTCAGGGGAGGAGCAGATGTAGACAACGGAATGGAGCACTTGCAGCCATGACAATGAGATCCTGTTACCTCAAACACATGGAAAGCACTGAGGACACTGTGTGGAGTGAGATAAGCCACACATAGAAAAACACATAGAAACACATAGCCACACATAGAAAAACACATACAGAGTGATCTCATTCATTAACCTAAAGATTTCTAACCCCAAACTGCACAGAGTGTCAGTTACCAGGGGTTGGGGCTTGGAGGATGGGGAGATGTTGGCCAAAGGTATGAAATTTCAGTTAAATGGGAGGAACAAACTCAAGAGAACTATATACAGCATGGTGACTGTGATTCAGAACAAGGTTCTGTATTCATGCTGATTGCCAAGAGAGATTTTGAGTGTTCTGACTGCTGAAAAATATGAGGTAAAGTGCACATTGTTGAGTTCAATTTAGCTGCTCCATGACATATGTGTGCTTCAAAACAGCACGTACATAATATGTACATTTTGTGAATTAAATAATAAATATGATAAAAAAGAAACCAATAAAAGTTCAAAACTTGCAGACTATGCAACAGGTGAAAATCTGGAAAATCATAAAACGGATAAATGCTTAATAGCCCAAATCTATAAGGAATTCATGCAGATCAGTAATAAATAGATAAATAAGCTTATTAAAAATTGTGTAAAGCAAATAAACAAATATTTCTCAGTAAAAGACATAAAATATAGTCAGATATAAGGAAACCTGTTCACCACCACTAACAATCTGGAATGAAAAATAAAGCCACAGTGTGGTATCTCACTCCCCTTAGAACAGCTAGTATCCAAAAGATGAACTGCAGGCTAGGAGGTGGAGGAAAGGGTCCCTGCTCCTTAGGGTGCAGTGTTAACTAGAACAGACATCATGTAAAATCAGTGTGAGGCTTTTTGCTTCCTCAAAAACTGAAAATAAACTAGTATGATCTAGCAACCCCATTGCTGGGTACATTTCCAAAGGCAATAAAATCTGTAGGTTGAAAAGGTATCTACACTACCACGTTCAGTGTGGCACTATTCACAACAGACCAGGTTTGGAAGGCAAGATATGGAGGAAAAGGGGAGACATCAGATTCTCATCTGCTTTTTAACTGAAATCACTCATTCTGAGAACCAAACACAGGATCCTTCTATGACTAACATGGTCTTCATTTGGACTCTTTCCCTCACTTCCTCACAGACCTCCTTCCCGCCTGCTGATAAGCAGTCACAAGATTCTCATGGACCAGCAGGGGAGGAGGAGTAAGGGAAGGCCTTAGAGAAGTGAGCTGCCCAGGAGTTGAGCTCAGAGAGAAGCCAGGGCATCTGCTCAGCTCCTCCAGGACGAGGCTGTGGCTCACCTGCCCAGCTGGGGGCTGCTTCTCTGGGCTCTTCAGTTCCAGATGAAGGAACCTTTTCCACAGCCAGGCACTGGCCTTGCATTTACAGCCCCAGCACAGCGTGGTGTTGGGGCCTCCTGCAGACCTGACAGCAGGTGCTATTTCCTGAGGACGGCATGATTCCATGGAGGGAACCTCAGGCACCAGGGGCTTGAGGGCACCTAGGAGTGTCACTCTTACCGGCAGGTTCACAGGAGCCAGTCAGGATCTGTTAAATGTCTGGGTGCAGAGCAAGCAGCCGGATGTCAACAGGACCCTACTCACAGCAGTACACAGGGCAGGGGAGGCAGGAGGCCTAGAGCCTCCACCATTATCTGGATCCACACAGTACACCCTGTCCAAACTCAAGGTGAGTGCAGATTTACATCTTCTCTCCCTGGCTCCAAGGATGGCGTTTTCTTACATATTCCAGAAAATCATTATTTCTACTAGTTCTTACAAAAGAATCCCCTTTGGGTAATGTTTTAGTCAGCTTTTTGGTGACTGTGACAAGAACAATTATAGGAAGAAAAGTTTACCTGGGGCTCACGGTTTCAGAGGTCTAGAGGTCCAACTCCTTTGCTCCATCCCAAAGTGTGGCAGAACATCATAGTGGGAGGGAGTGGAGGAAGCACAGAGAGAGACTTCTCCCACCAAGGACAAAATATAAACCCCAAAGGCAAGACCCCAGGAACCCAGTTCCTCCAGCCACTCCCCACCTGCCTCAGTCTCCACTCAGTTAATCCCTATCAGGGGGTCAGTGAACTGACCAGGTGAAGCCTCTCCTAACCCAGTCACTTCACCTCCAAAGCTTCTTGCATTGTCTCACACCTGAGCTTTTGGGGGACAGCTCATCTCTATGCCATGGAAGGTAATAAATAAACAGGACTCTATAACAGTTACTGATTAATTGAGAGAATGAACTGAATGAGGCACACATTTTTTAATTGTGAAAATAGTAAATTCCAGGTGAAATTGAATATACATATTAATTCAATAAATACATCTTAACATGGTTTCCACATGTGGCTCACTTGTATCACTTAAAGGTTTGAGAAATCTGAATTTCACTAGAACTTTTGTTACCTGCTTAAATTTTTATATGGAAATTCTTGGTGAACTAAACAAATATTAACGTTTTGATGTCTCTGGAAAAAAAATGTTCAGACACCTCACTCTCAGTGGGATCCCTCGTGATTATGATAGTTCTTCTGAGGAACTTCTGTTTCCAGAAACAATCCTTGTTGGAGCCGGCGGTCTAGGAGGCCCTCAGCAATAACACTCACTTTCAAAATGGGTAGAAGTGAGACAAACGTTCAGAAACTTACCTTTCCAACGGAATGTAATTAAGTGAAAAGAGGCTGCTTACAGCTTAGCAAAGTAAAACACAGGAAAAATTGACTGACTGCAAAGTAACTTAAGCTACCAGCAGACCTTCCACAGACCCAGCCACCCCAACAGGTTCTTTTACGGAAGCGATTCGCGGAGCAGCAGGTATTACCTGGACAGCAGATCTGACCACAGAGATGAAGATCTGGAATTCATCCTTGGAGGAGAGGGGCCCGTGCCGCCCTCTACCGTGGGTGTGAACCTCGCTTAGGGGGCGAGGGCTCTGGGTTCCAGTCCCATCCCTGCCCGTTTCCTTTTCCCCAAGGAAAACGCGGAAGCACTTCCCCAAAGCCCGAGTGAAGGAGGAAGAGGCTCTGGCCGCTAGCAGTGCGGGCTGGCGTCGTGGCTCCCTCCCCAAGGACCTAGATGCTCCGGACCCGGGACAGTGCGCGTGAACCTGCGGTGAGGTGCGCGCCTCCCTGGGCGCGCGGTGTGGCGCTCGCTGCTGCAGAAGCTCCCTGGCGGCGGGAGTGGGGTCTCCACCTCCGCGCCCCGAGTCCTCTCGGCCTAGTTTCCTGGCCCCTCGCGGACTCGCAGCCTGGGTGCCGTCCCCCTCTAGGTGACCGTGCCCCGCCTCTCCCTCCGAGTGCACTGGGTGGACGTCGCCTCCTCGGTCCAGGAAGGAATGTGAGGCCAAAGGTGCGCAGAGGAGCGGGGGTCAGGGAACGCCCTGGAGGTCCTCGGACTTCATTCCAGAGTCGAGTCCCCGCGCATGTTCACTTCCCAGGTTTAACATAGAGCCCGGGTCTCCCAACCCCAGGCACTGGGGTTTCCCGCCCCAGGACCTAGCCCTGACCAACCCCAGGAACTCGGAATTTCCCCGCTCTGGGACCTCTAACCAGACCCACTGGGGCCCTCACCCTGACAACCCACGCCCCAGCCCGGGCAGCTTGAGGGAGCCTTCTGCTCCAAATAGGAAACGCCTGGGCTTAGGAACTGCTGAGAAGGCGCTGGTGAAGGAGCACTGGGACCCGAAGGAGTACACAGGAGGAAGATGGCAGGCCAGCTGCAGCGAGGCATTTCCTGTGGACAACCTGGTGTTGGCGCTTTGGCCTGTCCCTGCCGCCTGGCCCCAGGCTCAACGGCCTGCGCCCTGCTGTTCTGAGGGTGGGTGTTTCCCCCTTTCCTTGTTCTGCCCAGTCTCCTGGGACCCCTGAGTGTGAAGAGGCAGGTCCTTCCTTCAGGGGGAATGCGGGGGACACTAAACCTATTCTGAATGCAGTCCCGATGGACACAGGTCATTAAGCATTAGTAAAAAACAATAAAAGGGGGTCTGCCACTGGAATCCCCAGTGAGGAGCCCAGGACCACTGCTTGGATCCCCCTAGGTCTGAGCACAGGCCTGCCATGGGACGCCCCAGCTGTGAACACAGCCCCCCCCCCCCCCCGCAAGCCATCAGGCCCACCATCTCCGGCGCGAAGCACAGGCTGGGGCCCCAATCCTGGTCTAGTGTCCAAGCCTGCGCCCACACTGTGACTGGCCAGCTATCAACACCAGGTTGCTTTTGCCCACAAACATTGATTATTCCTGACCTGGTGGCAGTAGGATAGCACCCTTCTTGGGACAGAACATTATCAAGCACCTCTCAGGCATCAGACTACTGAAAAATAGGAGATTTGAACAGTACAGTAGAATTTTATTGCAGGACGTTTCAAAATAGTAGTATTATTATGATTATGCCTATTATACCTACTATATTTCCACTTTTTTCTTTTATTAATATTCTTATCACTCTATTGTCCTCTTATATATCTGTTTCCTTGGAGACTCTCTCTTTTCTCATGCTAATAACCTATTTCTTTAAATTCCGCTTTCAAAATTCCTACAACATAGTACGTCTATAGACTCACTTCCTATCTCATTAATGTTATATTCTACACCCCTCCTCATCCTCTTTTTCCACCATTTGAAATTGTGGTCCTTATTGCATACCTATTGGTTATGCTGCAGATAATAATTTGAACTCATCTCTGTATATTATGACAACACAGGTAATATCTAAATAGGGTCTATATAGATTAAGAATACATATTGTTTATATGGTGTGCTTCTAATATTAATCTCTTCAAGGTGAGGTATTGGAAATCTATGGGGACACTATAAGTCTTTAAAGGGAAATGCAATACTTCTGATTCACACTGTTAAAGGGAAAGATACACAAGCAACATGAAAAAACAAGGGAAGAAAGTGTCCCAAACAAATTTAGGTGATATAGCAATAGAACCCAATGACAGCATGGTAGAAGGAATGTCAGAAAGGAAGTTCAGAATGTACATAATTAAAATGATCCAAGAAGTGAAAAATGAGATGAGAGAGCAAATGCAGGCAATGAATGATCGCACCAATAAATGACTAAAAGAACAGTTACAGAAAGCAAAAAATCATTTAAATAAAGAGATAGAGATTCTGAAAAAAAAAACAAATCTTTGATACGAAGGAAACAATAAACCAAATTAAAAATGTGATAGAAAGTATAACCAACAGGCTAGATCACTTGGAAGACAGAGCCTCAGAAAATGAAGACAAAATATTTAATCTTGAAAACAAACTCAACCAGACAGAGAAGATGGTAAGGAATGATGAATGGAATCTCCAAGAATTGGGGGACACCCTGAAAAGACCAAATTTAAGAATTATTGGGATTGAGGAAGACACAGAGATACAAACCAAAGGAAAGAAAATCTTTTCAATGAAATGATATCAGAAAATTTCCCAAATCTGATGAATGAGACGAAAAATCAAATACAAGAGATTTACAGGATACCAAATGCACAAAATTATAGCAGATTCACACCACGGCACATTATAATGACAATACCTAACATACAAAATAAAGATAGAAGGTTAAAGGCTGTGAGAGAAAAGCATCAGATTACATATGGGGGAAATCAATACAGATATCAGCAGATGGCTCAGCCCAGACCTTATAAGGAAGAAGGGCCTAGAACAACCTATTTCAAGCTCTGAAAGAAAATGGATACCAACCAAGAATCTAATACCCAACAAAACATACCTTCAGATTTGATGATGAAATAAAATCCTTCCATGATAAATAAAAGCTAAAAGAAAAGGAAAGCCACAGACTAAAGGTAAAAGGATGGGGAAAAACATACCATGCACACAGACTCAGTAAAAAATGGGGGTTTCCATTCTCATTTCAGATAAAGCATACTTCAAGCCAAAGTTAGTCAGAAGGGATAAAGAAGGTCATTTCATACTGCTTAAAGGAAGCATAAATCAGCAAGACATAACAATCATAAATATTTATGCACCAAACAATAGTGCATCCATGTATGTTAAACAAATCCTTCTCAATTCCAGGAACCAAATAGACCACAACACAATAACACTAGGTGACATTAATACACTTCTCTCACCATTGAATAGATCTTCAAAAAAAAACTTGAACAAAGAAACCATAGATCTCAATAGCACAATCAATAATTTAGACTTAACAGACATATATAGAATATTCCATCCATCAATAAATGAATCCACTTTGCTCTCAGCAGCACATGTATACTTCTCTAAAATAGACCATATGCTATGCCACAAAAATACTCTTACTAAATACAAAAAGATAGAGCTACTTCTTTGCATTCTAGCAGATCATCATGGAAGAAATTCAAAATCAATACTAAAATAAAAAACGGAAACTACCCCCAACACCTGGCGATTAAATAATACACTATTGAATGATGCATGGATAACAGAAGACATCGGGGGGAGATAAAAAAATTCATAGAGGTAAATGAAAACAAGGATACAACATATCAAAATCTCTGGGACACTATGAAATCAGTACTAAGAGGAAAATCCATTGCATGGAGCACATTCAATAAAAGAATGAAAAGTCAACAAATAAACAACCTCACATTACAGCACAAAATCCTAGAACAAGAACAACAGATTAACACCAAAAGTAGTAGAAGACAGGAAATAATTCAAATCAGAGCTGAAATCAATGACATTGAAACAAAAGAAACTATTCAAAAAATTGACAAAACAAAGTTGATTCTTTGGAAAAATAAACAAAATTGATAAACCCTTAGACACACTAACAAAGAGAAGATGAGAAAAAACTCAAATTACTGAAACTCGAGATGAAAAAGGAACCATCATAATGGACACTATTGAAAAACATAATTAGAAACTATTTTGAACATCTATATTCCAACAAAATAGAAAATCTCAAAGACATCCACAAGTTTCTAGAGAAACATGATGCACACAAACTGAATCTGGAGGACATACACAATTTAAATAGACCAATAACAAAATACAAAACATAATTAGAAGCTATTTTGAAAATTTATACTCCAACAAAATAGAAAACCTG
>JAJEJO010004743.1:16882-70998 GCA_020662805.1 Glaucomys volans
CTGTCCTCTGCACAATCAAATTTCTTCATTCTTCCTACCCACCCACGCCCATTATAATTTAGCATTATGGATCAGCATGTGCTTATCAGAGATAATATTCAGCCTTTTGGGAGGGGGTTAGCTTATTTCACTTAGCATGATGTTCTCCAGCTCCATCCATTTACCCGCAAATTTTGTTCTTTAAGGCTGAGTAATTGAATCAAAAATTTTTTTTAAAAAGGCTGAGTAATATTCCATTGTGTATATATGAAGCCAGTATTGAGAACAAGCAGTTAGTGTAGAACAGATAATCAGGTCAATTCAAGAAAATGGAGGCCATCTGCATGTGGAAAGTTGGAGACTGGCCCTGGGAGAATGGAATGTCAAAGTCCTCCAGAGTCCATTGATATCAAATTTACCTACCCTTACTATCCTTTTCAAAAGGTTGCAGGCAAGGGATTGTTATTAAGGCCCCTTGGGCCCCTACCTGCCTAAATCACTCCATTTGCCCCCCCATCTGCTTCTCACAATTTCACCATCTCTCGTACATCTCCTGGGACTAGTAGCATAGGCAGGAAGGAAAGAGATAAGGGGGAAGGAACAGGAGAACAAAACCTGTAAAGGGCAAGATTTTCTCACCCTAAAGATTCCACCTTTGGGTCCCCTTTTTCCACCTGGGAGAAGTCTGTTCTACTTTTTTTTTAACAAAGCTATTTTCTACTCTACACTTGCCACATTGTGCTTTTCATGGTGTTATACTTCAAAATCTGAGGAAGTGGGGCTCACCAAGGTAACCTGCAGTATCATATACACCACACTTTCTTTATCCACTCATCTGTTGAAGGGCGACTAGGTTGGTTCTGTAGTTTAGCTATTGTGAATTGAGCTAACATTGATGTGGCTGCATCACTGCAGTATGCTTATTTTAAGTCCTTTGGGTATAAACCGAGGAGTGGGATACCTGGGTCAAATAGTGGTTCCAAAGCTCTTGAGGAATCTCCACACTATTTCCAGAATGATTGCACCAATTTGCAGTCCCACCAGCAGTGTATAAGTGTACCTTTTTCCCCACATCCTCGCCAACACTTGTTGTTGCTTGTATTCTTGACAATTATCATTATGACTGAAGTGAGATGCAATCTTATTGTCGATTTGTATTTCTCTACTTGATAGAGATGATGAACATTTTTTCATGCTTCTTGATTGATTGTATTTCTTCTGTGAAGTGACGGTTCAGTTTCTTAGTCCATCTATTGATTGGGTTATTTGTTCTTTTGGTCTTAAGTTTTTTTAATTCTTTATATATCCTGGAGATTAGTGCTCTATGTGAGGTGCTAACCATAACCCACATAAATATAGTAATCTCATACTAGACAAAGGTAACAAAAACATACACTGGAGAAAAAATAGCCTCTTCAACAAATGGTGCTGGGGAAAGTGGAAATCCATATGTAGGAAAATGAAGTTAAACCTCTATCTCTCACCCTGCACAAAAATCAACTCAAAGTGATCAAAAACTTGGGCACTGGAACAAAGACTCGGTGCCTAATAGATGAAAAATTAGGACCAAATTTCACCATGACAGCTTAGAACCAACTTCCTTAACATGAGTCCTAAAGTGCAAGAAGCACAATCAAGAATAAATTAATGGGATGGATTCAAACTAAAAAGCGTATTCTCAGCAAAGGAATCAATAACATGAGGAGAGAGCCTACAGAGTGGTAGGAAATCATGCACACATGCCTCAAGTAGAGCACTAATCCCTGCCATACATACAGATTCCTTGTCTCTTTGATAGTGCCCATCCTACTGGAGTGGGGTGTTGTCTTGTGGTTTTGATCTGTATCCCGCTGTGATCAGTGATGTTGTCTGTTTGAACATGTTCTGAAAATGTGTTCATAGGTCTGGACTCATTTTTAAAATCACGACTTTTTATCTGTTGGTTGGTTAGGTTTTCTGGCTTTGTTTTGTTTTTGCAACTGAAATTTGATTTGTTTTGCTATTAAATTTTGTATCGTTCCTTTGTTTGTTTTTTGTAATATTTGGGAGAGAACCCAGGGCTTTGAAAAGTCGAGGGAATCACTTCCTGAATGAGCTACAACATACTGCTTGCTACTGAATTTTTAAGTTTTAATATATATCATGGATATTGACCTATTGTGAAGTATGTTCATTGCAAAATTTTTCAAGCATTCTGTAGATTGTCTCTTTACACTGATAACTATATACTTTGCTTTTCAGAAATGTTTTCTTGTTCAAAAATTCATGACTATTCCACTGTCCTAGGACATCCTATTCTGTTATAATCTAATGGTTTTATAGTTTGGGTTTTTCTCAATTTATCCAGTTTTTAATTGTTTGTAGCTGTGAGGGTTATGGATTTAATTTTATTCTTCTCCAGATAGATCTGAAAATTTTCCTCTTTAATAAAAAGTCAATGTTTCTCCAATGCTCCTGAGAATCCTGTTGAAGATGGGTTGGCTGTAGTTGGCTGATTACTTCCAGGCCCCCTTCTCTGTTCCATTATGTGGGGGACTTTTTAAAGGTAACAGCAAGTTGATTTGATGACACCATATGGGAAAACACTTTGAACTCCATGACACTATAATGCCTCCTGCTTTGTTCTTTTTGCTCAAGTCTCTAAAACAGGGAGTCATGGCTGCTGAGTTGCTCACACCTTGAGCCAGTCTGGAAACCCACTCCCCAAAATGATAGGGAAGGAGCTCCTCATGAGGACTTGGTCTCTGATACTGTGCACTGGTCTCTCCTTCCCAGGCTTTCTTCCCCAGAGGGAAGTGCAGCTCCTTGCTAGGGTGACACTTGATGGGGACAAGGCAGCAGCAGATGTTCAGGAGATGAATGGACATTGGGTAGGACCTGACAATCATTGCTGAGGATCTGAATGTTTACTGTGAACACCAGTCAGAGGAGGGATATAGAGGGCCCAATGGTCAGGAGTGTTTCTTCTCACGTCCAGGATTTCTTCTGTAAAATTCACTACTATTTAGGAGACATCATGGACTTTTAGGTGATGTGTTCTGGTTTCTTCCAAGATTTTTCTTTGTCTTAATATTTGCCAACTTGATTATGATGTGTCTGGGTATTAATATTGCTGAATTGATTTCATGTAGGATATTCTCAGATTTTGAATTAGGAAGTTTATCCCTATCACCACATTTGGGGAGTTTTAGGCCACCTTCTCTTTAAATATTACGGAAGCTTTCAAAGCAAAAACTGAGAAAGAGTTCACCTGACTACTTCTTTCATGGTGAAAGCAGATTTGTGAGTATATAAGGTATCAGAACTGGTCATGCACCATGTGATGTGTTCTTTTTTGTTTTGTTTTCAAAGTAGTGTTTATTTTTTAGAAGTTAATGTGTGCATTACAGGGAAGATAAAAACACAAGCCAAGGACAAACTCATCCAGTCACAAGAAGCTTAGCTAGATGTGCCCCTCCAGGTCATGTGTATACATACACAACATCCCATTTTGTGTGATTGAGATCATAATTTGTGTCATGCTTTTCCACACATCATGAATATTCACCAATTCTAAATCCCAAAGCTACACGAGTATTTTTGATAACTAAGAATATACTATACCTACTCAATCTGTTATGATTTCTTGGGGACAAAAAATTTACTGAAGACGGAAATGGCAACAGGCCTCTAGACAGACATATTGGCAGAGTTATAACAAATATAATGCATTTCCTTAAAGCTCAGTTTAAAATGAGACAAAACAACAGAATATGCCAAGCTTGTTTCATTACCAGATATATACTAGTAAGACATTAGCAAGAATGCATGTTCTCAGTGACTTAAAGCTTTCTTACAGGAGAAGCTCACACCACAGCTCACGTGAAAACGTCAATCCTTGAGACCTGCTCCTCTCTCTCACTGTGTGCATCACTGTGTCCTCTGCTGCCAGCCTGATGAACAGTCCTTATATACACTGCCCAGAGAAAGAGCAAGTCAATGTCCAAGATGCATCTCTTCCATCAATTATAACAAAAAAGATATTTACAAATTGGCTAATTCACTAGCTTTACATTGTATAATTCACTGTCACCTCAGGACATCTAGAAAGCATAGATGTTGTGAAATAAACACAATTGTGTTTGTGCACAATAAGCTCATGTACTTTACCAAAAATGCACACATAGATCTACAGTTATGATCTAAACCTGTCATCCAGATATGGAAATACTGGCATAGAGCACATCCCCTCACCATTCCTCTTCCCCCTCTTCACCATTCCAGAGACTCAATTCAGGACCAACCCTAACTTCAAGAGGTGGATTAACAATAACAAGGGTCATTTGTAGAAGACAGTTCTTCCTAAAAACTAACAAAAGGATATTTATATAAGGATTATTTTGCTACTCCTAACAAAATGTGGGCATTATGACTTATCCTTTAATGCCCAGCAATATTAATTTAAATGCACACATAACATTGACTAGACAATATGAACTAGTCTAAGGGGCACAGGGTGGTTTTCTATGCATACTTTCTCATTCCCACCCACCACCCAGTGAATCTTCCATGTGCTCTCCAAGACATCAAGTTCAACAATTCCATTCTCCTAAATGCAATCATTCCTGTTTAGTATTGAAAAATACTTAAAGGGGGCATTATTTTAGTCCTCTTCTTTTACCATGTGTTGTGCATTTTAAAATTTAGAAACACTAGATGTTTCCAAGAACTTAAATTTTCAACCATACACACAGTAGCCTTGAACAGACTGCGACACTTACTGAACAAAGGCTACACTCTGAAGAAAACCCCCTTTTATAAAGGCTAGAATTTGAATGCGTTTTCCAAATAGGAACATGGTGGCCTAGAACCCTTCACCTTCTAGTCTCTTACCAGCCCAGGGGTCAGATGCATGCATCTGTAATGCTGAGAGATGACTGGCAATTTCACGTCCTCAGGGTTTTGAGAATAGTCTTTCCTATGAATTTAACACACAGTGTTCTCAAGGTGCTAGTTTACTAACCCCACTGTTGTCACACACTGGCAACCTCTTCAACATCTAGCTAGACTAGATGTCAATAAGGACTCATTTGTCCTTTATATACACTAGGTACATAGCACAGGAAAACAAAACTACAGACATGAGAGACCATGGTCAATCTTGCTTCATAGTAAACACTCTGGTATGAAGCCATTTGCAATTTCCTTTCCTTCTTCCTCCCTGAACCAGCACAAATACCATGTATACTGCTCAGAGAACTGTTTTGATCATTCCATTTCCAAAGGACAGTTATTTCATTGTGAATTTAAACAAAAAGATATCTACAAAGTGTTTATATACTACCTCTACTTCTAAGATCCTTTGTGCACTTCTCGACATCTGGAGAGACTACATATTTCAATAAGGACTTAGCTTTGTCCGCTCTGTACACAGTAGACTTGAATAAACTGCACACAGGCAACAGTGGTCACATCTGGAAGTATGTCCTAAGCAGGATCACTCTGACCTACAAAACTTCATTTCTTCCACTTATTTCTCTTATGTCACATGTGCCACATCTGAGTGTCACATGATATTATGTTATAATTTCACTTCCAAAAGTCTTTTTCAGAAGACTGCTTTCTATGAATTTTAAGACAAAGTGTACAAAATGTTTTTACTAATTACTTTTTTCATACAATGGCAACTTCATCACTAGAGACTAGATATTATTATATTAGGACTCCTTTGTATAGTATATATACTGTACAGCAAAGATGAATTAAGTACACCATACAGGGCAATGGGAAGGATGAAATTTTCCAGCATGCTCTAACAAAATGCCTTTGCCACTTCATTAATCCAACCTCTCTCAACCCAATGAAAAATTACAGACAGTATTCTGTTCGGAGGTAGATAACAATTTCAAACGCAGTATTTCTGATCACTTTTTTTTTTATTTGCTTATTGATTCATTGAGCACAAATGGAGTACAGCTATTGTTTCTCTGGTTGTACACAAAGTAGAATAACACCATCTGTGCATTCATGCATGTACACAGGGCAATGATGTCTGTCACACATTCTGTTAATATTCTTACCCCCCACCCCGACCCCACCCCTCCCTTCCCTCTATGCTATCTATCCTTCCTCCATTTTTGCTACCCTTCCCCCCCCCATTATGCATCATCATTCATTTATCAGAGAGACGATTGGGCCTTTGGATTTTGGGGATTGGCTGATCTCACTTAGCATAACAGTCTCCAACATCATCCATTTAAATACAAATGCCATAATTTTATTCTTCTGTATGGCTGACTAATTTTCCATTGTGTATATATACCACAGATTCTTTAGCCATTCATCTGTTGAAGGGCATCTAGTTTGGTTCCACAATCTAGCTATTGTGAATTGAGCAGCTATGAACATTGATGTGGCTGCATCACTGTAGTAATCTGATTTTAAGTCCTCTGGGTATAGGCCAAGGAGTGGGATAGCTGGGTCAAATGGTGGGTCCATTCCAAGCTCCACACTGCTTTCCAGAGTGGCTGCACCAACTTGCACTCCCACCAGCAATGTAGGAGTGTACCCTTTTCCCCACATCCTAGACAACACCTGTTGTTGCCTGTATTCTTAATAAAAGACATTCTAATTGGGGTAAGATGAAATCTTAATGTGGCTTTGATTTGCATTTCTCTTATAATGAGGGATGTTGAACATTTTGTCATAAATCCATTGATTGCTTGTAGATCTTCCTCTCTAAAGTGTCTGTTCATTTCCTTGGTCCATTTAGTGATTGGGTTATTAGTGTTCTTGGTGTAAAGATTTTTGAGTACTTGGTAGATTCTGGAGATTACTGCTCTATCTGAAGTGTGTGTAGCGAAGATTTTCTCCCATGCTAAAGGCTCTCTCTTCACATTGCTGATTGTTTCCTTTGCTGAGAAAAAGCTTTTTAGTTTGACTCTATCCCAATCATTGATTCGTGCTTTTATTTCTTGCGCTTTGGGAGTCATGTTAAGGAAATCTGGTCCTAGGCCAACGTGATGAAGATTTGGACCTATTTTCTCTTCTATTAGGTGCAGGGTCTCTGGTCTAATTTCTAGGTCCTTGGTCCACTTTGAGTTGAGTTTTGTACAGGGTGAGAGATATGGGTTTAGTTTCATTTTGCTGCATATGGATTTCCAATTTTCCCAGCACCATTTGTTGAAGAGGCTGTCTTTTCTCCATTGCATGTTTTTGGCTCCTTTGTCAAGTATGAGATACGTGTATTTATTTGGGTTTGTCTCTGTATCCTCTATTCTGCACCATTGATCTACCTGTCTATTTTGGTGCCAATACCATGTTGTTTTCGTTACTATTGCTCTGTAGTATAGTTGAAGGTCTGGTATTGTGATACACCCTGCTTTGCTCTTCTTGCTAAGGATTGCTTTAGCAATTCTGGGTCTCTTATTCCTCCAAATGAATTTCATGATTGCTTGCTCTATTTCTATGAGGTCCATCATTGGGATTGCATTGGAATTGGAATTGCATTTTAATTGGAATTGCATAGAATTTGTATAGCACTTTTGGAAGTATGACCATTTTGACAATATTAATTCTGCCTATCCAAGAACATGGGAGATCTTTCCATCTTCTCAGATGCTCTTTAACTTCTTTCTTTAGTATTCTGTAGTTCTCATTGTAGAGGTCTTTCACTTCTTTTGTTAGATTGATTCCCAAGTTTTTTATTTTATTTGAGGTTATTGTGAATGTGGTAGTTTTCCTAATTTCTCTCTCAGGATGCATCACTTACGAATAAAAATGCATTGGATTTATGAGCATTAATTTAATATCCTGCTACTTTACTGAATTCATTTATGAGTTCCAGAAGTTTTCTGGTAGAATTCTTAGGGTCTTCTAAATAGAGAATCATGTCATCAGCAAATAGGGATAGTTTGAGCTCTTCTTTTTCTGTTCGTAATCTTCTAATTTCTTTGGTCTGTCTAATTGTTCTGGCTAGAGTTTCAAGAACAATGTTGAATAGTAGTGGCAAAAGAGGCCATCCCTGCCTTGCTCCAGTTCTCAGGGGGAAATGCTTTCAATTTTTCTCCATTTAGAATGATGTTAGCTGTGGGCTTAGCATAGATAGCCTTTACAATGTTAAGGAATGTCCCCACTATCCCTATTTTTTCTAGTGTTTTGAGCATGAATAGGTGCTGTATTTTATCAAATGCTTTCTCTGCATCTATTGAAATAATCATGTGGTTCTTGACTTTAAGTCTGTTGATGTGGTGAATTACGTTTATTGATTTCCGGATGTTGAACCAACCTTGCATCCCCGGGATGAAACTCACCTGATCATGGTGCACTATCTTTTTAATATGATTTTGTATGCGATTCGCTAAAATTTTGCTAAGAATTTTTGCATCTATGTTCATTAGAGATATGGGTCTGAAATTTTCTTTCCTTGACGTGTCCTTCTCTGGTTTTGGTATCAGGGCGATATTAGCTTCATAGAATGAGTTTGGAAGGGTTCCCTCCTCCTCTATTTCATGAAAAACTTTGAGGAGTATTGGAATGAGCTCTTCTTTGAAGGTCTTGTAGAACTCGGCTGTGAATCCATCCGGTCCCGGACTTTTCTTTGTTGGTAGGCTTTTGATGACTTCTTCTATTTCATTGCTTGAAATTGATCTATTTAAGTTGTGTATGTCCTCCAGATTCAGTTTGGGTGGCTCATATGCCTCGAGGAACTTGTTTATGTCTTCCAGGTTTTCTATTTTGTTGGAGTATAAATTTTCAAAGTAACTTCTTATTATGTTTTGTATTTCAATTGTGTCTGTTGTAATATTTCCATTTCTATCATGAATTTTAGTAATTTGGAGTTTCTCTCTCCTTCTCTTCATTAGCATGGCTAAGGGTTTATCAATTTTGTTTATTTTTTCAAAGAACCAACTTTTTTTGTCAATTTTTTTGAATTGTTTCTTTTGTTTCAATTTCATTAATTTCAGCTCTAATTTTGATTATTTCCTGTCCTCTGCTACCTTTGGTGATGATCTGTTCCTCTTTTTCCAGGGATTTGAGCTGTAGTGTGAGATCATTGATTTGTTGACTTTTCATTCTTTTATTAAGAATGCACTCCATGGAATTGCACTCCATGCAATGAATTTTCCTCTTAGCACTGCTTTCATAGTGTCCCAGAGATTTTGATATGTTGTATCTTTGTTCTCGTTGACCTCTATGAATCTTTTAATTTCCCCCCTAATGTCTTCTGTTATCCATGCATCATTCAATAGCATATTATTTAATCTCCAGGTCTTGGAGTAGTTTCTGTTTTTAACTTTATCATTGATATCTAATTTCATTCCATTATGATTTGATAGTATACAAGGTAGTATCTCTATGTTTTTGTATTTGCTACGAGTAGCTTTGTGGCATAACATATGGTCTATTTTAGAGAAAGAACCATGAGCTGCTGAGAAGAAAGTGTATTCACTTTTTGATGGAGTCTTCTATATATGTCTGTTAAGTCCAAATTAGTGATTGTGTCATTGAGTCCTATGGTTTCTTTGTTCAATTTTTGCTTGGAAGATCTGTCCAACAGTGAGAGAGGAGTGTTAAAGTCCCCCAGCATTATTGTGTTCTGGTCTATGTGGTTCCTGAAATTGAGAAGGATCTGATTGACGTACATGGATGCACCATTGTTTGGTGCATAAATATTTATGATTGTTATGTCTTGCTGATTTATGCTTCCTTTAAGCAGTATGAAATGTCCTTCTTTATCCCTTCTGACTAACTTTGGCTTGAAGTCTGCTTTATCTGAAATGAGGATGGAAACTCCTGCTTTTTTACTCAGTCCATATGCATGGTATGCTTTTTCCCAACCTTTCACCTTTAGTCTTTGGGCATGTTTTTCTATGAGATTAGTCTCTTGAAGGCAGCATATTGTTGGGTCTTTCTTTTTAATCCAATCTTCCAGTCTATGTCTTTTGATTGATGAGTTTAGGCCATTTACATTCAGGGTTATTATTGAGATATGACTTGTATTTCCTGCCATTTTAGGTTTTTGGGGGTTTTTAGCTTAACTTTATTTCTCCTTTGTTTGACTCTTTCTTTAGGGTAATTCCTCCCCATGTTGACTGAGATTGTTGCTTTTCATTTCTTCCTCTTCAAATATTTTGTTGAGAATATTCTGTAGGGCAGGCTTTCTCTTTGTGAATTCTTTAAGTTTTTGTTTATCATGGAAGGATTTTATTTCGCCATCAAATCTGAAGGTAAGTTTTGCTGGGTATAAGATTCTTGGTTGGCATCTGTTTTCTTTCAGAGCTTGAAATATGTTGTTCCAAGCCCTTCTTGCTTTTAGGGTCTGGGCTGAGAAATCTGCTGATATCCATATTGGTTTCCCTCTGTAGGTAATCTGATGTTTTTCTCTCACCACCTTTAAAATTCTATCTTTGTTTTGTATGTTAGGTATTTTCATTATAATGTGCCTTGGTGTGGATCTGTTGTAATTCTGTGTGTTTGGTGTCCTGTAAGCCTCTTGTAATTGATTTTCCATCTCATTCATCATATTTGGGAAATTTTCTGATATTATTTCCTTGAACAGATTATTCATACCCTTGGTTTGTATCTCTGTGCCTTCCTCAATCCCAATAACTCTTAAATTTGGTCTTTTCATGATGTCCCATATTTCTTGGAGGTTTTGTTCATGATTCCTAACCATCTTCTCTGTTTGTTCAACTTTGTTTTCAAGATTAAATATTTTGTCTTCATTTTCTGAGGTTCTGTCATCCAAGTGATCTATTCTGCTAATTATGCTTTCTATTGAGTTTTTAACTTGGTTTATTGTTTCCTTCTTTTCCTTGCTTCCTTCAAGGATTTCTGTTTTTTTTTTTTCTCAGAACTTCTATCTCTTTAGTGAAAAGATTTTTTGCTTCCTACAATTGCTCTATTACCTGATTATTCATAGCCTGAATCTGCTCTCTCATCACATCATTCTCTTCTCAGATTATTTTAATTATGAACAATCTGAACTCCCTTTCTGTCCTTCCTTCTACCATGCTGTCTTTGGTTTCTCTTGGTATATCATCTAGATTTGTGTGGGACACTTTCTTCCCGTGTTTTCTCATGGTGCTCATGTATCTTCCCCTCTAGTAGTGTGAATCAGAGGGAATGCAATTTGCCTGTAAAGACTTAGAGTGTCCCTGCAGATTTCCAGTAACTCACCTGATGTTTGAGAGGTGCTTGATCAAGTGATGACCCAAGAAAGCTGCTGTCCCACTTCCTCCAGTTTGGGAATGATCAATGCTTCTGGGCAGAGGCAGCCGCCAGAGCCAGAGACTCCAGCCCCTCCAGACCAGACCGCCCAGGAGACGCTGTGCAGTGGCGAGGAAGACTGGAGCTGAGCTTTGCAGACTCAGGAAGTCCCAGATGGTCCTTTCCAATCACTTTTAAACAGCTATTTACAAAAAGTTTTAATTCTACTACCTTTACTTTTAAATGTACCAAGCACTTCTAAATATAAATAAGGACTAGATATTCCACTTAACAACCTGCCCACTGTGCACACAGCACTGGTAACTAAAATTGCACATGTGGCAATGGTTATAATCTGAGGTATCTTCTAATATGAACATTTTGTCCTTGAATCCCTCCCTCCTCACTTCCTTCTCTGTACTTTGAGTCCAGTGGCAAGCACAGGCATATGTAACTCTTAGAGATGGTTGAACAACTTCATGTTCAAGAGTCATTTACAGAGGACAAGCTTTCTTATGAATTTCATCACAAGGTGCACAAAATGTGCTAATTTTACTATTTGATCATATGCTGGCGACCTCTTTAACATCTGGAGACTAGATGTTGCAAAACTAGGACTTGGTTGTCCATTATATACACTATACACAGCAAAGCAAAATGCACAAAACATGCAGAAAGCTGACGTCTGAAAATGTCCAAGTGTGAATACACTACATATCACCTTTTCAACTGCATCCCTCCCACCTCTGTCACATCCCTGAACAAGTAGGCAGTACTCTACTGCTCAGAGGTGGCCCAACACTTCCATTCCCAAAAGACCATTTCCTATGAATTTTAGCAAAAAGATATTTACAATGTGATATTTTACTACCTCTACATTTAACATACATCAGGCACTTCGAAACATCTAACCAGACTAGATGATTCAAGAAAGGACTAAATTTGTGCACTATGTACATGACAGTCTTGAATAAACTGCACATATATAACAATAGTTCTAATTTGAAAATGTCTTCAAAATATGAGTATCTGGCCCTTCATCAACCCAGTGGGCTATAGTGTTCAAACTTTTGGGAGGCAATCCTTCCTGGAAATTTTAATGAAAACATACAAAATTTGTTTACTAAGTCTACTTTTCTCATACACTGGCAACCTCTTTAACATCTAGAAAGACTAGATGTAGATCAGGACTCTTTTTTGTCATTTATATACACTATGTACAGAGCAAAGCAAAGCAAAATTCATAGACCTAAGTACAACTCTCAGCTCATGGTAAGCCCACCCAAGAACCAGCACACAACTCTGCACTGCTCAAAAGGGGGTTTGGCTGTTGCCCCCACAAAAAAAAAAATTATAAGAATTTTAACAAGGAATTTACAAAATGTGTTGTATTTCACCACTTTTAATTTTAACATATATCAGGCACTTTAGAACATCTAGAAAGCCTAGATAGTTCCAAAAAGTGCTTCACATATTCAACTATAGATACAGTAATGAGGAATAAAATTCACAAACAATGGTGACAATAAGAAACTGTTTCTTACATAAACCCAGTCCACACAGGACCTGCTTCTACGATGGTCTCCATGTCTCTACCCACTCAGCACACGTGGACCTGCTTCCTGGAGAGGGTTTGTCACACCCATTCCACAGTCACTTGCAGGAGACATTGCTGACATTGTAAACACCTGGCCCTTCACAGGAGGTACGTTCTGACTCTATCAGACCTTGGCACATCTTCAAACCAACAACGTCCAGATGTGGCAGAGTTCTAAAAGATCAGGGCGAGTGGAGGGCAGCTCATTGGCATTGCATACCAGCTTCTCCAAAGGCCAGCAGGCCTCCCATGGACGGCCTCAGCAGCAGTCAGGCACATGCTCCCCAGTTCTCTGCAGAATGACCCCCACCCGGTTCTGCAAATCTCTGGTGTTGCTTTAGGGTGTGGCATAATCAGCGAATATGAGAAGTACTCTCAGTGGCATCACAGATGCTTCAGAGCAGCTGGATGGAATCCCTCACAGCCAGAACTCTGCACTCCACAAACAGGAGCACGTGGGTCCCATTTGAGAAAAGGACAAAGCAATTTTCCCCTCAATTAATAACCAGAATATTTTGTGTATCTTTAAAATTAGGAAAGATCAAAAGCACTGGGCAATGTAAAGGCAATAAGAAGCAATGTCCTTAAAAAAGCCAGAGATTGTTTCAACATTTTTTCATTTATTTAAAAATACATTAAAAAGATTAGAAAATCAGAATATATTAAAAGAAAAAATGAATTATTTGTACACCTCCATTAAGCTTCATTTTCCTCAATAAGGCAACTACTCTTTAGGTTTCTTTTTTGTTACGTGACTGTTCATACATAGACAACATCCAATTAAACATTTCACATTCCTTTCTTAGGCACTGTTAGTGTGCATGCATTTTAATTGTAATGCACCTTACATTCTAGTACATATCAACCCAGTTTGAACCACCCATTTTTTAACAAGTTCAATGAAATTCAACTTGAAAGATGAGAATTTATAATTATCTTTAACAACAATGATGGCCAAATTCTTGAATATTTAAGTTTCTTTATAAAATAAAACTGAAATCTAAAATATTTTTCATTCTGCATATCTTATGTAAGCAAGTATATCTGGACAATCAGACCCTAGAACTGAACTTCTTGGGCCAAGGGGTGAATGCATATGTAATTTTGATACAAGTTCCAAATTGTTCTTCTGCCTCTCACTAGCAGAAGTGGTGGTATGAAAGAGCCATCTCACATGCAGGGGAACCTCAGCTGCTTCCTAAAGGATGGCAGGAAAGAGAATGAGGAGGTGACTGTGTCCCACCAGTTCCCAATGACCTCTGTCCACTCATCTGTCACCAGCTTTGAGGTGTGAGAATGCACCTATGTGCAACTCACCTACTCTTTCTGGATTTCGCATAACATGCAGCAACACAAAACTAACATGATTTCAAACATGATGAAAGGATTAATGGGATGAATAATTTCTCAATAATTTCTCAATTTCTTTCTTACTGAGCATGACAACATTCAGACAAATGTCCAGCTCTGTGAATCAGCACAAATGGGCTAAGAATGGCATAACCAAGAGTCAGAAATTCTTGAGCACTTAAAGATATGGAGTCCTTCAATAGGGACAAAAATGAATATAAAAGCATAAAACAATCTGCCCAATAGAAGAAGAGAAAACAGAGCATCAGAAGGAGAACACTTTGAGAAGCCTTTATCTCAGGGGGAGCTTTGTAGAGAAGACTGGAGGTCTGGAGGTAGAGAACATGCTGGTGGTGCTTGTGGAGGAGGAAGACCATGTAGCCACTGGCCCCGCCCATGGCACCCTGGAACACAGCATCTCTGAAGATCATGAGAGCAAGAAAAATCCATCCAATTATCCAGTTGTCTGGTTGAAAATAACAGTAGTTGTCACTTTTACTAAATTCTGATGTGTTCATGTTGTTGATATTTTTTAGGTAAAATGGTAAGTTCATGCTTATCAAGGCATTGAGTATCCAGAAGAAGAGCAACAAGGGAAGGATGTGCCATGCAGACCTGGGCTGCAGCCTCCTCCACCTGGAGGATCTGGGACTGATGGTGATGGCCTGGACCACTGTGAGGAGACTGGTGGTGCTAATGGACAGGCCCCGGGCCAGCCTTTCCAGGTAAACCACAACCTTACAGCCTACAGCACCTAGGAGGTTTTGCAAACCAAAGCTGGTTATTGTCCTTGGTGTTCCTTTGGTAAAAAGCATTAGGATATTTGTAAAAGCCAAGTGGATGAGAATAAGGTGTACAGGTTTCTTCTCAATACCTCTGAAAAAGTAAATGTAGTTCACAAGAACAAAGATGTTCCCAAAAATACCAAGTCCTGTTAGGAACATGAAGGTTGTTCCCTTGAGCAGATTCAGAACCATATCTTACTTCATAGGCAGAAGCATAGGGCAGTACCCATCATTTAGGGGAAAAAAATGTCAGAAATGATTATCTTTATTTTCAGAAAGCATTTCATACCACCAATTTTCTATAGTGTAAGGATCATCAGTATATACATAATATATAGGGTTTCCAGGTTTGCCTTTTGCTTAAAAGTGTCACATCCTTGGTGCCTGAACCTTAATAGCTCTGACCTCTAAGCCCCAACTCACTGTGATGTCCCTTCTCACCAGACTGCAGTGGTCATGGTGGTCCTCAATATCAAGTCCATCTGCACATCCCTTCCAGACAGGATAGTGATATTAGCTCTGAATCAGACAAAGATGTCCAGCATCCACTGTCCTGTCTGACAATCAGGTCAGAAGCACAGCAGATGCAGCCATGCCTGGTGCCCCAGAGAAGCCACTATGACCATCTAGGAGGGTCTTTGCAGATCTGAGCTCCCACTGACTGACCTCAGGAGACCCTGGGGAACCAGCATCAGTTCTAGATGTGCGGAGGTTTATCAAGCTGGATTACAAAAAAGGGGATAAATAGATGTTGAGTGCTGTGGTAGGTAAAGCCTTTTGTAGATTAGGCTCCCTGTAATGGCCACAGGTGGCACAGCAGGTGAGGGAATCACTGTGTTGTATTTGACTCACTCACACAGGTTCATGATGGTGCTTTACAGCTGCTGCAGGAACTCATGGGAAACTGCCTTCTGTCAAATTGCTGTCTGCTCTGCCTGTGTGGTTCCCTGAAAGCCTGGTTAACAATGGGGCTGTGTTGGTCTTTAACAGTCCAAGTTGATTCCAGGCATGCATAAAATGTTGCTCGTTACACAGATGTTCTTAATCCCATTTCTCACCTAGGAATTTCTTTCAAATTGTTGGCAACTTCTGGAGAATAAAGGAAACAAGTATGTTTGTTCCAATGCATGATAATGACCTATAATTTTTATAAGGGCAAAAACTTTGTGCAATTCTTCCCCCAATTCTTCCTACAAAATGTTAGAGGGTTCCTTAGGTCCCTTATCCTAAAGGTCTCTGACAACATAAAGTGCACAATCAAGCCAGGCAGGGTGGTGCATGCCTATAACCCTAGTGGCTTGTGAGGCTGAGACAGGAGGATCACAAATTTGAGGCCAGCCTCAGCATCTAAGCAAGGTCCTAAGTGACTTAGCAAGACTCTGTCTCAAAATTAAAAAATTAAAATGGCTGGAGATGTGGCTCGGTGGTTAATTGTCCCTGGTTCAATTTTTGGTACCCCCCCCAAAAAAAGAAAGAAAGAAAATTCATAAAGGTAGACTTCTGCCCAGGTTTGTACCAGGAAGCCTCATGACTCCAGGATTTCAGCTACTACTTTAAACCCTTGCCCTGTTGTACCAATGTATCTTTGAAAGCAGTACAAAGTCTTAAATGCCCAGCACAAGATGAAATGCCCTACAAGAGTTAATCCCAGCAGAGCAGCATTAACTAATGAGTCTGAATTTTAAAAATCAATGATTTAGTTACACCCACTGACATTGTTAACAACTAACTAATGTGTGAAAAACAACTGAATTCAATATATCCCAACATCTGGCAGGTTCATGAGAACTTGTCCTGTGGATTTTTCACTTGTTTGTCTTGGTTTCCTCATGTTTTCTAGTTCTCTTTTCCTTTTCTAGTTCTCTTTTCCCAAATTCTGAAGCTCTTACTCATATTCAGGAGCACATTTAGAGATATCTAATATATGACTTCTTTCTGAGCAACTGAAGAATATCAAAATATCTGTCTTCTCTCCCAAGTTGCCTTGGGAAAAGGGAAACTACATGGCACACTATTATATTCAGACAGGAATAAGTCTTAACAGTCACCAGTTTAGGCAGGTGAAAGCATCCATCAGAAATGGTTCTTAAATGAATAGTGAAATTATTGACCCTTGTTCATAGTGACAGGATAAAATTAAAGTGAGTTATTTCATGTTATAGTAGCTCCCAGCCTAAAAGATTCATAGTAGGTACTCTTTGAAAATCAACCGTAATGTTTAATTTAGTTTTTAATTGTTTATACATCAAACAGGCATGTATGTAGTGGAATTGACTTCCAAGTATGGCATAATATAATATGTCATAATAGGGATAATTCAAGGATGATCACAGATAGAAAACTTCCAATTAATCAGAAACACACTCAAGGAATTATTAACATGACCAAAGACAACACTGGTCCATCCTGGAAATAGAGAAATGCATCCAAAGTGAAATGTCAGATTTTATTAAAGCTAATGGAGTAAAACTCAGGTTAAATTGATGGCTAAAGACAACAAACTTTTCATAGACACTTGAAAAAAAATCCATGGCATTCTGAGTAGTTAAAGAAAGTAAGAGGGTGACCTTCTGCAAGTATACACCCCATAGGTACACCTCATGGTATCTGATCCTGAACACAGAGACAAAAACTCCTAGGAATTTCTGGAGGAATGTCTGTTCTATGGACCCTATATTCTTCTGTGTTCAGATGCTTGACTGAACACCAGAAGATGAAGATGCAAAGGCTCAGGATCCTCTCAGCAACCCCCTTCATCAGGGATAGAAAGCAAGATCTGTGCTACTGAGAAAATGTCACCTGGAACACAGAGCGAATCAGAACCCTCAGGCCCACTCACCTTGGTGTGCTGCAGACAAGCTCTGCATTGGTCCTTCTGACAAGGGGCAGCTTCCCAGGTCCCATTTGTATGCCCTAGGTGTGTGGAGCTCTTGCCTACCATGAACCACCACCAGGACTCCAATTGTCACAGTTGACAGATGTCAGGGAGAAGCAAAGCCCTGCAGAACCTCAGTCCCTGAAGGATGACTTTCCCTCTCCCTCAACAATTACTGCATTTGTTGGGCTCAGAAGTTATCCCAGGTTTAATTAGGGCTTAATTATTTTAATAGAAGTTTGTACAGTGAGAAAGTGAACAACCAGAAAGTTTCTGTATCTGAGTTCTCATGTCTTGGTCTTCCCTTCCCCTTCCCAAAGGTCCACAGTTAAACCAGAATGGGGCCATCTTCTGAGACACAGAGTGTCACTTCCCCACATATTCAAGGTCTTCTCCAAGCACAGGGATGTGGTGCTGATGACCAGCAGTCTGGACTCTGATTTCAGAGCAATTCCTAACCAGGCTCCCGGGTAGGACAGGAGTCACTTTTCTCCCCTTATGCACATTGGCAATTCAAGGACATTATTATTTGTAGTTTCCTTATTACCCAAATATTAAACAGCAAGTTGGACCCAATGGCTAGATGCACCCATGTTCTTCTTCTCAAAATACCAAACCTGCCATCTTGGAAGTGCAAATCAAAAGTACAGGGAGATTTCATCTCATACCAGTTAAAGTGGCATTCTTCAAGAATGCAAATAGTAGTATATTCTCTCAAAAAATGTGACAAAAATATGAACATTCAGACATTTTTGGAGTGCCTAAAAATTAGTAGAACCATACTTGTAAGCAGTATGGAAATTCCTTAAAAATATAAAATTTAAACCACCATATGATCCAACTACCCTACTGCATAATATTTATTTGAAAAAAAAACTGAAGTTAGCAAAAGATAGTGATGGAACTGCATCAGTATTTATATCAGCACAATTCACAATGGCCAAGTTATGGAACAAGCTCAGGTGATCACCAACAGATGAATGGAGCAAGAAAATGTGGTAGAGGAAAACAGTGGAATTCTACTCAGCCATGAAGAAGAGTGAAAGTATCACATTGTCTAGGAGATGGATGGAACTACAAAATGTCAGGCTATGAGAAATAAGCCAGACTCAGAAAGTCACAAGTTGAGAAAACTTCTAGAACAAATAAATGAATTCAGCAAAGTAGCAGGATACAAAAATGAACATTTATAAATCTAATGCATTTCTATTCATAAGTGATGAATCCTTTGAAAGAGAAATTCGGAAAACTAACCCATTCAAAGTAGCCTCAAAAAAAGAAATACTTGGGAATCAATTTAACAAAAGAGGTGAAAGACCTCTACAATGAAAACTACAGAACACAAAAGAAAGAAACTAAAGAAAACCATAGAAGATGGAAAGATCTCCCATGCTCCCAGATAGACAGAATTAACATTGTCAAAATGGCCATACTACCAAAGATGCTATACAGATTCAATGCAATTCCAATTGAAATCCCAATGTAATACCTCATAGAAATAGAGAAAGCAATTATGCAATTCATTTGGAAGAATAAAAGACCTCAAATAGCCAAAACAATCCTGGGCAGGAAGACTGAAGAAGGAGGTATCACAATACCAGACTTTCAGCTAGACTTCAGAACAATAGTAAGAAAAACGGCATGGTATTGACACCAAAATAGACGGGTAGACCAGTGGTACAGAATAGAAGACCCAGATATGTCAAAACTCTACAAAAAGAAGAAACCAACACCAAAATCAGTAGAACACAGAAAATAATTAATATCAGAGCCAAAATCAATGAAATTCAGAATAAAAATAATACACAACAGAAAATTTAAACAAAGACTAAGGTTTTTGAAATGATATACAAGATTGATAAAACCTTTACCAAACTAACCAAACAAAAGAGAAAAAATTGCCAAATTTACAACATCCAAGATGAAAAAGAAAACATCACCACAGACACTACTGAAATCCACAGGATCATCAGAAACTATGCTGAAAACTTATACTTCAGAAACCTACAAAATCTGAAAGATATTGACAAATTCCTAGATATAGATGCCCTCCCCAAACTGAACCTTGAGGATACAAAGCACTTAAACAGATCAACACCAAGTAATGAAATTGAAGCAGCTATCAAAAGCCTTCCACCAAAGGAAAGCCCAGAATTAGATGGACTCTCAGCTAAGTTCTACCAGACTTTCAAAGAACTAGTACCCATCCTCCTCAAATTATTCCATGAAACAGAAAAGGAAGAAACACTGCCAAATTTATCCTGTGAGCCCAGGATCACCATATCAAAACCAGACACAGACCCATCAAGGAAACAAAACTTCAGTCCATTATCTTTGATGAACTTGAAGCAAATAATCTTAATTAAACCCTGGCAACTCACATACAAAATCACATTAAGAAGACAGAGCACTATCATCAAATGGGTTTCATCCCATGGATGCAGGGCTGATTCAACATGTGCAAATCTAGAAATGTAATCCACCACAAACATAGACCTAAATAATCACATGATTATTTTAATAGATGCAGAAAAAGCTCTTGACACAGTGCACCACCCACACATGTATAAAACACCAGAGAAACAAGGATAGAAGGAACTTACCTCAACTTTGTGAAGGGCACACTTGAGAAACACAGGCCAACATCACACTGAATGGAGAAAAATTGAAGGGATTTCCTCTGAAACCAAGAGCAAGACGAGACTGCCCACTTCCACCACTGCCACCCAATATCATCCTTGAGACCCTGGCTAAGCATCAGGCAGGAGAATGAGATTAAAGGGATACAAAGAGGAAAAGAAGAGCTCAAACTACCTATTTGCCAAAGACTTGATCCTGGATTTAGAAGATCCAGAATATCTCCCCCAGAAGACTTCTAGAGCTCATAAAAAAATGTAGTCATTAGCAGGTACCAAGATCAACAAACATAAATTAATCACTTTTCCATATTCCAATAAGGAATCTGTCAACAAAGAAAAGAGAAAATATATTTAATTCATAAATCTACAAAAAATCAATGGGAATTAATCTAACAAAGGATGTGAAGGATGTATACACTGAAAAATATAGAACATTGAAGAAAGATTTTGAAGAAACCTCAGAAGATGGAAAGAACTCTCATCTTCTTGGATAGGCAGAATGAATATTATCAAAATCATCATATTATCAACAGCATTATACAGATTTCTGAAATCCTTATAAAAATATCAATGCCATTCTTCACAGAATGAGAAAAAATATTTCTAAAGTTCATTTGGAGAAATATGATGCCAAGAAAGGAAAAAGTTATCTTGACCCAAAAGAGCCACCCTGCAGTCACCGTGACTCCTGATCTCACATTGCCCTGCAGAGCCACAGGGACACAGCAGCATGGTAGCAGCCCAACAGCAGCAGAAAGACCCAGGAAACAGAGTAGAAGGAGCAGAGGCCACCTCACAGACACAGTCACCTGATACAAGACAGTGCGGTAAGACTGCCTTCTAAAAAATGGTGCTGGGAAACCTGGAAACCATGTGTGGAGAATGGAGCCTGGCCCCTGTCTCTTGCTCTGCACAAAAGTCAACCCAACCTGGTTCAGAGGATTGGGGATAGACCAGAAACTGCACCTGCTATAGGAAAATGCAGGCCCAGCACTCCAGTATCTCACCTCAGGAACTGACTCCTTAACAAGCCTCCTGAAGCTTAAGAAATAAAACCAAAAATCAATACATGGGATGATAGCAAATTAAAATGTTTTTGCACAGCAAAGGAAACAAGAGTGTGAAGAGAGGGCCTAATAAATGGGAGACTCCTGTTCCTCAGATAGGGATTTATTATCCAGAATATACAAAAAACTGAAAACCTTAACATCAGAAAACAAATAACCTAATTAATAACTAGGCAATAGAAATAAAAGCACACTTCTCAAAAGAAGATATAAAAATGCTCAGCAAATACATGGAAAAATATTCAACATCTCTAATAATTAGGGAAACTAAAATTAAAACTATAATGATAGCTCATCTCACCCAAGTCAGAATGGCAATTATCAAGAATACAAATAACACTAAGTGTTGGCCAGGATGTGGGGGAAGGCACACTCCTGCATTTCTGGTGGGACTGCAAATTCATACAACCACTCTGGAAAGCAGTGTGGAGATTCCTAAAAAAGTAGTAATGGAACCACCATATGACCCAGCTACACCACTCCTCAGTGTATTTCCAAAGGATTTTAAATCAGCATACTTCAGTGATGCCGCCACATCAATGTTTACAGCACCTCAATTCACAATAGCCAAGCTATGGAACCAACCTGGGCACTCTTTAACAGATAAATGAATAAAGAAAATGTGGTGCATATACACAATGGAATATTACTTAGCCATAATGAAGAATAGCATTATGAATCTATTAGTAAATGGATGGACCTGGAGACTCTCTTGATAAATGAAATAATTGAATCCTAAAAGACAATGGTTAAGTATTTTCTCTGATATATAAAAGTTACTCCAGGACAGACATCAGGCTCAGCCCAGCTCAGATGCATGAGACTTCCATGCATGGGAGGTCAGCCCAGAGTTTCCCCGAGGGACTTCTTCATGGGGGCAGCTGATAGGGCCCAGGCAGAGGAGACTTCAGCATGGGGGAAGCAGGCACAGCATGGACACTTGAGCCTTCCACTCCTGGAGGCCCAGTTCAGAGCCTTGGATCCAGCCCAGCCCAAGAGTCCCACAAGACTTCCAGACCTGGGAGGTAGGCACAGAGACAGACATCAGGCTCAGCCCAGTGCAGACTCATGAGACTCCCCTGCTTGAGAGGTCAGCCCAGAGTATCCATGTGGGATTTCCACATGGGGGTGGCTGGCACCACAGGTGTGGGGCCTTCAGCACTGGAGAAGCAGGCACAGCATGGACACTTGATATCTCCATTCTGGGAGGCCCATACATACCCCAGCGTGGCCTCAGCCCACAGTCTAGTACTACTAAAGACTAGGAGGTAAGGTATTAGAGACCTGCAGGGACACTAAGCAGCAATACCCTAGATTCTCACTGCTAGAATGGAAGATACATGAGCAACATGAGAAAACAGGGGAAGAAAGTGTCTTAAACAAGATGAGATGCTACATCAACAGAATCCAGTGATAGCATGGCAGAAGAAATGTCAGAAAGGTTGTTCAGAATACACATAATTAAAATGATCAGAGAAGCAAACGATGGGGAGAGCAAATGCAGGCAATGAATGATTGCACCAATCAGCAGTTAAAAGAACAGACAGGAAGCAAAAGATCATTTCAATAAAGAGATAGAGATTCTGGAAACAAACCTAACAGAAATCCTTGAAATGAAGGAAACAATAAGCTAAATTAAAAACTCAGTTGAAAGCATAGCTAACAGGCTAGATCACCTGGAAGACAGAATCTCTGACATTGAAGACAAAATACTTAATCTTGAAAATAAAGTTGACCAAACAGTGAAGATGGTAAGTGCCACGCCCACCAGCATTCCCCTCAGTGCTTGACACGGTTCCCCTGGTAATAATGAAGATTCTTGCACGGTCTAATCTTCTGGGATATGTGAACATGGCATGCTCCTTCTTGTTTTTGTGTTATTTCTTATTGTATGTTTACATTTAAAGATTTCAGTAAAAAATCAGACATTAAGTGATTTGGAACATAAAAATAACACTGCTCAAGCCTTAATTGATTTCATATTAATATTGCCTTAAGCAAACAGAAAAAAATGTTGTGCATCAGATCAACAAGAGTTATTGTCCACTGCTCTCGGTTAGCTTAAGGCAGCCAGACTGCCTGTCTGCTTTAGCCCAAACCAGAATGTGCCCCCCTTAGTGAATCTGTTTTCACAGTTCAGGGACCACAGTGGACTGCATGTAAGATTGATGGGAACCTGTATCTTGGGTGTCATTTAACTATTAACAAAAGGAAGTTCCACTTTATATACTATAGACAGGTCAAAAGGTGTTTATGCTGCATATCAGCCTCCCAGAGATGTCTAAAGTACAGCTGTTATCCTTGACATAACTTCAAATCATGATATGTTAAACCTATAAGGACAGCCTCAGCTCTTATGGTTCCTAGTGAGATGAAAACCAGAACCAGTTAATGGTTTAGTGATGTTTTGTTTAGAAAAGTAGAACTTGATTTGTTTTTATTATATTATGTCCATCACATTCCCTTTGAGCTTTACCACCTCCCCTCCTATGTAACCTCAGAAGAATGTACTCAAGCTGAATGTATAGATATATAGAGAGAGATCATGTGTGAAACAGTACCTGAACTTAGAACTTAGCCATGTAACAGTAAAGCTAAAACTAAGCCTCAGATCTTCGAGTCTGTGTCACTTTATTCTCATCACCGATGCCTTCCCCTCACCAACCTGTGCTACGACCCTTGCTGAGGCTGGACCTCAGCAGGTAAGAATTCACAAACAAAGCCTACAAGAATTATGGGATATCATGAAAAGATCAAATTGAATAATTATTTGGATTGAGGAAGGCACAGAGATACAAACCAAAGGAATGAATAATCTATTAAATGAAATAATATCAGAAATTTTCACATATCTGAAGAATGAAATGGAAAATCAAATACAAGAGACTTACAGGATACCTAATGTAAAAAACTACAACAGATCAACACCAAGAAACATTATAATGAAAGTACCTAACTGTTTTGGAATTTTGTCACGTTTGGTCTTTTTAATTTAAACCAGCAGGTTTGGGGTTGTATTTACCAGGCTGACACAGAAATACAATCAATAAAATACATTTATTAGTTAAGGAAATATACAATAATAATAATAATAATAAAAGGAATATTTACAAAATGCACCCTGGCTGAACAATCAATTGGTGAGAACAAATCAGCACTGGAAAATAGCATCACAGGCAAAGTAGCAATTTTCACTGGAGCAATCAAAATTTACCACTCTCGTCCAGTCCTTCTTTTTTATGGTTTTTTTAAGTCGACATATGAGTCACTGTCTGGTGTTATGTAACCAGCCCCATATATTATTATAAAACTTGAGTTCTTGGGTCTGCCCAGGAGCTGAATCCTCAAGGATATTGTTGTTGTGTTCTGTTCCATTTCAGCTCAAAATGTTCCAGAACACTCATGGGACTCCAAACAATGTTATAATTCTCATTTGTCCACTCCTTCTGTTATGTCTACCAGACATTCTGACCTTAAGCAGCTCACCATCAAAAACCACAAACAAAACTATTAGGAATTTTTTATACATTTTGGCCCTAGGTTGTTTATGGGGGTAAACAAATTGTGTCATCAGCATTGCCGCGTACATTTGTTTAATGTGATGAAATATATAGCCATTGTAAAAACATAATATGATTAAACAAACACAAATTAAAAACACTGGAGCAAAAATACCAGAAAAATACCTTGATGCAGTAGCACTTTGAAATAAAAAAATCATACCAATTATGATTTGCATCTTGTGCAATTACGTGTGATATATCCTGTCATTGTTTAGATACAATAGTTTTAGCTACCATGTGTTTAGCTAGAGAATAAGCATTTTTTTATTTAATTTTGATTCATTGAACAGAAATGGAGTACAGCTAATGTTTCTCTGGTTGTACACAAACTAGAGTCACACCATCTGTGCATTCATACATGTACACAGGGCAATGATGTCTGTCACACAGAATGAGCATTTCTGTCAAGATTTTTTTTTAGCATTTGGGAAGTGTTTAGAATCTATTGCAGATCTAATGTTATTTTTGTTTGTGGTGGTAATAATGACCTGGGTATCCAAGTATAAGTTTGTTTAATAATAATATCTGGGGTTAATAATAATGTTTAATTTTTTCAATATAGTATTGAAATATTATGTGAGAATCCTACAAATGGTAAAGGTAGATTTATTTGAGTTGTTGTTTGAGTATTATTGGTTGCAAAACATACATTTTGTGGACTTATCTATCACAGACAAATTTTGTATGATGTTAGCAGTAGAGATACAAATACTAATAGAATGTTTTAATAAGCAAGATTTCATCATTTGTTTTATTATATGTTAACTCTTTTGTAGTTTGTGAACAATCTGATAAATCATAAGTTACATTATTTATATCAATATATGTTTCTTTAATTTTCAGTTGTAAAAAGAGGGGAGAATGTATCAGAGGTAAAATATGTGTCTGACATAATTGGAATGTACCTTGTGGAATAAAATAGATTACTGTTCCCCATCAAAATTGTGGACTACATTTAAAAATATTGGATGATTGAATATAAGCTTCCAGGGGAATCAGTTTTTTTTCCATATATTGGGTAATCCTTGAGTGAGAGCTCGTTGAGCATGTTTCTTTTGAATTAAGGTATATATATATATTGAAGAGAACAGTAAGTCTAATTAAATAACAGGGTTTTTTACTATAAAGGTCTGTACTTGGGAGGTATTAAAAATTTGTAACATTTCTTGCTGATAATTTAAAGTGTTTCCTTGAGGGTGAATAGTACTAGGTAACCAGTGAGCATTTATAGAAGTAGCCTGTGCAGTATCTTGATCAACATGCTTTAATTTATAAATTAATGTCTCTAAATCTACAGAGTTAATTTCCATCCCCGATCCTATACATTACTTAGTAATGTATTATACCATGTTTTTCTTTGTCATACACATGGCATTAATTTGGAAAATGACATATTTATATGTAAATCATATTTATGGGCAGCAATAAACACAATTTTACAAGTGGGAGGAATCTGTACTGTCTGTGGTTGGGTATATGGTAATGTAGATTAAATAATTACATGAATATAATCAGCCCATGTAGTTTTATTAATAACTTTAGAACTATTAGCACATAAACATAGGTAATACTATTTGTGACAAATAATTTTGTATTATTATACAATTATTAATAAAAATTATTAATAATATCTGATCCATCTGTAAACCAGGTGTGCTCTTGTTGATGTATAGACAGATTATCAAACCCTTTATTGGTTTTAACTTTAGTAGCAGGAGGAGCAACCACCAAAAGTTGTAATTTCTCCTCATAAGGACATTCAACCACCTGTTCATGTAACTGTAATGTTCCCTTAGGACTGGCTTTAGCTCAGCTCTGAATATACCATTTCCATTTTGTTATGTTTGCTTATTGGACATGTCCAATTTTATGAGAGACATGATCTGATAATACCCAAGATATGATAGGGATTTTAGCTTTTATTAATATTTCAAGTCCTAAAGTAAGGTGTTTAGTATCCTTTAACATCCAATATGCAGCTAATAATTGTTGTTCAAAGCGGGTATATTGATTTTTAGTAACTGGGAGTTTTCAAGACCAAAATCCCAAAGGGAACCTATGTCATTGATGTTGCCACAAATTCCAATTTGCAAAATTATTCTCCACACTTACTATTAACTCCACAGGTCCCTCTTGTATGGGCCATAGATCAAAAGCATTTTGGATTTCTGTTTCTGTTGCTTTAAAAGCTTGTTGTTGACTCTATCCCAATCATTGATTCCTGCTTTTATTTCTTGCACTTTGGGAATCTCCTTGGCCTATACCCAAAGGATTTAAAATCAGATTACTACAGTGATGCAGCCACATCAATGTTCATAGCTGCTCAATTTACAATAGCTAGATTGTGGAACCAACCTATATTTCCTTCAATAGGTGAATGGATAAAGAAACTGTGGCATATATACACAATGGAATATTACTCAGCCATAAAGAAGAATAAAATTATGGCATTTGTAGGTAAATGGATGATGTTGGAGACTGTTATGCTAAGTGAGATCAGCCAATCCCAAAAATCCAAAGGCCGAATGGTCTCTCTGATAAGTGAATGATGATGCCTAATGTGTGGTGGAATGATGGCAAGAATGGAGAAAGGATAGAGAGCATAAAGGGAAGGGATGGGTGGGGTTGAGGTTGGGGGGTAAGAATAACAACAGAATGTGTGACAGACATCATTGCCCTGTGTACATGTATGAATGCACAGATGGTGTGACTCTACTTTGTGTGCAACCAGAGAAACTATAGCTGTACTCCATTTGTGTTCAATGAATCAAAAAATTAAATAAAAAGAAAAAAAAAAACCTTGTTGTTGTTCCGGTCCCCACTGAAACTCATATCTCCTTCTGGTTACTCTATAAATAGGTTGTAACAGCTGACTAAGATGGGGAATGTGATTGTGCCAGTATCCAAATAAACCTATATATTTTTGAGCTTCCTTTTTGGATTGTGGAGGTACAGATTTTAAAATTTTCTGTTTAACTTTTGGTATGATTATTCTATGTCCTTTTCCCACAATATTTCTAAAAATTTAGCACTTTGAGCAGGCCCTTGTATCTTTGTAGGATTGATTTTTCATCCTTTATCTAGCAAATGTTCCTGTAGTTGTTTCAATGCCTCCTGTACAGTTTCCTCAGTTTCCCCTTGTATCACAATATCATCTATATAATGTATGCACTGCATTCCTGGTGGTAATTTAAAAGTATCCAAATGTTCAGCAACTATCTTATGGCATAAAGTTGGACTGTGTTTATATCCCTGAGGTAATCAAGTAAAAGTATACCGTCATCCTTGCCAGGTAAAAGTAAAATAAGACCATTGAGATGAATCAATAGGAATAGTGAAAAAGGCATTAGCTAAATCTTTTACAGCATGCCAGGTCCAGGGTGAATTTGTACTTGTTCTATTAACATGACAGTATCAGGAACTGTAGCATGTAATGGTGGAGCAACTTTATTTAATTCCCTATAATCTACTGTCATTCTCCAAGTTCCATCAGATTTTCATACGGGCCATATTGGGCAATTCCACTCAGTAGTTACAGGTATCATAACTTTAGCTTTTAAATATTAATTAATAGCCTCAGTAATTTCTTGTGTTCCTCCTGGAATTTTATACTGTTTACAATGAACCATTTTAGTTGGTTCACGTTAAGTTATAGGGGACATTCTTAATTATTTATAATTATATTGGAATGTATTTTATATGTCACTTTAGTAATTGTAAAATTATATTTTCCATCCTCTAATTGGAGAGTTGTTCCCTTTAAAATATCAATTTCAATTATATATTTAGGGATAGGCACTATTACTATAGTATTTTTTTGGAGTATACCCAATATTTAATAGCAATTTAGTTTATTTGGCTTCTATTTCCTTCCCACCCAAGCCTGTAATAGTTATGGACAGTCCTTTAAATTTTTAGGATTTCCATCAATTAAAGTGGTCTCTGCCCCAGTATCTACTAGAGCCCTCACCTTTGTGGTGGACCCATTCTTCCAAAATATAATTAAAAGCACATATGGTCTAACATCATACCTAATTTTTGACACTGAGACTTGGCCTGTTTCTTATTTCATTTTTTTTAATCTTCCCAAGGGTAGATATGGGAATCATTGGATGCATCCAAAAAGAAAGGGTTTTTTCTCTTTGTCTTGCCGGCCCTCCTTCCCAAATTGCACTGTTGGAAATTCATTTTCTCATCCAAATTGAATTCTATTTACCTTCCTGACCTTACTTTTATATAAGTGCCATAACCCCCATGTAGGGAGTCCATCTAATTTATCAGGTGTCATTTTTGCTCATAATAATGCCTGAAGCATTTCCTTCCTAGATATCCTATTATCATATTCCTCTTTTTGATGGTTATTATCTGTCCTTTCTTATCTGTCTACATCCCACTTCCCCATATCTTGCAGCTCAGCCACCTTCTCTAAAATGCTTTCTATCGCAGTTCCTGTCTCAGACAACTGCAGTGTCATTACCAAATGTTGAAACTGTCTGCACTAGCAAATTTCTACGGGTAGTCAGCAAGGGACTTGCTAAGTATGTATCCACATTTCCTAACATTACTGCAGGCTTCATGGCTTCCATCTTTAATCTATGAATGGCCTCCTTAAGAGAACACCAAGGCTTGGTCTCTACCTGACGAGCTGCATCTGTGGATACTGTCCACTCCACCCATGAGCTGCTAATGCCAGCAAAGATGTCATTCCACCATCATCACCATGATGTTTATGATCACGAATAGCAGTCTGCACTGTAGGATTGTTAGATACAGTTATAAATTTTAGAGCATCTTGCTGATCTACCTTAATTCCATTAGCCCCAAGATCAGCAATTTGAACCATCCAGCCCAATAATCCTTCTCCTCCCTTCTGGGAAAATCTAGCCAAAATATCATTAATTTCTTGCCGTGTACAATCTTCTTGAATCAAAAAGGTTTTTCTCTGCCCATCATCTCTAACTCTCTGCTATCACCTGGCTAAGGGTTTTGCTTGTATCATTGGAGGATATCTTCCTTGATCATCTTGGAAAGCAGCCTCATCAATATCTTGCCAGTCTACATCTGAGTCAGTGTCCTCCCAAATATCACCATCCCATTGATCAGGGTCCCAATCAGCCCTTGTTGAGGCTTTAACAGCATGTACTTTCTTTTTATTTACCTTTCCCTTAGGTTTTTTATATTTATACTCAGCACACATTACTGCAACTTTTTCAGCAATGCTTTTATAAGTTTGTGCCTGATCCTCCAGGATGAAATTTTGACACTGCAGCATTGAAAGTTTAATCTGCAACTCCTTTTTCAATTCCTTTTTCAAAAGTAATTTTTCCTTTATGAGATCCTGTCTACACTGATATTACTTTCTATAAGCAGAAAATAAACTACACCCATATCTTGAGATTGTAACATACTCTTTTCCCCTTTCCATGGGCACAGTTCCTCAAACCCCACACACCTGTGGTGCTTCTGCCCTTTGTAGTTAAGCATCCCAGTTTTCACTCAATCCAGTCCCATCTGCTCATATTTTTGCCAAGGATGAAAAAGCTACATCCCCCCATCCAGGAACATCACACTGAATGCATTTGACAGATTTATCGATTCTCTTGAATAATGGCATAGCTGCAACACTCCCCGAATCCTGCCAACTATGACAAAATGTTCTGGAATTTTGCCAAGCCTGGTCTTTTTAATTTAAGCCAGCAGGTTTGGGGTTGTATTCACCAGGCTGACACAGAAATACAATCAATAAAATACATTTATTAGTTAAGGAAAAAGACAATAATAATAATAAAAGGAATATTTACAAATTGCACCCTGGCCGAACAATCTCTCATCTTTCAGCACTGGGAAATAGCATCACAGGCAATGTGGTCATCACCACTGGAAAACAGCATCACAGGCAATGTGGTCGTCACCACTGGGAAATAGCATCACAGGCAATGCAGCAATTCTCACTGGAGCAATCAAAATTCACCATTCTCATCCAGTCCTTCCTTTCTATAGTTTTTTTTTAAAGTGGACATACAAGTCACTGTCTGGTGTTATGTAACAAGCCCCATATATTATTATAAAACTTGAGTTCTTGGGTCTGACCAGGACCTGAGTCTCCAAAGATATTGTTGTTGTGTTCTGTTCCATTTCAGCTCAAAAAGTTCCAGAACACTCATGGGACTCCAAACAATGTTATATTTCTCATTCCTCCACTCCTTCTGTTATGTCTACCAAACACTCTGACCTCAAGCAGCTGACCATCAAAAACCATAAACAAAACTATTAGGAATTTTCCATATACTAACATACAAAATAAAGATAAAAATTTGAAGACCACAAGAGAAAAAAATCAGATTACATTCAGGAGGAAACCAATATGGTAATCAGCAGATTTCTCAACACAGACCCTAAAAGTAAGAAGGGCCTGGAACAAAATATTTCAAGCTCTGAAAGAAAATGAATGCCAACCAAGAATCTAATACCCAGCAAAACTCACCTTCAAATTTGAAGATAAAATAAAATCCTTCCAAGATAAGCAAAAGCTAAAAGAATTTACAAACAGAAAGCCACCACTACAGAGCATTCTAAACAAAATATTCTTGAGGAAGAAATAAAAAACAACAATGTAAGTCAGCAAAGGGAGGAACTACCCCAAAGAATAGCCAAAAAAAGGAGAAGCCAAGTCAAGTTAAAAACCAAAAATAAGTCAAAATGACTGGGAACACAAATCTTATCTCAATAATAACCCTGAAGGTTAATGGCCTAAACTCATCAATCAAAAGACATAGACTGGCAGATTGGATTAAAAAGAAAGACCCAACAATATGCTGCCTCCAAGAAATGCATCTCATAGAAAGATACCCACACACTATAGGTGAAAGGATGGGAAAAAGCATACCACTCACACACAGACTCAGTAAAAGAGCAGGGGTTTCCATCCTCATATCATATAAAGTAGACTTCAAGCCAAAATTAGTTAGAAGGGATAAAGAAGGACATTTCATACTGCTTAAGGGAATCATAAATCAGCAAGACAAAACAATCATAAATATTTATCCCCAAACAATGGTGCATCCTTGTATGTCAAACAAATCCTTCTCAATTCCAGGAACTAAATAGACCACAACACAATAATACTGGGTGACTTTAACACACTTCTATCACCAATGGAGAGATCTTCCAAGCAAAAATCGAACAAAGAAACCATAAATCTCAATAATACAATCAATAATTTAGACTTAACAGACATCTACAGAATATTCCATCCATCAATTAGTGAATATACTTACTTCTCAGCAGCTCATGGATCCTTCTCTAAAATAGACTACATGTTATGCCACAAATCTACTCTTAGCAGATACAAAAAGATAGAGATACTACCTTGTGCTCTTTCAGATCATAAAGGAATGAAATTAGTAATCAATGATAAAATAAAAAACAGAAACTACTCCAACAACTGGAGATTAAATAATATGCTATTGAATGATGCATGAATAACAGAAGACATTGGGGGGGAATAAAAAAGTTCTTAGAGGTCAATGAGAACAATGATAAAACATATCAAAACCTCTGGTACACTATGAAAGCAGTGCTAAGAGGAAAATTCATTTCATGGAGCACATTCAATAAAAGAATGAAAAGTGAACACATAAATGACATCACATTACAATTCAAAGCCCTAGAAAAGGAAGAACAGATCATCACCAAAAGTAGTAAAATACAGGAAATAATTAAACACAGAGCAGAAGTCAATGAAATTGAAACAAAAGAAACAATTCAAAAAATTGACAAAACAAAAAGTTGGTTCTTTTAAAAAATAAACAAAATTGATAAACCCTTAGCCACACTAATGAAGAGAAGGAGAGGGAAACTCCAAATTACTAAAATTTATGATGAAAAAGGATATATCACAACAGACACTATGGAAATACAAAACATAATTAGAAGCTATATTTAAAATTTATACTCCAAAAAACAGGAAATCTTGAAGACATCAACAGGTTCCTAGAGGCATATGAGCCACTCAAACTGAATCTAGAGGACGGACACAATTTAAATTGATCAATTTCAAGCAATGAAATAGAAGAATCATCAAAAGCCTACCAACAAAGAAATGTCCAGGACCGGATGGATTCACAGCTGAGTTCTACAAGACTTCAAAGAAGAGCTTCAAACTATTCCATGAAATAGAGGAGGTAACCCTTCCAAACTCATCCTATGAAGCTAATATCACCTGCATACTAAAACCAGACAAAGACACATTGAGAAAAGAAATTTTCAGAACAATATCCCTAATGAACATAGATGAAAAAATTCTAAACAAAATTTTAGCAAATCACATACAATACAGTCATGATGGATGCAGCTCATTATGCATCAGTGAAAACCCATAGAAGGTACAACTCAAGAGAATCCTATGTAGGCTACAAATTTTAGTTAGTATTAATGGGTCAAAATTGCTTAATCAGCTGTAACATGTTTTGTAATAAAAACAAAAATAAAACTGCCAGGCACAGTGATGCACACCTATAATCCCAGTGGTTTGGGAGACTGAGGAAGGAGGATCACAAGGTCAAAGCAAGCCTCAGAAACTGGAAGTCACTGAGAAGCCCAGAGAGACCCTTTCTCCAAATAAAATACAAAATAGGGCTGGGAATGTGGCTCAGTGGTTTAGTGCCCCTGAGTTCAATCCCTGGTACTCCCTCACCCCAAAAGAGAGGGTGGGGTATGTAATAGAGGAGGACATTAGGTATGGGAAAGGGATATGGACTCTGCCTTCTCCCTTCAATTTGTAACAAGTCTACGACTACTGAAAAATGATAACATTCATGCATGATTGTGTCAGAATGAAACACACTCTTATGTGTAATGCACTAATAAAAGCGTTTGCTAAAATCTGCTTTCTTATTAGGAGGAATTTTGCCCAGATATGTATTTAAATGTTTAGTCCCTAAAAAGGATTGTTCTCTCCATATAGGGCATTATTACTGAAATATACAGGTTTTACTCTATTTCACAGCTTCGAAGACTCTATTCTGCCAGATATAAACACGGATTTCTTAAAAGAGAAGTCACTGTGGAAATGTCCTTGAGTGGCCCCTGCTTTCAACCCAAGCAGTTGTCACCAAATTCCTAGCACACTGGCAGACCTGCAGGTGGAGGCTCTACCCAATTCTTCTTTGAAAGAGGCAGTACTGGCTCATGGATGTGTGTCTGTCTCCTTTCTCTCCATGTCATCCTCTCATTGAGAATTAAGGATTCAAAGCATCAGCTTCTTAGAAAGAACTTCCATTAACACTGCTCATTTTGTTTTACTTATTTAAGTCACACATAAAATTATACTTTGGGATAATGTGATGATTCTGTACATGTATTCATTTTATAGTGTTTAAATCAGGATATGCATGTATATCTCTTGAAATGTCATTTCTTTATACTGAAAAACTTTTCTTGCGTATTTTTGAATACACCCTATATTACCACTATCTGTTCTCACCCTGCTGTCATAGCACACAGGGCTCCTTCCTCCCGTGTAACTGTAACTTAGTGTCATTTATCAGCTTTCCCATCCTCCCCTCCTATAAACATCTGGAGGTCACCGTCCTACTTTCTCTTGCTATCTCCCCCACAGCAATGGATCAGTAAACCGAAAGGAGTGGGGGGACCTGTTGGGAAATTAAGTCTAAAGAAATATTTAGAAATGAAGACAAAAGACACAGAAAAATAGTTTCAAAAGTTGGGGCCTGGTGTGTGGATCAGACCTGATGGTCTGATTCCTCTAACAAAAGAAAAACCACTCAATTCCTTTATTTAAAGAGAAGCACATCAAAGGGATTTCTAGTCAGAAGGGTTCTTCAAGTTAAACAAGTTCAGCAGGGACAGGCTAATTGGGGCTTATCTATTTGTGGATAGCTTCTCGCTCTGGACAGCTGGCACATCAGGGCTGTTGAGCAGGCCATGTTCCTCTCACCCCAGGGCAGCAGGCATCTGAAGGCACAGCTGTCAAGCCCATAAATCCCAAGCCTGGCATGGAATCTGCCTCATGAGCCGCAGGCCCCTGCAAGTGGGTGTGGCTTTCAGCACCTCTGTACTGAGCCAAACCCAAAGGGCAGTCTGTGCAAGGCTATGGAATGGAAAGCAATGGTTCCTTTGTTGCTCTGACAACTTTCAACTTCTGTGGGTCAAATTTTCTATGCTCCACATAGGAGTGAGATCATGCAGTGCTTTTCTAAGCCTGGCTTAGTTCACCTAAAAAATAATAACAGAATGAGACAAACATCATTACCCTATGTACATGTATGATTACACAAATGGTGTCTCTTCTTTGTGTACAACCAGAGAACCAACGGCTGTACTCCATTTGTGTACAATGAATCAAAATAAATAAATTTTTAAAAATGATCTCAGTTTCATGCATACTGTTGCCAGTGGCAGGGTTGAATTCTTTTTTATGGTAATTTTCTTGCTTTTCATACATGACTGAAGGTTTCTATCCATGCATCCAGTGGTGCTCACCTAAGTTGGCTCCATTTCTTGGATGATTCCGCTGCAATGAACACAGGGTTGAGATGCCTCTTCAGCATGTTGGCTTCCTATCATTTAGATTGACTCTCAGTAGTGGGATAGCTGGACACATGGTAGGTAATTGCTGTGGAACCCCAGGCTCTTTTCCTATCAGCTGTGTCTATGTGCATTCCCACTGCAGCACTTAACAGGACCTCCCTCTCCTCCTCTTACACAGGTTGTCTCTTGATCTTGCTTTTTCTTTGTTCTAATGAGTTATACATGGCAGTAGGATGCACTTGGACACATTGTGCACAAATGGAGCACAACTTCTCCTTGCTCTGGCTGAACATGGTGCAGAGTCACAATGGTAGTGTAATCACACAGGTACACAGATTAATAATGTCCTTCTCATTCCACAATCCTTCCCATCCCCACACCTCCTCCCTCCCTTCACTGTCCTCTGCACATTCCAAAATTCCTTCATTCTTCCTACCCACCCATGCCCATTATAGATTAGCATTATGGATCAGCATAAGCCTATTAGAGCCTATGGTTTTTTGGGGTTTAGCTTATTTCATTTAGCATGAAGTTTCTCACCTCCATCCATTTACCTGCAAATTTTGTTCTTTAAGACTGAGTCATATTCCATTGCATATATATGAAGCCAGAATTAGGGACAGGCAGTTAGTGTAGAATAGGGAACCAGGTCAAATCAAGAAAATGGAGGCCATCTCTCTCTGGAAAGTTGGAGACTGGCCCTGGGAGAATAGAATGTCAAAGACCTCCAGAGCCCATTGATATCAAATTTACCTGCCTTTGCCATCCATTTCAAAAGGCTGCAGGCAAGGTATTGTTAATTAATGTCCCCTGGGCCCCTACCTGCCTAAGTAACTCCATTTGGCCCTTTCCCCTTTCCCATTTGGTTTCCATCTTTTTGCAATCTCACAGGCATCTCCTGGGCCTTGTAACATAGGCCGGAAGGAAAGAGATAGGGGGAAGGAACAGGAGAATAAAACCTATAAAAAGGGCAAGATTTTAGCACCCTAAAAATTCTGCCTTTGGGTCCCCTTCTTCCACCTGGGAGAAATCTGTTCACTTTTTTTAACAAAGCTACTTTCTACTCCACACTTACCTCACTGTGCTTCTCCGGTGTTATACTTCCTGAGAAAGCTGGATTCATCAAGGTAACTGAAGGTATCATATACACCACACTTTCTTTATCCATTCATCTGTTGAAGGGCACCTAGGTTGGTTCCATAGCTTAGCTATTGTGAATTGAGCTGCTATAAACATTGATGTGGCTGCATCACTGTAGTGTGATGATTTTAAGTCCTTTGGGTATAAACCAAGGAGTGGAATAGCTGAGTCAAATGGTGGCTCCAATCCAAGTTTTATGAGGAATCTCCACACTGCTTTCCAGAGCAATTGCACCAATTTGCAGTTCCAGCAGCAACGTACGAGTGTGTACTTTCCCCGCATCCTCTCCAACACTGGTTGTTGTTTGAATTCTTGGTAATTGCCATTATGACGAAGAGAGATGAAACCTTAGTTTTGATTTGCAATTCTCTACTTGCTAGAGATGATGAGCATTTTTCATAAGTTTATTGATTTATTATATTTCTTCTATTGTGAAGTGGTTGTTCCATTCCTTAGCCCATTTATTGAATGTGCTATTTTTTCTTTTGAAGCTAAGTTTTCTGAATTCTTTATACATCCTGGAGATTAGTTTTCTATCTGACGTGCTAAGCCTAACGCACATAAATATGGTAATCTCATACTAGATAAAGGTGACAAAAACATATGTTGGAGAAAAGATAGCCTCTTCAACAAACGGTGCTGGGGAAACTGCAAATTCATATGTAGGAAAATGAAATTAAACCTGTATCTCTCACCCTGCACATAAATCAATTCAAAGTGGATCAAAAACTTAGGCACTAGAACAGAGACCCTGTGATCAAAAGAAGAAAAAGTAGGCCCAAATCTACACCATGTCAGGTTAGAACTGACTTCCTTAACAAGACTCCTAAAGTGCAAGTAGTACAATCAAGAATCAATAAATGGGATGCATTCAGACTAAAAATCTGCTTCTCAGCAAAGGAAATAATCAATAACATGAAGAGAGAGCCTACAGGGTGGGATAACACCCTTACCACATGCCTCAGGTAGAGCACTAATGCCCAGGATACACACAAAGCTCTTGCTATTTGATAATGCCCATCCTACTGAAGTGAGGTGTTGTCTTGTGGTTTCGATCTGCATCCCCCTGTGATCAGTGATGTTGACTGTTTGTTCATTTTTTAAAGCATTTTTATCTGATGGCTGGTTAGGTTTTCTGGTTTTGTTTCGCTTTTACAACTGAAATTTTCTTTGTTTTGTTATTAAACTTTGCGTCTTTTGTTGTTGTTTTTTGTTTTTGTTTTTGTTTTTTCAGTATATGGTAAAAAACCCAGGGCTTTCCAAATTCAAGGGGATCACTTCCTGAATGGGTACACCATACTCCTTGCTACTGAATTTTTAAGTTTTAATATATATCATTGATATTGACCTATCATAATGTATGTTCATTGCAAATTTTTTCAAGCCTTCTGTAGGTTGTCTTTTTACCCTGTTAACTGATTACTTTGCTTTTCAGAATTGTTTTCTTGTTCAAAATATCAGGATCATTCCTGTGTCCTAAGTCTTTCTACTCTGTTTTTGTCTGCCAGTTTTGTAGTGTAAGATTTTTTTAACCAGTTTTTAATTACTTTTAGCTGGTGAGAGATGTAGATTTAATTTTATTCATCTCCAGGTAGATATGAGAAATTTCCATTTTATTAAAAAGATAATGTTTCTCCAATGCTCCTGGGAATCATTGTGGAGAGCAGTGACAGAGGATGGGAGAGCAGTGACTGAGACTGGGGTCTCTGATGACCTCGTGGCCGTGACATGCCCAGTTCCTGGGAATGTTCCTGTGCCAGGGCACAGGGTGCCTAGCTGCTGTGACAGTGCCCTGCATGAGGAGGCTCTGTGCAAGCGTCCTGTCAGCTCTGACCTTGATCTCAGGCACACAGCTCCTGGGAAGGAAGGAACTCCTATGTTAGACAGCCACAGTGTTTCACCAGCTCTGCTTCCCAGGCTCCTGCCTGCTTTACAGTCACTTTAAACATGGCACTTTCTTGAGAGCTGCACAAAGCTCCTAGCACTGCACTTTGAAACTTTGGATTGCAACTATGGAAAAGCTACATGGATGACCTAGTTTCTGTAACCTTCTCAATACAAAGAATAATGGCTGCCTAGTCTTTCACCTGATAATGAGATATATATATAAATAAAGATTGCTGGCATAACTCTTTAGATCTCATCTCCATCAGAGAGCAGAGCTCCATGTGATCCCAGCTTAATCTTCAAGATCTGTGTCTGTGAATCTTTATTTACCAATCCTCGTCCACCCCTCGCTGGACCCAAGAGTTTGGTCACACTGGTCACAACAAATCTTGCTGAAAATGGGTTGGCTATAGATGGCTGATTACTCTGACAGGTCCTCTTCTCTATTCCATTATGTGGGGGTCTTTTTGAAGGATAGAGCAAGCTGCTTTGATGACCACCATTTTGGAAAACACTTTGAGCTCTGTGACACTATAATGCCTCCTGCTTTGTTCTTTTTGCTCAAGTTTGTAAAATAGGGGGTCATAGCTGCTGAGTTGCTCCCATCTGGAATCAGTCTGGAGACCAGAGCCCCTGAACCACAGGGAATGGAGCTCCTCATGAGGACTTGATGCTCTGATACTGTCCACTGGTCTCTCCCTCCCAAGCTTTCTTCCCAGAGGGACGGGCAGCCCCTTGCTAGGGTGACAGCTGGTGGGGACAAGGCAGCAGCAGATGTTGCAGAGATGAGTGGACACTGGGCAGGACCTGACAATCCTTGCCTGGGGTTTGAATGGTTACTGCGAACACCAGTCAGAGGAGGGATGTGGAGGGTCCAGTGCTTGGAGAGTGTTTTCTCAGGTCCAGGATTTCTTATGTAAAATCCACTATTTAGAGACATTAAGGAATTTTAGGTGATGTGTTCTGGTTTTTTTCAATATTTTTCTGTTTTAGTATTTAGCAACTTGATTATGATGGGTCTGGGTATTATCATTGCTGAATAGATTTCATGTAGGATCTTCTGAGTTTTTTGAATTAGGAAGTTTATCTCCATCACCATTTTGGGGAATTTTAGGCCATCTTCACTTTAAATATTTGGAAGCTTTCAAAGCCAAAACTGAGAAACAGTTCTCCTGACTACTTCTACTTTACTGGTGAAAGTAAAACTGTGAATATATAAGGTATCAGAGCTGATCACGCACCATGTGTTGTGTTGTTCGTTTGTTTTACTTTTAAAATAGCATTTATTTTTTAATATGTGCATTACAGGAAAAAACAAAAGCACAAGCAGAAAACAAAGTCATCCAGTCACAAGCAGCTTAGTTAGATGTGTCCCTCCAGGTCACATGTGCATGCATATATACAAAACATCCCATTTTGTGTGATCGAGATCATGTGTGTACCGTGCTTTTCCACACATCATGAATATTCACCAGTTCAAACTCCCAAAGCTATATGAGTATTTTTGATAACGAAGTATACTCTATACCAACCCAATCTGTTATCCTTTCATGGGGACAAAAATTTCACTGAAAACAGAAATGACAACAGGCCTCTAGATAGACATATTGGCAGAGTTACAACTAACATAATGCATTCCCTTAAATCTCAATTTAAAATGAGATAATGCCACAGAATACACCAAGCTTGTTTCATTGTCAGATTTCTACAAGTAAACTATTAGGAAGAACGCATGTTCCCAAGGAGCTAAAGAAATCCTACAGGACAGCCAGGAGAAGCTCACACCAGTGGCTCACATGGAAATGTCAATCCTTGAGACTTGCTCCTGTCTCTGTGTGTGTCCCTGTGTCCCCTGCTGCAGCCTGATGAACAGTACTGATGCACCCTGCCCAGAGATAAAGCATTTCCATGGCCACAATGCATCTTTTCTCTCAATTATAACAAAGCTATTTACAAATTGGCTAATTCACTAGCTCTACATTTTTTGATTCACTGTCACCTCATGATGTAAAGAAAGCTTAGATGTTGTGAAGTAAAGTATGAACTTTGTGCAGAATAACCACAAGTACTTTACCAAAAATGCACACATCGATCTACACTTATGATCTAAACCTGTCGTCCAGTTACGGAAATACTGGCATAGAGCACATCCCCTCACCATTCCTCTTCCCCCTCTACACCATTCCAGTGACTCAATTCAGGACCACTCCTAGTGCCAAGAGGTGGATTAACAATCACAAAGGTCATTCCCAGAGGCAGTTCTTCCTAAAAACTAACAAAAGGATATTTATATGGGGATTATTTTGCTACTTCTAACAAACTTTGGACATTAGACTTATCCTTTAATACACAGCAATATTAACTAAAATACACACATAACACTGGCTAGACAATCTGAGCTAGTCTACGGGGCACAGGGTGATTCTCTATGCATGCTTTCTCCTTCCCACCCACCCCCCAGTGAATCTTCCACATGCCCTCGAAGACATCACGTTCAACAATTCCATTCTCCTAAATGGCATCCATTCCTATGCAGTAATGAAAAATATTTCAAGGGCATTACTTTAGTCCTCTATTTTTACCCTATGTTGTGCACTTTTAAACATCTAGAAACACTAGATGTTTCCAACAAGGACTTAAGTTTCCAACCATACACTCAGTAGCCCTGAACAGACTGTGACACTTACTGAACAAAGGCTACACTCTGAAGCAAAACCCCCTTTTGTGAAAGTGTATAATGTGGACGTGTCTTCCAAATAGGAACATGGTGACCTAGAATGCTTCACCTTCCAGTCTCTTACCAGCCCAGGGGTCAGATGCATGCATCTGTAATGCTGAGAGATGACTGACAGTTTCACTTCTTCAGTGTTTTGAGAACAGTCTTTCCTATGAATTTAACACACAGTGTTCTCAAGGTGTTAGTTTACTAACCCCATTGTTGTCACACACTGGCAACCTCTTCAACATCTAGCTAGACTAGATGTCAATCAGGACTCATTTGTCCTTTAGATACACTATGTACACAGCATAGTAAAACAAAACTACAGACATAAGAGACCATGGTCAATCTTGCCTCACAGAAAACACATTGGTATGAAGCCCTTTGCAATTTCCTTTCCTTCTTCCTCCCTGAACCAGCACAAATATATGTGTACTGCTCAGAGAAGTGTTTTGATCATTCCATTTCCAAAGGACAGTTATTTCATTATGGATTTTAACAAAAAGATATCTACAGAATATTTAGTTACTACCTCTACTTTTAACTTACTTTGTGTACTTCTCAACATCTGGAAAGACTAGATGTTTAAATAAGGACTTAGGTTTGTCCACCATGTACACAGTAGCGCTGAACAAACTGCACACAGGTAACAGTGGTCACATCTGAAAGCACCTTCTAGGTAGGATCACTCTGGCCTAGAATCCTTCATTTCTTCCACTTATTTCTCTTTTGTCACATGTGCCACATCTGAGTGTCACATGATATGATGTTATAATTTTAATTCCAAAAGTCCTTTTGGAAGGACTGCCTTTTGGAAGGACTGCCTTTCTGTGAATTTTAACACATAGTGTACAAAATGTGTTTACTAACTCTAGTTTTTCATACATTGGCAACCTCTTTAATATATAGAGACTAGATATTACAAAATTAGGACTCCTTTGTCCAGTATATACACAATATATACAGTACAGCAAAGTTAAATAAAGTGCACCTTACAGGGCAAGGGGTAGCACACTCTTAACGCAACACCTTTTCCACTTGTTTCCTCCCACCTCCCTCAACCCAATGAACAAGTACAGACAGTATTCTTTCAGAGGTGGTTTCACATTCCAAACACAGTATTTCTTATCAGTATTTAAAAGCTTCTTACATTTTAATTCTACTACTTCTACTTTCAAGTATATCAAGCATTTCTACATATACAGAAGGACTAAATATTCCATTTAAGAATCTGTCCACTGTGCACACAGCACTGCTAAATAAAATTGCACATGTGGCAACGGTTATAATCTGAGGCATCTTCTAACTTTAGCATTTTGTCCTTGAATCTCTCCTTCCTCACTTCCTTCTCTCTGCTTTCAGACCAGTGGACACATACAGGCATATGTAATTCTTAGTGATGATTGAACAACTTACACCCAAGACTCATTTACAGAGGACAAGGTTTCCTATGAACTCCAACACAAAATGTACAAAATGTGCTAACTTTACTAACTACATGGTTATACACAGGCAACCTCTTTAACATCCAGAGACTATATGTTGCAAAATTGGGACTCATTTGCTCATTATATACACTATCTACACAGCAAAACAAAATGCACAAAACATACAGCAAACTGATGTCTGAAAATGTCCAAATCTGAACACACTACATGCTACCTTTTGCAACTGTGTTCCTCCCACCTCCTCCACATCCCTGAACAAGTAGGCAGTACTCTGCTGCTCAGAGGAGGCCCAACAATTCCATTCCAAAAGACAGTGTTTCACATGAATATTAACAAAAAGTGATATTTCACTACCTCTACATTTAACATACATTGGGCACTTCTAAACATCTAGCCAGACTAGACTTACTAGTTTCAAGTGAAGACTCTATTTGTGCACTACGCACATGAATAAGTCTTTGAATAAGCTGCACACATGTAATAAAAGTGCTAATTTGAAAATATCTTCAACAGATGAGCCTCTGGTCCTTCACCAACCCAGTGGGCTATAATGCTCAAATTTTTGGAAGACAATCCTTCCTAGGAATTTTAACGCAAAACATACAAAATCTGTTTAGTGATTCTACTTTTGTCACACACTGGCAACCTCTTTAACATCTAGAAAGATGAGATGTAGATCAGGACTCCTTTGTCCACTATATACACTCTGTACACAGCAAAGCAAAGCAAAACCCATAGACATAAGTACAACTCTTAGCTTGTGGTGAGCCCACCCAAGGCCAGCACACAACTCTGGAGTACTCTAAAGGGGGGTTGGCTATTGAATCCCCCAAAATTTTTTCATAACAATTTTAACAAAAAGAAATTTACAAAATGTGTTGTGTTTCACCACATGTATCAGGCACTTTAGAACATCTAGAAAACCTAGATAGTTCCAAAAAATCCTTAGCATTTTCAACTATGGACTCAGTAATGAGGAATAAAATACACACACGAAAACAATGGTCATAGTAGGGATCTGTCTCTTACATAAACCCATTTGGCACAGGACCTGCTTCCTCTGCATCAGTCTCCATGTCTCCACCCACTCAGCACACGTGGACCTGCCTCCTGGAGAAGGCTTGTCAAACCCGTTCCACAGTCACTTGCAGGAGACGTTCCTGACATTGCAAACACGAGGTCCTTCACAGGCGGTACTTTCTGACTCTATCAGACCTGGGCACCCTCTTCACACCCAGAACGTCCAGCAGCAGTGGATGAGTCCTAAGAGGTCGGAGCAAGTGGAGGGCAGCTCATTGGCATTGCACACCAGCCACTCCCAAAGGCCAGCTGGCCTCTGCAGCCTCTGCAGTGGTCAGGCACCTGTGATCCAATTCCCTGCAGAACGACCTGCCCAACTCTGCCCTCCTGGAACTGCCATGGGCTTGGTCAACTTCCCCGATGGTAGCCCTGCGTCTGCTGTCCTACAAGGTGTGGGCTGAGGGGCAGCACCCTAGGGACCCTGGTTCATGGATGGACAGTCCAAGGCAAGCCTGAGCCTTCTGCTGCCATGTGCCTTCAGGGCCTCAAAGCCCCTGCCAACTTTCAGTGATGGACAGCCACCCTTCTCACCATCCAGGCACCACAGGCTGGGCAGCCACTTTGGCTAGACGGTTCGGACTGGCCAGGAACAGCATTCCATGGGGCACGGGGTCAACAGGTCTCTGTCCCCAAGTCATCTAGCCAGGAAAGGGGCTTGCTGTCCCTCATAGCCAGGCCAGCAGGTGTGCAGTCTGCGGTGGTCCACAGGGCAGAGGATGGGGCTGTCCCCAGCCACAGCTTACCCACTGTGAGAGCCCGAGGTCAGAGGCCAGGCCACACTCTCTGCTCCACCATGTGAGGCATTATCACCAGCTTCCAGTTCTGCTTCGTATCTGCCTCCCCATTACAGAAGCAGTGGCCTTAATCATGTGCTTCTCTTTTTTAATAATGTTTGATGATGATTAAAAATGCACTTAAGCCTTCTCAACTCAGTTCCAACTTTTTGGAGGGAGACAGAATGACACTTACTTAGGAAAACAAAGCCCAGGAAATTCCTGGTAAACTTCTGCCAGCAGTTCCAAATCTTCCTCTTATTCATCTGAATACCTCTCATGACTCTTGGTGTCATTAGTCCTTCATGAGGACACTGTGAATGTCATCCATGATCACACTGTCAGGATTCACATTCCTTCCCTTTTAGCCCGGAAGCCGGGACTTTTTAGGGATTATGCACGTGGTCTTGTTCTCTCTGCTAGATGTTAGAAGGAGGCTGTCACAGGAGAGCTGTGGAACCAAGATCAGGAGTACCCTCCTGGTCTCCAAGTGAAGACCATAAACTCCAAAATATTAGAGTATGACATAATAATGTTACTAAGTTACTTAAAATCTGTGTTGATGAGGTAACAACTGGAAAGAGGAGGCATTCACCATTGTTCACAAGAGAAGTAAGACACCCAAACACAGGGCCACTGGGAGACACAGAGGGCCTTCCTTCAACTGGAGCACTCTGTGTCTCATCACTTTGATGCTTTGTCAGTGAATATGTGAAGTAGGCACAGTGACCTCACGGTGGTTCAGAGCAGTTCCATGGAATCCCTCATAGCCAGAACTATGCACTCCACACCCACATGCACTGGGTTCTGATTTAAGAACAGGGCAAAGCAATTTTCCCCTCAATTAAGAACCAGAATATTTTGTGTATCTTTGAAATTAGGAAAGATCAAAAGTACAGGGCAATGTAAAAGCAATAAGAAGTAATGTCTTTAAAGAAGACAGAGATTGTTTTCAACATTATTTTTTCATTTATTTAAAAATGCATTTAAAAGATTAGAAAATCAGAAAATATTAAAAGAAAAAAATGAATTCTATGTACACCTCCATTAGGCTACTTTTTCCCCAATGAGGCAACTACTCTTTAGGTTTCTTTTATGATATGCAGCTGTTACATGGACAAAATCCATTCCTTTCTTAGGCACTGTTAGTGTGCATGCATTTTAATTGTAATTCACCTTACATCCTAGTACATTTCAATCCAGTTTGAACCACCCATTTTTTAACAAGTTCAATGAAATTCAACTTGAAAGATGAAAATTTATAATTATCTTTAACAACAATGGCCAGTTTATTGAATATTTAAGTTTGTTTATAGAATAAAACTGAAATCTAAAATATTTTTCATTCTGTATATCTTATGTAAGCAAGTATACCTGAAAGATCAGGCCCTAGAACTGAACTTCTTGGGTCAAGAGGTGAATACATATGTAATTCTGATACAAGTTCCAAATTGTTCTTCTGCCTCTTACTAGCAGAAGTGATGGTATGGAAGAGCCATCTCACATGCAGGGGAACCTCAGCTGTTTCCTAAAGGGTGGCAGGAAAGAGAATGGGGAGGTGGCTGTGTCCCTCTAGTTCCCAATGACCTCTGTCCACTCACCTGTCACCAGCTTTGAGGTGTTAGAATGCACTTATGTACGACTCACCTACTCTTTCTAGGTTTTGCATAACATGCAGCAACACAAAACTAACATGATTTCAAACATTATGAAAGGATTAATGGGATGAATAATTTCTCAATGTCTTTCTTACTGAGCATGACAACATTCAGACAGATGTCTATCTCTGTGAATCAGCACAAATGGGCTAAGAATGGCATAACCAAGAGTCAGAAATTCTTGAGCACTTAAAGATATGGAGTCCTTCAATAGGGACAAAAATGAATGTAAAGCCATAAAACAATCTGCCCAATAGAAGAAAAGAAAACAGAGCATCAGAAGAAGAACACTTTGAGAAGCCTTTATCTCAGGGGGAGTTTTGTAGAGAAGACTGGAGGTCTGGAGGTAGAGAACATGCTGGTGGTGCTTGTGGAGGAGGAAGACCATGTGGCCACTGGCCCAGCCCATGGCTCCCTGGAACACAGCATCTCTGAAGATCATGAGAGCAAGAAAAATCCATCCAATTATCCAGTTGTCTGGTTGAAAATAACAGTAGTTGTCACTTTTACTAAATTCTGATGTGTTCATGTTGTTGATATTTTTTAGGTAAAATGGTAAGTTCATGCTTATCAAGGCATTGAGTATCCAGAAGAAGAGCAACAAGGGAAGGATGTGCCATGCAGACCTGGGCTGCAGCCTCCTCCACCTGGAGGATCTGGGACTGATGGTGATGGCCTGGACCACTGTGAGGAGACTGGTGGTGCTAATGGATAGGCCCCGGGCCACCCTCTGCAGGTAAACCACAACCTTACAGCCTACAGCACCTAGGAGGTTTTGCAAACCAAAGCTGGCTATTGTCCTTGGTGTTCCTTTGGTAAAAAGCATTAGGATATTTGTAAAAGCCAAGTGGATGAGAATAAGGTGTACAGGTTTCTTCTCAATACCTCTGAAAAAGTAAATGTAGTTCACAAGAACAAAGATGTTCCCAGCAATGCCAAGTCCTGTTAGGAACATGAAGGTTGATCCCTTAAGCAGGTTTGGAACCATTTCTTACTTCATAGGCAGAAGCATTTGGATGCAGCACACATCATTTAGGGAGAAAACATCAGAAATGATTATCTTTATCTTCAGGAAGCATTTCATACCACACATTTTCTAGAGGTTAAGGATAGTCAGTACATACATAATGGTGATAATTTCATCCTTTTTCTGTTTTGCTCATTTTAGTCAACTTTTCCTCTGCTGTAACCAAAGGCCTAACAAGAACAGTCTTAGAGAAGGAGAGGTGTGTTTGGGGGCTCATGGTGTCAGGGCTCTCAGTCTACAGATGGCCAACTCCACCCTCAGGGCCTGAAGAGTGAGAAATCAACATGGCAGACCAGTGTGGTGCAGGAAAGCAGCTGAGGACTTTGCAGATGAAGAATGAGTGAGAGAGCTTCCCTCAACAAGAACAAGGCAGCCCCCCACCACCGCTGTCAGCCACAGCCGTCTGCCTACAGTCACCCCTAGTGAGTCCTGAACAGCATTCATGCACTGATTAGCTAGAGGCTTTCTCAGCCCAGTCACTTCAACTCTGATCTTTTTTGCATCACCTCACAAATGAGCTTAGATAGAACACCTCACATCTAAACCACAACAACACTCTTTGTGTGTCCTTTTATATAATACAAATTTGGGGGGAAAAATGCCATTTTGTGGACTAGTATTCAAAGTCCTAAGTTTTAAACCCAGTTATTGTTCAGGGTCGTCACAAGCACAACCAATCTGCTTTCAGACCCCTGACACCACACAGTGCTCCACTTCAGCACACTGCCAGCAAAACACAACTGTCCAAACCTGGATTTCCACCATGTTTCCTTTTCACTGTCCATTCTCCTCATCCAGTTCTAAAACCCTGGGCTTGTGCTTCTCCTTCCAGCCTGTCCCACATCCACATACACACTCTTAGGAAACCAGTTGCTCAGGGTCTTTAAGATCTTTAACCCATTGCCCCATTCACAGTGCCTCCTCTTGTGCTCAGCACTCCTTTCTATTTCATGTTTTGGTGAGGTTGAGGCTTTCCAAGTCTGCCTCCTGCATGTCCCTGATGCCTGAACCTGAATGTCTCTGAACTCTAAGCCCCAACTCACTCTGTGATGTCCCTGCTTAGCAGTCTGCAGTGGTCTTTGTGGTCCTCAATGTCAAGTCCCTCTGCACAACCTTTCCATATAGGATACTGATGTTAGCTCTGAATCAGACAAGGATATCCAGCATGCACTATCTTGTCTCACAACATCAGATCAGCAGCAGATGCAGCCATGCCTGGTGCCCCAGAGGAGCCAGTGTGACCCCCTGGGAGGGTCCTTGCAGATCTGAGCTCCCACTGAGTGACCTCAGGAGCCACTGGGGCAGCCAGTATCAGTCCTAGATGTTTGGATGCTTATCAAGTTGGATTAGGAGAAAGGGGATAATTAGGTGTTGAGTGCTCTGGTAGGTAATGCTATACATGGGTTAGGCTCCTGGACACAGGTAGCACAGCAGGTGAGGGGATCACTGTGTTGAAAAGAACTCACTCACACAGAATCACCATGGCACTTGCCAGCTGCTGCAGAACCTCATGGGAAACTGCCTTCTGTTGGATTTGCAGCCTGCTCTGCCTCTGTGTTTCCCTGCAAGCCTGGGTAACAATGGGACTGCTTTGGTGTTTATCGGTCAGAGCTGATATTCAGACTTCAGGTGTGGATAAAATATTGTTCCTTACACAGATATTCTCAATCCCATTTCTCACCTAGTGATTTCTTTCAAATTGTGGGCACCTTCTCCAGTAAAGGGCACAAGGTTATTTGATCCAACTCATGAGAATTGCCTACGTTGTTGATACTGGCAAAACCTTTCTGCAAGCTTTCCCCCTCTTCTTCCTACAAAATGTTGGAGGGTTGCTTAGGTTCCTTTATCCTAAAGGTCTCTGACAACACGAAATGCATAATCAAGCCTGGCAGGGTGGCACATGCCTATAACCCTAGTAGCTTGGGAGGCTGAGACAGGAGGATCACAAGTTCAAGGCCAACCTCAGAATCTAAGCAAGGCCCTAAGCAACTTAGCAAGACTCTGCCTCAAAATAAAAAATTAAAGTGGCTGGAGATGTGGCTCAGAGGTTAAGTGTCCCTGTGTTCAATATCTGTTAACCCCCCTGCCCCAAGAAAACAAAGAAAGTACACAAACATAGGCTTCCATCCAGGTTTGTAACAGGAAGCCTCATGACTCCAGGATTCCAGTTACTACTTTAAACCCATGCCCTGTTGTACCAATGAATCTTTGAAAGCAGTACAAAGCCTTAAATGCCCAGCACATGTTGAAATGTCCTACAAGAGTTAAACCCACACAGCAGCATTAACTAATGAGTCTGAATCTAAAAAAATCAATCATTTAGTTACACATATTCACATTGTTAACAACTAACTAACACGTGAAAAATGTCTGCATTCAATATCTCCCAATATCTGGCAGATTTACCAGAACTTGTCCTGTGGATTTTTCATTTGTTTGTCTAGGTTTTCTCATATTTTCTAGCTCTCTCTTCCATTTCTCAAATTCCAAAGCTCTTACTCATATTCGAGAACAGATTCAGAGACATCTAATATATGACTTCTCTTTCTTTCTGAAGAAGGTGAAGAAAATCAGAATATTTGCCTTCTCTCCCAGGTTGCCTTGGGAAAAGGTAAGCTATTTGCATTCAGACAGGTATAAGTCCCAAAGGGACCTAATAGTCAACAGGTTAGGCAGGTTAGAGCATCCATCAGACAGTTTTTAAAATGCACACTGAAATTATTGACCCTTGTGCATAATGACGGGATAAATCTAAAGTGAGGTATTTCATGTTACAGTAACTCCCAGCTTGGGAGATTCATAGTAGGTACTCTTTAGAAAGCAACCATGATGTTTAATCTTAGTAGTTTTTAATAGTTTCTCCATCAAACAGGCATGTAAGTAATGGAATTGACGTCCAAGTGTGACATAATATGATATGTCAAAATAAGGATAACTCAAGGATGGACACAGAAAGAAAACTTCTGAATTAATCAGATACCCTTAGAGAATTATTAACATGAACAAAGACAACAGTGCTCCATCTTGGAAATAGAGAAATGCATCAAAAATGAAATGTCAGATTTTATTAAAGCTAATGGAGTCATAACTCAGGAGAAATTGATGGTTTAGACAACACATTTTTCATAGACGTTTGAAAAAATCCATGGAATTCTGAGTAGTTAAAGAAAGCAAGAGGGTGACCTTCTGTAAATATGCACCCCAGAGTAATCTCATGGTATCAGACCCTGAACACAGGGACAAAGACCCCTAAGAATTCTGGATTGACATCTGTTGTGAATGAGCCTTACATCCCTCTGTGTTCAGGTACTTGACTGAACACCAGAAGAGTGAAGGTCCAAAGGCTCAGGATCCTCTCAGCAACCCCTTGGTCAGGGTAGAGAGTAAGATCTGTGCTACTGAGAAAATGTCACCTGCACACAGGGCCAATCAGGACCCTGAGGTCCACTCACCTTGGTGTGCTGCAGAAAAGCTCTGCACTGGTCCTTCTGGCAAGGGGCAGCTTCCCAGGTCCTATTCATACCCTCTGGGTGTGTGGAGCTCTTGCCTGCCATGAACCACCACCAGGACTCCAGCTGTCACAGTTGGGAGGTGTCAGGGAGAAGCAAAGCCCTGCAGAACCTCAGTCCCTGAGGAACGACTTTCCCTCCCCCTCCACAATTACTGCATTTGTTGGGCCCAGAAGTTACCCAGGCTTAATTGGGGTTTAATTATTTTAATAGAAGTTTGTGCAGTGAGAAAGTGAACAACCAGCCAAGTGTCTGTATTTAGTTCCTATGTCTTCACCTTCCCTTCCCCTTCCCAAAGATCCACAGCTGAACCAGAATGGGGCCAGCTTCTGAGACCCAGAGTGTCACAACCCCTCATGTTCAAGGCCTTCTCCAGGTACAGGGATGTGGTGCTGATGACCAGCACTGGGGATTCTGCTTTTAAAGCAAGCCCCAATGAATCACCTGGGCAGGACAGGACTCACTTTTCTCTGCCTATGCATTCTACTATCTTTCCTTCCTCACCCACTCCCCACTCCTCTTTTTCCTCTATAAGATCCATTCTTTCTCCATTCTTCCCTTACCTACCCCAATCCTGTTATGTGTCATCAACCACTTATTAGAGAAGTCATTCACCCTTTGGTTTTTGGGGATTGGCTTATTTCACTTAATATGATATTCTCCAATTCCATCCATTTACCTGCATATGTCACAATTGTATTATTCTTTATGGCCGAATAATATTCCATTGTGTATATATACCATGATTTCTTTATCCATTCATCTATTGAAGTACATCTACATTGGTTCCACAATCTAGCTATAGTGAATTGATCTGCTATAAACATTGATGTGGCTCCATGGCTGTAGTATGCTGATGTTTCCTTTGAGTATAGGCCAAGGAATAGGATAGCTGGGTCAAATGGTGGTTGCATTCTGAGTTTTCTAAGGAATGGCTGAAGTTTTCCAAAGTGGCTGCACCAATTTGCACCACCAGCAATGCAAGAATACTTCGTCCCCCACATCCTTGCCAACACTTATTGCTGCTTGTATTCTTGATAATAGGCATTCTAAATGGGATGAGATGGAATTTCAAGGTGGTTTTGATTTGCATTTCTCTTATTACTAGAGATGTTGAGTAATTTTTCATGTATCTGTTGATTGCTTATAGATCCTCTTCTGTGAAGTGTCTGCTCATGTCCTTAGCCTATTTGTTGATTGGGTTATTTGTATTTTTGGTGTAAAGTTCTTTGAGTTCTTTATAAATTCTGGAGATTAGTGCTCTATCTGAAGTGTGTGTGGCAAAGATTTTCTCCCACTCTGCAGGCTCTCTCTTCACATTGTTTATTGTTTCCTTTGCTGAGAAAAAAGCTTTTTAGTTTGAATCTATCCCAATTATTGATTCCTGCTGTTATATGGATTTCCAGTTTTCCAAGCACCATTTGTTGAATAGGCTGTCTTTTCTTCATTGTATGTTTTGGCACCTTTGTCTAGTATGAGAAAACTGTATTTATTTGGGTTTGTCTCTGTGTCCTCTATTCTGTACCATTGACTTCCTGCCTATTTTAGTGACAATACTATGCCGCTTTTGTTACTATTGCTTTGTAATATGGTTGAAGGTCTGGTATTGTGATACCACTTGCGACTCACTCTTCCTGCTAAGGATTGCTTTAGCTATTTTGGGTCACTTATTCTTCCAAATGAATTTTATAATTGTTTTCTCAATTACTATGAGGAATGTCATTGGTATTTTAATTGGAATTGCATTGAATTTGTATAGTGCTTTTGGTAGTATGCCCATTTTGACAATATTAATTTTGCCTATCCAAGAACATGGGAGATCTTTCCATCCTCTAAGGTTTTCTTTAATTTCTTTCTTTAGTGTTCTGTAGTTCTCATTGTAGAGGTCTTTCACCTCTTTTGTTAAATTGACTCCCAAGTAATTTTTTTTTGAGGCTATTGTGAATGGGGTAGTTTTCCTAATTTCTCTTTCAGAGGATTCATCACTTATGAATAAGAATGAATTAGAGGGCTCCTGGAGAGATCTGGCCTGGAGCTGAGGAAGTTGCCAGCTCCAGCGGGGAGTTTAGGCCCTTTGGCGCTATTTTACAGCTTCCCTGGCAGAGTGACCACCTGCCACTGACTGAGCCCCCAGCGAGGAGCTCAGGCCTGCCTGGGCTCTCAAGCCCAGTGTCTCCATCACTGAGCACAGTTCTGTGCCCCCACCCCAACTTGGCCTAGTGCCCAGGTCCACACCCTGCCTGGGGTCAAGCACCTTGCTATATCTGATTGTCTATCCACACCAGGTTGCCTCTGCCGAGAGCATTGATCATTCCCAACCTGGAGGTAGTGGGACAGCAGCTTTCTTGGGTCACCGCTTGATCAAGCACATCTCAAACATCAGGTGAGTTACTGGAAATCTGAAGGGACACTTTAAGTCTTTACAGGAAAATTGCAATCCCTCTGATTTGCACTACTAGAGGGGAAGATACACGAGCAACATGAGAAAACAAAGGAAGAAAGTGCCCCCAAAAAACCTGGATGATATATCAAGAGAACCCAAAGACAGCATGGTAGAAGGAAAGACAGAAAGGGAGTTCAGAATGTCCATAATTAAAATGATCTGAAATGAAATAGAGGAAGTCATCAAAAGCCTACCAACAAAGAAAAGTCCAGGACCAGATGGATACACAGCCGAGTTCTACAAGACCTTCAAAGAAGAGCTCATTCCAATACTCCTCAAAGTATTTCATGAAATAGAGGAGGAGGGAACCCTTCCAAACTCATTCTATGAAGCTAATATCACCCTGATACCAAAACCAGAGAAGGACACATCAAGGAAAGAAAATTTCAGACCCATAATACTAATGAACATAGATGAAAAAATTTGTAACAAAATTTAAGTGAATCGCATACAAAAGCATATTAAAAAGAGAGTGCACCATGATCAAGTGGGCTTCATCCCAGGGATGCAAGGTTGGTTCAACATCCAGAAATCAATAAATGTAATTTACCACATCAACAGACTTAAAGTCAAGAACCACATGATTATTTCAATAGATGCAGAGAAAGCATTTGATAAAACACAGCAACCATTCATGCTCAAAACACTAGAAAAAATAGGGATAGTGGGGACATTCCTTAACATTGTAAAGGCTATCTATGCTAAGCCCACAGCTAACATCATTCTAAATGGAGAAAAATTGAAAGCATTCCCCCTGAGAACTGGAACAAGGCAGGGTGCCCTCTTTCACCACTACTATTCAACATTGTTCTTGAAACTCTAGCCAGAGCAATTAG